>CM023490.1:26254729-26546784 GCA_013339685.2 Hyalomma asiaticum | reverse complement strand
ACATTATTTTACACATGTCATTCCTGTCTTATTTTTTTTTTCTCAGGATGTCTCTATTTATGTAACCACAATATTGTGTGTGTATGCAAAAGTGAAATAAATGCATGCACTTGAATATGTGCTCATATTTTTCGAGTTGACTTGCATTCCTAATAAGATGTTGTGTCCCTAGTTTAGTAACAGTTATGACAAAGAAAAAATGCCCAGAGATAGACACCTGGTTTGTCGAGATGTTTTATTGCACCTCTTCTGTGGTGTTTCGTACATTGTGGTGAACTAACCCTCCACATAGTTGTAGGGACTTAAATGTGCACATAAAGAGAATAAAAACAAAACAAAAAAAAACTGAGCCCTTGGCGGAGGACGTGGGGGAACTTCCCTAAAAGTTCGCAAGCAGCATAGCCATAAAATCTCTACCGAGTAAGATTCATCCTTCCTACCATGTAGGTGTGAATAGCTAGAGCAAGAGTGCTGGCAAAGTGCGAGGGAATGCAGGATGTGGCATGGGCTGATGTGCTGCTACCATACACTACCAACACCTTCGCAGTACCGTTCTCAACAGAGATCGGAGAACCAATATTGGAAGCTGCAGTCAATGTGAAAAACGCCAACATTGTGGAGGAATTGGCCATAGCACTGGCTTAACGTACCTGAAAATTGAAACCATTCTAAGCAACTTGAAAACTTCCATTAATTATTTACGAGGTAAAATATTGAGAGCCTTTCTCAACATTCCACAAAGCTACCCAGAAAACAAAGGAGACGTGGAACTTGTCTGTGTACTAGTGCTGGCAGCCCTGGAAATGGGACAGGTCATCTATCGGCCAATCCGTGAGCAGCAATTTGAGCCCGGAACACGTAGAGGATGGCAGGTGTTCTCTGGGATGATATCGTGAGCTTCTGGGAAAACGTCTAGCACTAGCTCGACAAATGCTACCGCCACGTTAGTCTTACTAAAGCTGAAGAGATAACGAAAGGGAAGGGGTCAAGGGCTCGTTCTTTATTTGTTAGAAACAACTTAATGAGCAGACTGTGCCAACCTTCATTGTCTTCATTGTCTGTCTGCTCATAAAGCTGAAGAGGTTGGATGACAGCTCCAAACGAGTGGTCTCCCAAATCCACTTGCAACGCAACACGTGAGAATTCAAACCGGATCGCTCAAATTGTGGCCAGAGAGCCGCAATACAACAAATCTTGTGGCTGGCCAGCTCTGCTTCACACGTCCAAGTCTTGGTTACAGCAAGAGCTGAAGAGGTCTCCCTCAGCACTGTTTGAGGGCCACGTGTTGGCGTCGCGGAACCCATTGCTCAAGTTTTATCATTCGATTTATGTGCTTGAGAACTTGGATCCCACCCACACCGATGTAATGAATTGTCGGTTATTACTAAGTAGATAAATCGGTCCGTTAAAAAGTCATAGCATTTAGGAGTGATGTCGCGAAGTTTTTACATAACAGAAGAATCCAGCGGAAGGTCCGGATACCTTGACCCCCTTCTCAGTTCTTGGATGCATTTCCCCAAGAGAAGAAGCTACTTCAGAACCATGCTTTTGACTTTTTAGTAGCGTCAAATACACCGCCTTTGATTTGAAAAGCACGCGCACCGATTTCCTTGGGTATTAGCCCACACCCAGCGACCCCCGTCTCTGAAAAATCCTGCATCCGACCCTGGTTACACCACTGGTTACACATGCTTATGGATAGGTGTCCCGTGGTTACACCGCTCTTGGAGATCAGTAGGTTACACCTGAGCATGTTGGGCCCGAGGTTGCGTTGTGGAATGCAAATTGGCTGGCACAGCTGAGAAATATGATGGCAGAATTTCGCAGTGTCGCCTTTTCA
This sequence comes from Hyalomma asiaticum, assembly GCA_013339685.2. NCBI lineage: Eukaryota > Metazoa > Arthropoda > Arachnida > Ixodida > Ixodidae > Hyalomma > Hyalomma asiaticum. The sequence continues at coordinate 26,544,944 of CM023490.1, read as the reverse complement.
CACAAATAAGAGGCCTCTGACAGAAGGTGTGGGCAGAAAACAAAACATGGAGAAAGGGAAACTGTCTTTCCTCCATGAAACAAAATAACTTCACTGGTTAACATGTTGTGCACGAAAAGGACATGGCATCTAACTAGTCCGTTATGGAAGCTCTGCTCCTAAACACTTGGAAATGTGTAACATGCAGCTAAAGAAACTTACTGAGCTGAACTGAGCAGGATTTAGCGGATCACAGTGGCAACCACAATGTCACGCGGCCATCCGAATCCAATCTAATCCATAGCAGCAACTGCAGCATTCAATTTGAAATGTTCCTTCAGTTGCCATGTGGTTGTGTTTAGAGGTGCTAGAGTAATTAACAATAAGCGTGGGCACTTTGGTGGAAAAGCTTTCTCATTAGCTGCTTTGTGATCCGGAGCAAGGAGTGTAAGGCGCGTGCGATAAAGTCCGGCCGCTGAAGACCGCAATGTTCCGTCCGTCCCACAGAGCAAACAGCGCGGAAGTTTAAGCTAGAAGAATAGCTCACTTTAACCGATGCATCAACCAACGGCACCAACTAGCAGCGTGCCTCGTGTCCACCCCAAGGGAACAACGATAAAGGTAAGCCGGTTGCTTTTGTCGCACATATCGGCGTACTGTTTTGTACAGTGCTCATTGATTCAAATGGCAGCTGCCTCTTTTTGTCCCACCGCTGAGCCCCGATGACATCTGTGTCACAGTCCAAGCGCCCGTTGCAAATTGCAGTGCGTCAACCGTGGTTTCGTTTTGCATCGATAACCGCTTGCAACGGCAAGGCGAGGTTCTTATGGTGGCTTGAATAGGTTGCCAAGCCATAGGAGGGCACCTGAGGTTTTCCGAGGCACAAGGGGCAACGAGGGAATGAGATAAAACCAGCGTGGCGAGTGGGTTGAGCCCGCGGGATTTACCGCGTTCTGAATATGGTGTTCCTATTGATGCTTTGGTGTTGTGCTACCTCGTATGCTAAGTAATGACACTTTGTTTTCACGTGGTATCTGCGCAATTTTTTTCATGTGAATGGGCAACAGCCTTTACTCGGAATCTTTCTGCGTTCACTCCTCGGAAGTCGTACCGAGGATCTCGGGCATACGTGCATTTCGTAAAACCACAGGCACTCAGGTTGAGCTCCGTGCCCTGGACGGGCATTATTTGAAAGAAGCTGGACACGGCCATGAACATCGCTGTATGCGATGACACGGAGACCACCATCCACTTGCGGTGAATGAGACACTTTAGGTTTGAGTATGACCCACAGGCCCGGGCTACCCAGCTTCTGAGACACTTGGGTAGCCTTGTTAATATGGTAGCTCATATGTTTGGGAGCATGTTCTCCCCCCTTTATAACCACCCAGTACTCTGGATTCCACCCAGCCAGCGATGGAGGCGAAATGTTGAGGCCCGTGTGCTGTGCGATGCCAGTGCACGTTAAAGAACCCAGGTGGTCGAAATTTCCGGAGACCTCCACTACGGCGTCTCTCATCATCAAATTGTGGTTTTGGGACGTAAAACCCCACAAATCAATCATTACTCAGCCGGTGCCAATGCCAACGAAACAACAAACACCTTATGTAAGACTGTGAGTGCCTTTGTCCTGCCCCATGAGAAACATTGTACATTTCACACTGTACATTTCATTTTCATGCCGTGCTTGAATATGAAACTGTGTCCCTGAACCAAAGGTAAACAAAGGGCTTGGCCTCCGTTGCCTGTTGACCAGCGATACATGTACACACTCATATCCCTTTCACACTGATAGGCTGTGTCGAACTGGTGTTCATTGCGCACTGTACCACGCACTGTACCGACTATTTCTCTCAAGATTTCACTTGGTCCCCTTCCATTTTTCCCAGGTGCCTATCGCTGTTGAGCCAGGGTTCATGCACTTGGAGTGCACCTTTCACCACAACACCAATGGCTGGAACCTTTACAGCAGACTGAGAATTTCTGGCCGGACTGTTGGCATGGATGCATCAGATGCATCTATGCCGACAGAGGCAAACCCCTCGTGATGCACGGAATGCGTCCTTGTCCTCTTGTCTTGAGGGATGCAAACCCTTCACATCATGAGACGAACATCTCGTGTTGGGAGAGATTCGCCTCCCTCAAGACAAAATCCTACTGACACCCATGGATTCAGGTGCTTGCTTAAGGAATCCCAGGTGGTCAAAATTTATTTATTTGTACATAGTGCACTTAAATGGCCTCTTCACGCTTTCAGGGACAACATTCCAGCATGGAATGGCAACCTGTAGTTTCCCGCTATCACACGCCTCATAACTGTATCATGGCTTTGGCACAAAAAGTACCCTCGGAATTTTAACTTAGGTGAACAGGTGTTTTCGGCATTGCACCAAGATTTAACTCGGTCAGACTGGAGCATAAGAGGCTGCCGTGGAATGTGTTAGCATTTCTGGTTGCAGCTGCCGCTACTGTATCACCTGGTGGTAGTTGACAGTTTGGCCAAAACGTTGTTTTTCAGGGAAGCTAATACAAGTGGCGAAAGATGTGCTTGAGGTAAGGAAGAAAACTGGATTTCTTGCAGCCTTAGTCGGGGTTGGAGGGGAGTGGCTCTTTGGAAAAGAGAGGAAAGTTCGGTCTGGAGGGTATCATAACAGGCCTGCTGACTCGGAAAGCATGGCTTGGCATCGCTGGAGGTACGAAATGAAAGATGGGAGTGGACAGGAGAGGGCATCTTCTCGATATGTGGGTGCCTGCAACGCTATGTCCCAGGTAGAGGTATACCTCTATGCCCATTAGAAAAACCAAAGGGCGACAGTGGGAATTGAACCTAGTGCCGCCGAGCAGATAATTGTTCTGGTGGCGGTGTGGTTCCCTCGGTCACAAAACAGTACACATAAAGTTTTCTTTTTGTGAGCAAAATGCTCTTATGGGTGCTGAAATGTTGTCATATGTTTTATATTGAAGTGGTGACGTCTACTATCGGCTTAAGAACTTGTCGCTGAGTGAGTTCGTGAAACGCATGACGACATGATTTTATCGCTGAAAAGGATGAACATGTGTCACCTTTCACAGCGTTTGTCCTTTTAAGCACTGAAATGTTTACTACTATAGGCTAGAGTTGCTGTGTTCTTGTCTGTGTTCCTTCTGCTTTTTTCATCAACTCGCTTGTGTGCAAGATGTCTGCTGTTATTGAATGATACCAGCTCGTCCACTAGTGCTGAGCTGAAGCACTGGAACTGGAAGCTTGAAGAACAGTCAAGTTGCCTACTGCTGCAGCTTGCTGGTTTTAGTGGTGAGCACAAACCTTAAAGATAGTCTAATAATAAGTGAGCATTTGCCCCATCATAGTGTCACGTTATTGCGATGCTTCATGACAGTTTCATTGTATTCATGTTTTAATTATCTTTCAAATAAGAAAAGCTGAGTTGCCTGTGACGAGTGGAGAAGAATATGTTGGTGGATGTAGAGTGCAGCAACCCTGAGGTAAATTTTGTAGCTTGCTGACACTAATAGACTTAGCAAAGTGGCATTTTAAGCAGCCTTACAAGCCATAATGGCTTAGTGGATGCAGGCCTATTTTAATGTGGCCATATTCCTGTTGGGGGTGTAATGCAATATGCTTATGAAATTAGATTTAGATTTATGTTAAAAACATTGTGTTCATAATTACTGTAGATCCCCCTTCCTCATTTTTACATGGAGCTCCTTACAGTCATACTGTGGCTTCGGTACACAGATACTACAATACTAACTTTAAATCACGTGGCTTTAAATGCTGTTGTTCGAGATGGATCTATATGGTACAAGCACTTTTCACAATGTTCCGAATCTATCATTTGTACCTTTTTGTTGAAATACATGAAAATGTATTTTTTTCTTTTGGCTAACTTCTGCACTCTGTACTGCAGCGTACACTTTGCATGTTATTTTCCATTGTACGTATCATTCCACATTCATTTTTCACTCTGTATACATGTGTGTTCTCGTTGTGTGCATCAAAGAAATAAAGGCGTGCACTCAAATGTCTACTCTGTACGATTCGTGCAGTGTCCTGCACTCTTATACAGTCGTCAAAAATGTTCACTGTTTGCCGCATTAACAACAGTCCTTAGTTATAACCTTTTAAAACATGGCCACATCTAACAACTCATTTCGTCATTTGTCCATGATGGAAATGCCTCTCTCATAAACATCTTGTTTTGCTTCTTCTGTGATAGTTTGTTCCTTCTGCAGCACAGTTCGGTCTTCAACAACTTGCACACATTCCATGCGTATCAAAGTGGTGTCAGGGTAAGTGGTACCCCCGCCACGGTGGTCTAGTGGTTATGGCACTCAGCTGCTGATCCGAGGGTCGCGGAATCGAATCGAGGCAAAATGTTGAGGCCCATGTGTACTTTGCGATGTCAGTGCACGTTAAAGAACCCCAGGTGGTCGAAATTTCCGGAGCCCTCCACTACGGCGTAAAACTCCACAAAACACAAGGATAAGTGGTATCTGATAAGTGTCAAGCGGTATCAAAGTGGTGGACTCAGATAAGAAACAGGTTGTCATTGAAAAAGAACCTTCACAAATTCCTACTGCAGCGACATTCCAAGTCAACTATACCAGTTGCCCTCTGACCCCTCCTCCCCCCCAAAAAAATCATTACAGAAGCAATTCTAACCAATCAGGCAGGATTAGTAATTGTCAGAACTTTCTCTTGACACTCTTCAAATAGCTCTGAAGAAAGCAGATCATTTACTTGGTGGACATGAGGTAAACCGCAGATGGTGCATCCGAGATAATTTTCGAGCTCCTTTCAGCATGCTTGAGGCATGGCCGAATTGCCGAGATCACATCCAGAGGCTGCACTGGTTCTTGTGCGCCACAAGTCTTTTGTCTGGCATGGCAAACGTGATGCCAATGTGTTTGTTTATTTTCTAATTATCAAGAATGCCTGTACTGGTGAACTTTTTCTGGTGCTATGTATCTGTGCATCCGATGTGTAAAACTCTCAGCACGATGCTTGCTATATACACAAGCAATCTGATTCTAGGCTCTTTAAACTCCAATTACGCTACTTGAACACACACGGGAGTACTCATGCAAGACGACTGCCAAACTGACGTGAACAGGAGTTGGTTGTAACAGTAATGAATGCTTCTGACCGAAAGACGTAACATTTTGATTCAGGGACTTCTAGATTTTTACAGGTGTTCCTGAATATCCATCCGTAGGGTTGAAGTAAAACGCAAAGCTTACAACTACGTACTTCTTTACACTAAAATGGCTATCACACTTCTGTGAACTAGATCAGACACCCTGAAGGATATGAATGCTTTAACAACTATGTTGCAGATTGTTGCAGTTTTATAAACAGTGCAAGTCCTGCTTGTGTATTAGTGGCACAGTGTGATTCCTAAAGCTTCTCCATTTTAGATTCTTTAGAAGATGCTCCCTGTATAACACATGTGACATGTCCTTTCTCTCATCTGTAAGCTTGATGCCTCGGTTATTTTATATGCTATTGTGCAATTCCTGAAAACATTTTAAAGAAAGGGGTTTTTAAACATCTCAATCTAATTGCAACAACCGTCATTTAACTTGGCGCAGTAAATGTTGAGCAAAAGTATTTCTTGCACATTTCATGGGAGCTCTTGAGCTCTAGTTAAATATGCAAGGAGCAGAAGTGTGCAAAATTATCCTGTCTTGATCTAAGGCCTCCTCCTGACATCTGAGGTAACAATTATTGTTGTAGGAATAATAATATTGCTACGAAGTGTTGAAGGTAAAATATATGGAGAAGTAAGCTGGTTCACGATTCTGTTGGTTGACAATCTTGACTTTACCTGCACATTACTGACAGATTGAAACCCGAAACTTGAGGGCTAAGTGAGACTTTCGCCTCCACCGTCTCCAGTTAGTGTTACATCAGCATGATGTTGGTTTGCGCGCTTAGATCAGAGCCCCAGAATGGCTTTTGGGATCAGATTCACGGCGACATGATGTGAATATTGAGAGTAACTGCGCATACCAGTTGCTACAGTCTGATGTTTACATTTCTTTCCATAAGCGCTGTACACACCGTGCGACGTACATCGCCTTATTATATCGGTGTAAGTGTGGTGCCAAGTGACGGGCAACCTTAGCCCCTCAGACATACACCTAGTCCGTGCACACCTGAAAAGAAAGAAACAAGCCCTTCGAACCACCGAAAATATTTTATTGAATCTTTCTGCCACACTCCAACGAAACCTCGCCCGAGGGCAGCACTGCCATTCAATCTGTCGTAAGTGCACTGTCATCCCAGCACGGCTTCACAGGCTGCACGTGCACGCATGTGTATAAATTACTGTACAAAAAAACGAAAGCCCTGCATTCAGGTTGTCACACGTTCCTCTCGTTGGGTCAGTCTATGTGAAGCGCACAACAAACACTGCCAGGGGAGAGGCCATTCCTTCTCAATGTACACGTGGAAAAAAGAACAGTTATGGTCGCCACCGACAAAACTGCCGCACAGCACTGGTGTGTTGGGTATCGGTCAATGGGACCGCACGAACAAGTCCGTCACACAAACTTCAATCAACGTGATCTTACAAAAATGAGTTCACCCTTGCCAAAATTTGTTAAAAAAATACTCAATACACAGATGGAAACGATGCATTAATTAAACCGAGCACAATTTCAGGCAATTTTATGCAAATGAGTAAACACTTAAAAGACATTTGAGAAACCAATTAGACACAAACGGGATGGTTTTTTACAAAGGCAAACAAATCATGATTAATGTTGAAGTATTGAAGCATCTCGTGGTCTAGAGCAAATTCAATTCAGAAAATGGCATTACAAGCATAAATTCACTCAAACCAATGAGACGTCATGAAAAAAACCACACATATTAAAGCATGTGTAATAATATGTAAATGAGCATGCAGTTACGAACCTCTTAGAAACCAATGGGTCAGAAAAAATTTGCATGCACCTTTATAAACAAAAATAAACTGCTGCTATTAATTTTGTTGCACCGTAGTGGTGATCACGCAAATGCCGTTCAGCAAACCCTGCTATCACAAAATGACATTTGACACATCCCTGTCGCAGAAGCCTGTCGTACAGCTCCTAGCAACAGTGAGAGTGGCGGCAAAGTTTTTGTCGACAAGCAGCTTGTTTACAAAAGCACTCACGATAGCCAAACTCTGCAAGGCTCCAACAGGTGTACATTATAAAAGCGACCACACGTACACACACACACAATCGGTGCTTGTACAAATAGGACAGATCTTCCGATGTCTCGCTGATAAGTCTTTCACAGTTTTCCTGTAGGTTAAAAGGGGGTGCAGGCCGTTGAGCGATTTTGATGAACGAACTAAATGCTTTGCGACAGCAGGTTCTTTTGGGGCCTAACAAAGCCCACTCATCTTTATCAGTCCAGAGGCTTTCTTCTGCTGCCAACTGTGTTAGTCCAACAGAGCTAATGTTAAACAGTATATATAAATGTTTTACTGAGCAGTGAAAAGCTCCAATTCGTGATTTTGATAAGTTTCATATATGGGGAGACAATGCAGATTGAATCCTGACACTGCTGGGAACACCGTGGTTTTGTGGGAAGCTATATCTCCACCGACTGACGCCTGGCGCCTAATGAGGCGATTCTTTTGTCTCAAAAATGAACCGTGGCTGGACAATGTCGGTTTCGGGGTTTCTAAACAGTTCTGTCTCTCTACCTTCCTAATTTTCACACTGCACGAAAGAAGGGCAGTTCAAGCTCTCGTGCAAATACGAGACAACGCTTGAAGACTTTCTCTACCCAAAGGCAACACATAGACAAGCAGCAATTTTGGAGTAACTAGGAAGCCTTCTTTCATAGAAGTTGCTGTGAAGATTTAAAGGGGTCGTGAAACGTTTTCTGAACGTTTTGTACTAAGTGCGTATTCGGGATCCTGACCCTCCAATCAACAATATGCATTGTAGAGCGATAAAAAACGCGGTTTCAGTCTCACTGCGCGCGTTCCCCTCAACTCTGCAGTTGACGTCATGTTATTAGCCACCAGACCTCCGAGACCGGCGCACCCTCGGCGAATGGTGGCGCCGCATAATTTTTAAGTATTTTCTTTCTTTCTAGCTTTCAAGTAAATCGATTCTTTTAAAATAAATGTGAGATCACTGGACCTTTGTACTTGAAGACATCTTACTGCAACGTCACCGAATAGTACCATTCTGGCCGGTAGTGTCGCATAGTCGTTTCCGGAACGCAAGAACACTGAGGTTTCCAACGGGCGTTATTACATGTGCACTGAATATTTCGCCGAAATATTTCGGAAACGGCTTGTCGAATGCATATTGAAGCAGTGAAAATTACAACCGGACATCTCCATATTCCTTTCACGACCCCTTTAACAGCTGAGCTCTTTTAGCCTTGTTCTGCCATGTGCGTCGACCAGGAAACTACAGTAGGACCTTGCTATAACGAACCCAGATATAACAAACTGATAGATATAACGAAGTAATTGCAATTCCCCTTCAAATTCCCATAGACGATATGGCTATGGGCTATAACAAACTAATGGTTATAACGAAGTAATTATGGCTCCCCTTCAACTTTGTTATAATGAGGTTTTATCCTATCATCACTGGTCACGCATGCTGGCATTGCTGCTTGTGCTCTTCTTCTATGCAATGCCCAATGTGTGGCATTATGAGGCACAGAAAGCGGGTGCGTGCCAAGCAGCTCCTAACATAACATAACTATGCATAATACAGTAAAGCAAGGGGGTGGAAAGGGAACTGAGGGTAAGGAGAAAGGAAAGAGGTAATGGAAACAATAAATCATGGCATAGCCCAGCTGTACTCAAGCTCATGTCGCCTAGCAACCACTTGGCATAGCCATGCTCGCTTTAGTGTGATGGTGTAAGATGAAGTCGCAGCTATTACGTGATTTAGGTCACGTAATATGACGTTACATTTGGTCACCTGACCTAGTAACAACTACACGGTACAGCCGCGCTTGCATAGCCTAGCTCAGTTACAGGTAGTGCGACCACATAAGATAGTGTCACATGTCGCGTGACAAAGCACATGTGTTGTCGAGCTTGTAGAAGCCAACGAAGCTAGCTTGACCACCGGTGCTGCTGTTAGTCCGACCTCGCACCAATAGCACAAGCTGCCCGATTTATTTGCTTGCACCTTTGTGCTACGAATAAGTGGACAATGGTTTCTTTTCGTTTTTGTAAACGTAAAGCCTGCAAGTAGCCTCAACACACAACTCTCGTGTCATAATAACCGAGCTTAAAGAGACACTAAAGGCAAACAACTTCTCTCGTTAGAATGATGGTTGAAGGCTTGAGAACGTATCAAACGCCAATACTGTCTACACAAACCACAACTGTTTTGTTCCCTGAGAAATTTAGGTAAATTCACAACAAGGCCTGCACCACCTGCAGGATATTCTGTGAACTTGGTACAGTGATGTAGTTCAGGCGGTGGTACGTAGTGGGGCAGCCTACGTCGTCTAGAAACGGGTTTCTCCATGGACACCGAGTGCTTCGAGGAGTACCATCGAAGCATCCTAAAAACAGCTAGGCCTTCCCTCTCTGGCACTTTCCCCTGCCCTACGCACAGCTGTCCGGAATACAGTGAACTGTAGCTGAACTGTCAGCCAGTAAAAAGAGAAAACGGTGAATAGATTGCTTGGGCTTGGTTGACATAGCAAGCACTACGACATTTCTTGAATGGTATTTCAACGGCACATGTCGACTTACTATTTTCCTCGAGTGCCCTTCAAGGACAATATCAATTGCAGCTACCTTGCACCTGACGGGGCTTTTGAAGACCCCTTTTAAATCTCTTTGAAAGGATTCAGGGGCACTCCAGTCACTTTGCATGTTAGGATATTTGAAACCCTTTTAACATTATTTAAAAAAAGAAAAAACCTCATATAAGGGAAGCTGAACTGCACACATTGAAGTATATCAGAGTGAAAATAAAGGGAAGCTACAACTAATGGCAAAGATAACATAATCAGGTTGTCGCAAAGGTGTAAACAGCAGGAGACAAGTGCACTCTACGAGACTTCCTCATTATCAGTTGAAGCTCTTTTAGGCAACAACTCTTTTCCTGTGATTATGCTCTCAATGTGCGTCGCACGAGCTAGCGAGCTTATCCTGGTGATAACAGCAGCACAGTTTGGCACGTGTGCCAATGACACAAGGGTGAAAAGTACGACGAAAAGAGCTGCTGCCAAATCTGCTCCTTGCCGTGTGCGGCAATCTCTAGCAGACAACTCACGCCTTCAAGCTAGAGGCATAACAAATGCGTTCCTGGGCATCCCTGAAGGAGAGATTAAATTACCCACCCCATAATAATAAAAAATGGGCTAGTGACACCACAATAATTTTTAATGGCAGAAAGTGCACATAGCGCATGATCAATTGTTGAAAGACGTTACAATGGAAGCAGTAAAAAAAAAAAAAATTCAAGCGTGCCAAAGGGCGCTCGCTATAAACATCAGGCCTCTTGGAAGCAAGACAGAGTGCTGTTCCCCACTGCTGACCCTTTAGAGGAGCCCCACCTTGCAACACTCTTTAAAGTAATTCTTAAGTGGCATTGTTAAGGAGCTCACTGGTTCATAAATCACCTGCCGCAAAAATATTTTTCAAAGCCGTTGGATATTAGCGGAGTTGCAGCATCAAGTTTAAGGGGAGTTCCAGCGTCCAAGCGTGTTCACTCTCTCTTTGTCCTCACAGGTACACTAGAAGCTACACAAAGGAGGGTGAAAAAGGGACAAGAAGCTGCATCAGCACGAATCATGACCTTGAACATTTTCTGCTCTCTCCTATGAACGTACTTGTGCTGTTGCAATGACAAGGCAAAAGTCAAAGGTAGCCCTGCCTTCACTTCCTCTTTTGATAACGAAAGGTCTTTCCTGCTACACCCCCAGCACAAACAGCTTCAACGCAATATTTAACAAGCATGGTTAACTACTGCCATTTGCTAATGCTCAGAACAGTTTCTGGCGAATTAGTTCTGCGGAATCCCACGAGATGGATTAAGAGTTACGAAAGCGAAAATTGGCGTCCACCCATTCACAAGCACAAAGCTACAAGGAAATCCATACGGTTTTCTGATGCTGTAAGAGGCAATTTACCTACAGCTCAAGTTACTTTTCTCTTTCAGTGTCCACATAAATCTAATAACTGCCTCTGTGCTTTGCTATCATCGAAACGCAACCATGCATTTTCTAGCCCACAACCAAGAGTGTGGTGTCAGAAGGCCAGAGCCAGTGAAGTCACTAAACTAATGCTTAAAGGCAAACTCAACGATTTTTCGAGGACTATTTATTTTTAAATAAATAGTCCTCGAAAAAGGACTATTTATTTAAAAATAAATAGTCCTCGAAATGTGAACGAAATTTGAACGAAATGTGAACAAAATGTATGTGAACGAAATTTGCTGGGTACACTCCTTGGAACACTTCCATCACTTGCACAAGATTACAGGCTTGAGAGGAGCGCAGATTACTTTAGAAATACATTTTGACTGATTACCTCAAAGATCCCACCTGGCTTCACACAATTATTGGCCACACTGTGTGTTGACGTCGGCGAAGGCAAAGCGACTGAAGTGTTGGAATCGCATAGGTGCCATAATGTGGCCTTAGAGATCTATGCGCGCCACACCAGCTCGAAGGCCATGGCTGCACCAAAGTGCTTTGCGACCTCACTGCCACGGGAAAGGCACATACACTGTAACACCATGCAAACGGCGGATTGGCTCATCTGACATCAATGCTCAGTTGGATTTTCGAGTTTGCTGAGCATTTCTACTACTGTCATGCACGTGACAAGAGCATGTCGAGAACGCAGAATGGCCATTACCTTGACACAGTAAAAAGAAATCGCTGGAGAGACTGCCATGTTTTAAAGAAACAAAACTACACAAAGGCACACAGTCAGAAATGGGGCCGATATCAAAGGTTCAACAACACAGAGACTGATGGCAACTTGCACTTACTATGCACGTGTTCTTAATCACCAGATTGCCAGGCTACGAGGAAACTTCCAATGAAACAGCTTCTGTAGGTTACTTTCGCCATTTGGAATCGTTACACGACTGGTTGCACTGGCGCAGCAAAGGCTTGTCGGGCCTTTGCTGCGATTTGTTCGAGAAACGGGACTCGGTGACAGATTGCGACTGCGTGCTGACAAGTGACAAAGTGACAGTGATGCACTGCCAGAGTCTCTTCTGTTCTTTCCCTCTTTCATTCCCCCTTCCCCAGTGCAGGGTAACCGACCAGAGATCTCTAGTTAACCTCCCTGTCTTTATCTTTCTCTCTCCACTTGACCCACTTTTCCCATCAACCCATGACTATGCGATGGTGGTTATGCAAAGCTGTGGCATTTGAAATGAACACAGTGATAAACCCAAGCCAGATGTGTGCGCAACCTCATTAAGAAACTCGAGTATGGGACGACTAATTGAGAAAGACTTTATTGAACCGCTGAGACTAGCCCAACGGTAAAACACCGGGAGTACACATGTCAGCGTGTGTGCACTTCCAGGTATTCCTGATTTTTTCTGATCAATGTCCTAAAGCAAACAGTCTGGGGTTTTCATGATGTGATAACGAGGCACACTGTGGTCTGGCATTCCTGATTTACTTAGAGCACTCGTGGTTCTTGTAACATACACTTAAGTCTAAGCGCTTGGCTGTTTTTACATTTGTGGTTTTTATTGTTAGGCCACAATTTCTATTTCTCCACGGCATTTATAACGTTTTGCAGTTTACGGATAGCGTGGGGAATACACAGCAGGTTGCAGAAGAAAGCCGTCGCAGACTTCCGACAATTACTCCAGACTCTTTCAAAAAAACAGATTTCTTGTTCTTTCATTCCCATTGCACTGCAAGTTTCAAAGCCTCTGCTACGGCAACGCTTAGTGGGATGTTTCAAGTGCATCAATAGGCTAGATTTCAAAAAAAAGCTAAAAATGAATTAATGTTCCTATTTTAGTATCAACACGATTGTAGTTTTGAGCCAACAGCTGCTGCATCAGTATTTGTTAGAAACATGGTTGCCCGTAACAACAATTAGAAAGAATAAAATCGCTTTGGGTTTTACAACAACTCCAAACGCATCATCTCTCACAACACAATCTTTTAAAAAATTTCGCGCACACGCATCGCTCGGTGGCAAATTGAGCCTAGTGATACGTTGCAGTCCTTTTTTTCTAGTTCTCGTAAAGCTACCTACATTCCAGCATAAATCCACCAGAAGACGATGAATGCGTGTCATTAGTTAAAACAAAAGAAACACAGCAGGCAAGGCATATAAAAACTAAACAAATCAGCTTCAAACAATCTCACTTTTGAATTACATTTCCCGTCATACGGTGTAACAGCGCTACCGACGTGTCGTTACCCTAAGTAATGATGATTAAAAAGAAATAGAATGTGACTCTCAGGCAACAGTACCAGGCTAGCCTTTGCTGCGCATATAGAACGATTTAAGCCATGGTTTTCAGAATGCAGCAAGGCGCTCACACAGCCCTAAGTTTCTTCCTTTCGCTCGGAAGACACCACGCACAACCACTCAAGACGAAGAAAAAAAAAAAAAAAAAATCTCGTACAACCTTACAGTCTCGGCGTTGCCGATGGCGACGGGACTAGAAGGAAGAAATGCCATCCCCTGCTTTCGAGCACTCTTGAGTTCACAGAGTGACAGCACACATTCGGTTTGTTTCTTTCTCGAGACGAAGGAGGCACACATGCACGGCGAACAACGACGCCTCTTCGGGGCTCAATCCAGTGGCGGCGATGACGATGGCACGGACACACAACGCACTCGCGGCGCACGGCAGCGACGGGACCAGTCGAAACGGAGAGCGCGATGTTGCAGGCGGTGTCGTCGACGAGGCCCCATCGCTGGTGAAACTCGTGTTGACACCTCGGTGTGGCTGGTGATGGACCGGTGGTCATGTCTCTTTTGGATTCGGAGTACTGTGCCACCTCCAGGGACTGTCCCGCTGCGAGACACCGAGGACGGGTGGGATGGCGAAGATGGACACCACCACCGCCGGTGCCACGTTTTTTTCGAGGAGGGTGGCGGCCTCACCGGAACTCGTATATCTGAATACTGTGCTCGGGCACGTGTCGTAACGTTAGCGACTGGTACCTGCGAATTGGGGGAGGAGAAAAAAAAAACTGTGTGAACGTCTGAAAGTAGTAGCGAACACTGCAAGTAGGGTGATAGTGGCACAAGGCACATGGATGAGGACTAGGAGGCATGATCAGTCGTCATCTTTTGCCCCGCAGCAATTGTGCACAAATTTGGCCAACTTATAAAATTCAACTGACATTAAGATATTCACAAGAGTGTCAACATATGAAGCAGAGGCTTCACAGGGACCCAATCTATAATTGCTTTAAAGCAAATTGAAAATGCTTTCAATTCCAAGACCAACATTCAGTAATGTTGGTCTTGGAATAATGTTTAACAATTTCCCTTTTCAAGGAACGATAATTTGAACAGAGAGAGTTTGGCTGTAGAACGCGTCTGTATGGAACCTCATTCTCTTCTGCATGCACAATTGCACATTGCAAATGTTTGTCATAAAACAGTCACCATATCACGTAACACGTTCTCACCTTGTCATGAACGTCTCATTTAAATCTTGACAATATGATGCAGTTTTATGCTTGATTCTTGATGAGTAGTAAATAGTACTCCTGTTCGCGTAACATGTTTAACAATGCATTACAGCACAATTATGTTATACACTTTCAAAGATAGCCATTAAGCCAGACGGCATGCAAACTTTGGCATAAACCCTGACTGAAATCATGAGTACAGTAGAACCTCGTTCTAACGAACCCAGGTATAACGAACTATCGGATATAACTAAGTAACCGCAATTCCCCTTGAAATTCCTATAGATCAAATTGATATTGGTTATAACGAACTAATGCTTATAACAAAGTAATTACCGCTCCCCCATCAACTTCGTTTTAACGAGGTTTTACTGTACATGCCAGTCGAATGGTTGCCATTAGGAAGGAGCCACATGGTACCAATGCGATTTGCTAGAATACTCATCAAACAAATCACATGCTCAATAGGATAGGCTACACGGAGAAGTAAAGGAAAGACAATAAGTTCTAGATGGATGGATCCGAGAAATGTCCGAAGAGGAGTACTGCTACGGTGCAGGCATGGTTTGAAACTGATAGATAAGCTAGACTAATGAAAAGAAAGACATACCACTCGGAGCTTCGATGGTAGTAGTAGCCTTCAATGGTGGCCGACTTCTTCTGGAAGCATATGTAGTAGAAGCCCGCAAAGGACGCCCCGTTGATATCCTTGATCGTGTGGTCAGGAACGAGGAAGTGTTCCTGCGACAAAGTAAATGCGGCATTGTAAACGTCTGCACAAAACACGTTTGCAGCGCTGAAACCCGTAATGGGTCCTTGAAATGCTTCAATTACACAAAGGCTTAGGCTGTGACTGGAGTAGGGCATTTAGTACACTATGATTTACGCTAAATGCCACGTGTCGGTGAGCTACGGGCAACTTAAAGGTTATTCTCCTCCAAAGAAGCACTCTTATGCCTAAAATTCTTTGCAGAGTGCACTCCATTGTTTATAACGAAATGGGATATATGGAAGTAAAGAAGATTCCCTACGAAACACTCAGACTCTACATTTGGTATTCAGAGTATGATTCCCATACCATACTATGCATTTGGTACCCAGACTACAATGTTAATGGCATTCTTTAGATAAGAAGCATCCACTCAGCTTGGGAGATCTTTTTTAAAGCAAAAAAAAAAAAGGCATGTCAAGTCTATTTCATACGGCCACGTAGCGGTGCGACAGACTTGTTGGTGATGTAAAGAAACAACTTTTGCCAGAAGCCATTCCAGTACATAAAGGCCGTGCCATAGATAAAGTAGCAGTGACAGACAGCAAGCACAATGCCAGGACTTTCCTCTTATTGTCTCGGGTGAACTTAAGGATGGCAGGCATTTTGAACAGGTGGCAGACAACAGATGGTATTGCAAAGGTCCTTACTTTCCACCTCATGAAGACATTTTCCGTCGCCTTGAGGTCCGTGTAATTGAAGTTGTCGCAGTTGAACGTCTTGGTGTAGTCCTCAAACGACCCGAATTTGCTCTGCCAAGGGAGGAAGCATGGAATGTCACCATCAGAATGTGCCGTAAAGAGGACGGCGGGTGAAATGCAAAAGCAAATTATGACAAGCTAGTTACTACAAACTGTGAATCAGTTTTGATGGTTTAGTACAAATGCACTAGGCCTGTAGCACAAGCCCTTCGGATTAGCACCCTTACATAAATAAGTGCTGTACGTAAAAGGTGCAACTTATTCTAGACTCAAGTATGCACATCCCTATAGATCGCAGCAGTGCTGCCAATAAAGTTTTCAGAGAGCCCAGCCGGTAAACCAATAATTAGCAAACACTAAAAGGAGTTAGCTCTTCAACAGTGGTCACTGGTCGAAACGCCCACCGAGTGAATTTCTTGCTCACCCAGCACGTTGCATGGGCGAGCAAGGACGCACGAGCAACCAATAGGAACGGTTGTTACTCTTATATATTTGTTACTCTAACAAATAAAGAATGAGCCCTTGACCCCTTCCCTTTCGTTATCTTATATAACTGGTAATATCTGGCAGCTCGGCTGGAGGCAAACATCCTCTGTAACACTTGGAACATTCCATCACTTGTACTTCAAAGAAGAACATCATCATCATCATCATCAGCCAATTTTATGTCCACTGCAGGACGAAGGCCTCTCCCAATCCTCGCCATCCTTGCCTGTCCTGCGCGAGCTGATTCCATTTGATGCCTGCGAATTTCTTGATTTCGTCCCCCCATCTTACTCTCTGCCGCCCACGGCTGCGCTTACCCTCTCTTGGTATCCATTCCGTCGTTCTAACTGTCCATCGGTTATCTAGCCTTCTCATCACGTGGCCTGCCCATGTCCATTTTTTCTTCTTAATATCGTCATTATGTCGGCGACCCCCGTTTGTTCTCTGACCCACTCGGCTGTCTTCCTATCCCTTAGTGTAACGCCTATCATTTTCCGTTCCATCGCCCGCTGCGCGGTTCTTAACTTCCTCTCTAGCTTCTTTGTAATTCTCCAGGTTTCTGATCCGTAAGTCAGTACTGGCAGGATGCAGTAGTTATATAGTTTCCGTTTGAGTGATAGTGGTAGGTTTCCGTTCATGAGTTGTGAATGTCTGCCGTATGCGCGCCATCCCATGTTTATTCTACGGTGGATTTCTTTTATATGGGTGGGTTCTCCAGTAAGTTATAACACACAACCACAACTTACTAAAACTTGTGGTGGACAAAGAGCATTGTTTACCAGTTTTACAATGTGTTCCACATTGACGTCACCTTCGCGACCAATGTTAATCTCAAGGTTTCTCTTCTTGCACCAAGGGTCGCCTTTGCCGCACAGCGGGCTGCAGGTCTAGTGACCGGCGACATGTGAAGCTGGGACACCATGTATACGTGCGCAAGGCATGCACCCAGAGAGTGGAGTGACCGTAACCCACCAGTACAGTGAGCGTAGGGTGACTGCCACATGAATGGTACCAGGATCGGCACATACGGAACTACCATTTCATGCTGGATGAGTGCCACTGCAGTTCCTGTATCTATGGTTGTCAGTGACCACTGTTGAAGAGCCAACTCCTCAGCATTTGCCAATTACTAGGTTGTTGGGGAAAATGTGAGTAGCCAATGGCCAAGTTCCTTGTGGCACCTGGCGATGTAGCTCAACCTGGCGAATCAAGTGGCCTCGATGACCCTCTGCATGCCAGCAGATGATTGCGGGAAGTCGAAGTGCACCGTCACCACAGATTCCTGGTGAACGTTATTATCTATCTCTCTCATGGAGAGATTATAGCAGGCATGGTCTAAGGAACAATGTTAGTAAAAAAGGTGCAACCGTGCATACACAGGGAAGTGTGAAACGGTGAAACTAATGACACGAACAAGCAAACAAAAGAAAAAGTGCACAAAGACCACTCGGCAAAACAGTTGAGGAGGCAGAGCACTGCTAAGCAGGAGGGTAGTGTTTAATTGCCTGTAACTCCTTGGACACAGTGCGCTTCACTTTTGTACGAATTATTCGATAATGTTCTGACCTTTGCAACTAGATAGTTTTTCTTCAAAAATTGTGTCATGGTCCCTTGAATGCTACCGTATAGGGATTAGAATTAAGTAACAGCAACATAATATAACTGTTGTAGTATTGGAATTAGAATGCGCATCATTATATGTCACCATGTATACACACATAATTTATATTTTTCCTGGAAGCAAGGCACAAGCTTTGCAGGGAAAAAAAATACACATCGGAAGCTCACAGATACGATCCTGCACAATACAGTTTTCTGGATATCACTAACTTTATATAAGTTATGTGACAACCCGTAAAAAGGAGTTGTGGCCAAACAGTCCAAAGCGATCACGTATGAATGAAAGGAGTAATGTAAGAACGCCTTTTGTGTAACTCTATTCTTTCGTTATAACCTAATTCATAGAACAATCCTCAGGACACTGACAGAGCTTTAAAAAGACATTTTAAAGATCAGAACGAGCTGGTCAATGTGGCTTGGCAATACGGGCGCATAAGGAACACATGCTTGTAGCAAAAGCTTAAAAACGTAAAAGTCAACAAATAATGCTAGAGGTACATAAAATGCTTGAAACACAGATTTAGACACATCCGCACACTGTCTAGTACTTTTTGTGATAGTTTGGCATTTCCTTTTAGTGAGTTTTGCAAGAAGCCTTGCAGAAATGAACAATCATAGCAACATGATCAGAGGTGTAGCAGTAACCATCTCAATTTTGACCAGTGACAGCCTGGAAACCATCTCTCAATGGGAACAAGACTGTCAATTTCGGATTGAATGCAACAAACGGAATCGCAAGACCAGCCAAAAGCATCACAAAAAGTTGTCGAAGCTTGCCAAACTCCTTTATTCCTCTAGAATGCAATGTAGTTCTGTCGTGATCACATCAAAATGAACTGGTTCCCAACAGACTGTTGACTGCCATGGAAAGTTTTGCATACTTTTGGTGAACCCTCTCACACAGTTAAGCAAGTTATTCACAATTGAACACAGTTAATTTCTTAATTACTGAGCCGATGTTTTTTCTTTGGAACATAAAACCCATAAATTGACTTTTTTCTTTATTTAGTGTCCACTTGGTCCTGACATTTAAGATGACGACAGTCACTTATAGCATGTCACCTTTAAAAAAATATGTTTCCCTGATGTGAATGTCACCTTCAAGCTTCCACATCATTGTATGGCCTTAATTCTATATACCACTACTGTCAATGACCCATTTCTCGAGGTATGTATCACTATGATAACCTATCTTGGAAACAATGAATGAAAGGTAACCGGAAGTGGGGCATCTATCGTTTCGGGCAAGCCTGAGTTCATCACACTACTCGTGAAACCATGTATGAAAGATAACGACGAAATAAACACCACTTAGATTATGAAAGAAAGCGCCATAAAGCTAGCAGATGTCTGGCTAACACTCCAGATTGATTGATTGATTTGTGGGGTTTAACGTCCCAAAACCAGCTCTGTAACACTCCAGATATCTCCAGTAGTGATGTATGAGAGTGAATTGCAAACCATGCAATCGATGTATTTGAGAATTCATTGAAATGAAACACGAAGCCAATTGTTAGGCAATATGGAAGGTTTATCACGAATGGTCATTCATAGCAGATGTCCAGGATCAAAAAGCTTCCTTGCATGATGCAGAGACTGCCTATTTCAATGGAGAATAAATTAAACCCAACCAAAGTTGGAGGTAAAAGAAAAAAAAAATTAGCTGTTTGTGTACAAGGTTGTAAAGATGGCATTTGTCAGGCTACAGGAAGATGCCTCAGTGAATCCAAAGAGGCATTAAAGGTAAAGGAAAACACTGAAGCTTTATACCGGTAAATTGTTTTTCGGGAACCTTAGTGTGATTAATATCATGCTGAAACTTGGAGTGTACAAAAAAAAAAGAAATCACAAACCTCATTTACATATTTGTATTCTTGCCACATTTGATCAGTCAAAATTTCTGAAACACGCCACCTCAAGTTCCTCACTCCTTATAAAACAATCAATATCTTTGTTTTTTACTAATGTACATATTCACATAGGCTTCAGAAGATGATGTAAAAAATCTGATGTCGTGGGCATCGGTGCAGCAACCTCACAGCAGCATCTCCACCCATACTTTTACGTGTCTTTTTTTTTTTGGCTTACAAGGCATCTTCGCCTTGCAGGAGCTGTCGGTGTTGAGAAGTGATAATTTACTAAAGCAGAAAAAAAAAAAAGAGCTTTCATCACTTTAGTATTCCTTTAAACAACCGGTGTCAAACACATCTTGCCAGCATTCACCGACGATGTCGCAAGGAGCACTTCCGCAGCAAGACGTACGTACCCAGTGTTTCCTGTCAACTTCCTCGTCGGCATCCCATTTCCGCGTGAGAAACGGGTACTTCCCGCTGATGATCTCTCCGTCGAAGAACGTTGTGAGCGTCGGGTACTCCTCCGTAAGGCCCTTGATCTTCAGGTAGCCGCAGAGGTACGAGTTCGCCTCGTCCACATGCTGCGTGAGGCATCAGAAACAAAGATGTAACGTTGAGACCCTCACATCTCGAGGAAACTAACACGGCTGCGGCAGCAGCTGCACACCTTGCTAGGCGCGGCAGTGAAACTGCAGCTGTTCTTCTGCGAGCTGTCCTTGTGAATATTGACATATGGGTGACAGGCAGCTTGCCTCCCAACCTTTCTAAAAGGCAGCTAGAAACAACTGCACTATATCAGGACTGGAAAAGCAGGTGGGATGAATTAAATTTTCGTAGAGTAGCGCTGACAACTGCTTTTACTCTCTAAATCGTGTTGCAACGGTCTGCAATGCTGTAGCGCGAGTCATCGCACAAAAACTGTATTTGTGATAATTGACATTCCAAGTGCATGACACTTGAAAGTGGCCAGCACAGTGAAAAATGCGCCGACAGAATACTTCAAAGGTGCATGATCGGGTCAAAGAACCAACGTAATTTAAACGGGTGCGTTCACGCTAGCAGTCGTCCCCGCAACGCCATGCATGATAATGATGCCTCGTTAGTACGATACGACGCCAGCCGGCGGTGCTGCGCAATTAACGTTTTTTTTTACGTAATCGCTATCGTGAGCATCTTGTGCGCCTCTCAATCTCGTACGCGCGTAGGTTATCTCGCCCAAGAACACGGTCACGCCACAATTTCTCTTGCGACGGCACGGCAGCCCTACACTTTAATCGCGCAAGGGACAGCAAAAATTCGGAATCGCAAACTTAGCGTCTAGCAGCGTCGCGTTAACGGCGACGCCAGGCTCGCCCGCATCTCTCGCGAACTCGTTTAATAACCGACGGTTCTCGCACGTTCGGGGAGTCCTTGTTTGTTCGAAGTTGTCCTCGAAGACAGCTCTTGCAAAAGCCGTAGTCGGGGTCGACACATGGAATTGCATTTCAATGTCCGCAGGGCAACTATACTACGCAATCGCATTTTTTTTTTTCTTTGTTCTTCGTCCTCCCTCTTCCTTTTCGACGGCCTAAAAGCCACCCCTTCCTCGCGGCCCCACACAAAACGGAGCGAGCGACCCTTCACAAACAACGTAACGCAATCGCAACGTCCTGCGCCGATTGCGCGTTCCCGAAAGCCCCACTTTTTTTTTGTACCGCACGCTCCCGTGGCTGGAAGTGCCGCTGCGTGAACAACAGCACGACTTGCCAAAAATCCCGAAATGGCTCAGGGAACCCCGCGCCACGAGCCAGCAACTCTTTGAAGTGTCGACAATCTCGGCGCACACAACAGCGGTGTTGCAACCTCGCAAGAAGGCTACCGTGTGCCAGCGGAAGATATCGGACGCCTAGGTGACCCTCGTTGTCAAGTTGACCACGCCGATGGGTCTCGATCGTCGGTGATCGCTGGTACAGTACCTGTGGTACTGTACCTGCGTAAACGCCTGTTAACCACCGCCCCGATCCCGAACGTGGAAATGAAAGAAGCGTCATGGCACCGTGACTCGCTCACCTGAAGCACGACTTCGACGTCGTAACTGTTGCCTTTGCTTTTCTGTTGTCCCTGGAATCGGGAGCCGTTGTAGAGCAGCGACCGTGTGACACCGGGTTGCTGCGAGTTGGCCGGCAGGGGTGGCACGATCTCGGTCGTTCTTACGGGCATGGCTGACGGCGATCGTCGCTGGTGCTTTCTTGGGGCAGCGCTAGCACGCGCGCGCACACACACACACCGCGATCACAGGTGACCCGCCGCTTGATCTGCTGCCCGTCAGCAGCGAGCGGCCATGTTGAGAACACATCGCGAGTGACGTAGGCAAAAGCGTGTGCGAGATCGCGCTACGCGATTGGTCGGATGACTCCTATCTGCTACGTCATCGCACGCGGGAAATGAGGGTTGTGCGTGCCAGATTCTGGTCATGAACAGGGGTTCCCGTTCTCGAAATTTCCAAGTTACCGCGAATGTTCTGGACGCCGCGCTTTCTTCGCAGTTCAGTTCTCGCGGCCGGTAAAGTTCTGGAATTTTTTTTTCTCCAGGATGATCAGTTCTTCGAATAATAATAAAACGCCTCCGATATTCCTACTCTTAACCCGTATGTGAGAGTTGTCTGTGCTCTCGAGCTGAGTGCAATAACTTCTTGGGCCGGCGTGGGTGAAACGGCGGCTGCATTTGCCGGTTTTCAATCCGGCGTGGTTGTAAGTTTCTAACATTTGTGGTGGAACGTAAAAGAAATGTTTGGACATACTTGTGGACTAGGTCGTGCTCTACTAGTCGCTCGAGCAGTTGTAATCACTGGGCGTCATTCAAAAAGGTTCTACCCAGGTAACGTTGTTTCGCTCTGCACTGTGACGATGTACTACTTGAATCGCAGACAACACAAACTCTAACGAAGTTTCTTTCTTGAGCTTGCACTTGGACAGCCTAAACTCCGAGGTGCTGCAAAAACCACACACCCACGCACTCAAAAACTGCTTTGTCGGGAAATATACATTTCCGCTTTCACTGATAGAGCGATGTTGCACTGCATTGCACCGGGAACTGAAGGAGAAATCACCGTGGGTTTCGTTTTTTTTTTTTTTCTTTACGCAGCGAAAAAGAGACGTTTTTACAAAGAAGTCAGCATAGTCCGGTCTGGTGGTGAGTCCGTAGTATCAAAACGAGTCTATATGGTCCAACGAATATCTCGTATTGTGAAACAAGCAACAAAGTTTCGCTTTGCACTTACTGTTTCGATTCCAGATCAATTCGAGGTTTGTCTTGACCAGAGAAAGATCAAGACACCTCTGGGAAAACTGCTGCTCGTCCCAAACGAAGCCTTGGCCGTGGCAGTCGCTACAGAATGGGACTGCCAACAGACTGAGATCAACCCTAACGAGATGCACTTGGTATGGTCACTGTAAAAATTGCGCACCTTTTTGTTTCTGCGGTACGTTACACTTGGCATAGGTAGACAAACAGTGTTACTGAGCTGGACAGACGAAGATGACCGGCATGGCTACGGGCAATGACACAAAATGACTCTTTTAAGAACTTTGCCGTGAAGAAGGCAGACCAAGGATTTAATCTGCTTAGATGAGATGGCGTTGCTTGGTGTGAAGCCATGTGAACCATTCAGAAACAATGTACAGCATAAATCCAAAGGCTATATATGCCTACCATTTATAGCGAGTTAATCAGGCAAGTAGTGCATAAAGATGCGGATTGAATGCAGCCCACTATCACGTGCCACATGGCAATGTGAAACTTCATTGCACGTATTTGCACTGAAGATTTGCGCAAGTATGGCATACAGATTGTAGGAAAACTCGAATTTTTTTTACGAATTAACAATGACTACGATACCTTGAGACTGGTGTCACACTGAAAATTTGTTCAAATTTGCACTGTCTACCTTGGCTTGTAGATGACGTGAACTCGCATGCTGTCCACAACCCATGAATGAGTCATTGTCCAACATGTGTGTTTGGACGATCTCTTTTGCACATAATGTCTATTGCCTTGAATAAGGACTGCAGTTATGTTGTCCCAGGGAAGCAAAAGAATTATACGGTGAAAAGAAAGTGCCAGCAGTATATAAACAAAAATTCTTTTGTGTGTGTGTCGGGTGCGGCGTTCTTCAGCTGATCTTAAGTTGCGTTGAACACCCTGTCTCTCATTCCATGTGCGTATTCTACACACTGCATTGACAAAGAAAAAAAAAAGCAAAGCAACAGATGTTGATGTCTCCTCTGTTGTACCATATTTTCTTGTATATAACCTGCCCCTATGTGTAACCATTAGCTGAATTGAAGAAGACTGCCATGGGGGGGGGGGGGGGGGGGTGTGAAGCATTTATTAAAGTGACGCAGAGTAGCCTACATGAAAAGGACACTAACGGCAAAACAAATTTTTGATAGGGTGATGGGCGAACGTTTGAGAACATCTAAAACTTCACTATTGCCTTTAACAGTGCTTTACTCATCAAGAAATTTAGATCAGCGTAGGGCACAGTGGACGCCACAAGTGGGCAAATCTTACAACTGGTTCCAATGACGTAGGCCGGCCTGAGGGACTGTGGCTGTCAATGTAGCTACGGTATGCAGCGGGGCATCACAGAAGATGGGTTCCTGTGTGGCTGCTAACAGCAGTGTCTGTTCACGATGATAGCTATACCCTCCTACCCTGGTTGCTTCTGCTAGCCACTGTACTCCTGCACAGCTGGCTGGACCTGCCAGTCATTAGAGAGAGAAAAACGGCAAATCTATGTCACCAGGTCAGTTCAAGGCGGGCGGTTTGAATAGTTCTACGGCACGCCAGCCACTAAAATAGGATTTTTTTCAAACCAGGCGTCTTCATGGCACTGAAACAAACACTGTGACATTTTATGAACGGTACTTCAACAGTTCACATCAACGTAATATTTGCTTTTAGTGTCCCTTTAAGCCAGTGCATTTCACCCGAGTGAGTTAGCCTTACACTATAATGGAGATGGACTCACTATCTGTACTGGAAGCTTATTTTCACTCGGTTTATGTTACCAGTGTCACCTGCCCGCCTCAGGTACTTTCACTTTCACTCATTGTTACTGTCGCACTCCTTGCTCTGCTGTGGAGCGTTTTTGTGAACCTACCTTGCACACCAAAAACTTGTAGAACCCACACCCCAGCCTTAGCTACGAATATGTTACATCTTTTTCTCGCAGGTTATTCACGAGAAAATACGGTATCTTCTTAGGTTTGTGGGGCATTGAATGCAATGCTTTTTCTGTTTTTCTTTTGTAAACACTTGCTTTCTTACTGTTTCTTAGACTGGTCTGTGCAACACTGTTCTGGACAACCCTTCGAAAAAGACCAAGGAAGATATGGCATCTGACATAATGGAGTTCCTGG
Organism: Hyalomma asiaticum; assembly: GCA_013339685.2. Classification (NCBI taxonomy): domain Eukaryota; kingdom Metazoa; phylum Arthropoda; class Arachnida; order Ixodida; family Ixodidae; genus Hyalomma; species Hyalomma asiaticum. Next base: position 26,519,511 of record CM023490.1, on the reverse strand, counting down.
AGTCGGACACACTCTGGTCAGTTTGACCGTGCAACGCTGCTTTTAAGCTGATTTTTTTCTGTTGGTTTCTTTCTTCGTACGTGATTCATGCACTTGTCAACAGCAGTGACAGCATGTGTTCTATAGAATTTTCTAGCTTGTGTTTCAATTATTGGCATTTTGTAAACTGCCACCTCCTCTTGGGTACGTCTCTCATATAGGCCTGCTCTGAAAGTCACAGGTGTGTTCTGCGTTGTTCTGTTCCTGTTTGTGTAGCACTGCAGGAAATTGCGCTGGAGGCCTCCTGTAGACTTTTAAGCATTGCAGTTTTGAGAGCTATTTAATGTATTGTCTGGCATTTTCTCTTTGTCCTGCTGTAGTTTAATCAATATTCAGTGCATTTTAACGCGATTGCTTATACAGGACATTTTTTATTTGATGTTAAAGTAGGCCTCAGAATGCCATACCTGTGTTGTCGTGGCTGCATGTTCAAAGGCACATACTTATATGCACTTTGCACATTTATAAAAAGAATGTTTGTGAATTTCCCTATGGGGAATAGAGTTCCCCATAGGGGATACAATGGATTTCAAAACTTCCATTGTGTGTAAAGCATCTGCTGGAGCGAGCCGGAGTAATTCACGTTAAGCCAGTTGTAGTCAAGTCAGTACAATAGGCATAGCACAAAATACACACTTTCTTTTCCGAAATTCATTAATGCTCTATTGTAAATTTCATCTTCATTATAGCTTTGTTAGGCAAGTTGTATGTCCACACTAACATCGGTAGAGATTTGTTTGCAAGTGTTACCTTGAAAAATGTTTTCTTTAGTGCTGACCCCAATACCGACTCTGAAACCACTTATCAAACCCTACATTGCTTCCTGGTGTAACATGCCGTGCATTGATATGATTGCTGGATTTCAGTTTTGACTTGTTTTTCTGCATATTTTTTGGTCAGTTGTTGCTTCCCTTCGATGATGCCGTATTCACTTCCAGTGTAGTGATCGTGTGTCCCTTCTGTCTGATACAGCCACACAAAGCCAACTGATAATTGAGCCAAGGAATGCACCGGGGTATTGTCTGTAACTTTTAATAGAACTGTAGTAAACGTGAGATAAAGAGGAAATTGAAATAAAGCCAACAAAAAAAAGCATATCACTGCTGGTGTGGATCGAACTAGCAACCTTTGCATGACCTGATGGTTGTGGGCTCAGTGTCTTTGGCTTACCTATTTTTTAGGTTTGTGTATAGTTGTGGCTAATGAAAAACAACAATTAGAAGAAGTGGGCCGCTCGATTAACTTTCGTCTGATGGCTGCTATGACACTTGCAGCTATCGAATGAATGAGCCTGATGATCTTGTCGTTCTTCAAAAGGAGAAGTGGGATCCCTTGTTGCGGTGGTACGAAGAAAGGTGAGCTGTTGTACTACATCATCATCAATTCATGAAATTTGTGCTGAAGAGATGTGCTAGCACTCGTGTGTGTGTTAGTTTCCTGTACCCTCTGCGTCTACAAAGTTCCGTGCTTAGTACTGAAAGGAAAGGAATGTAGCTTGAAGGGATTGGCAACAGATTTTTAATGACCCCCTTTCTTTTACGGCGCAACGAAAAGCTCACCGTCGGTGCAGTTCACAGCTGCAGCGGTTGCTTTGAAAAATGCGTGGATATTTCTCAAACAGAATTTTTCGATCTGAGAAGCCTCTAAAAAAAAAAGGTACAGCAGTGCTTTCTAGCGACGTTGAGAGATGATCACGATGCTGATAGTCCACCTCACAAAAAAACATTGTCCTGTTTTCAAAGGAGCGAACGAAGCTGTGACTAGCCATCCACATTTTGACCCTTTCAACTAGCTTTGAGAATAAAAAGTTGGCACGACAAGTTTGCGTTGTTGTCCGGATCATTCCCGTATTACTGCAGCGTTTTTCCAACTGCATCCTGGGTGGCTCGCTGCTGACGCTATTATTGTTCCGACAGTCGAGTCAAGCCAGGTCAGCCAAATCTGAAACCGCGCTTTTGCAAATGACAGCAGGCACATGGCAGGCTTATCTGCACATTGTAAGTTAGAAAAAAAAAGAACCTTTAATATCAAAAGCTCACTGCATTTCGACTCTAATAAAAGACCAGGAGCCGCATAGAAGGTCATGTTACTACACTCTTGTGCAGCTTCATGTGTTTGCCGCTTGGGTTACCAAAGGTCATTTTCGTGACTTTGTGTCAAGAAATAAAAATAGAAACCGACGTTTAATCAGGTTAAGAGGGATCGTTGGACCCAATGCAATACTCAATCTTTCCATTAGTCAGGTAAGCTCAGTTCATGTTCTGTGTAGTTGTCTGTCCCTTTAAATGTTTGTGTAACTTTCTTTCCTGCAGCTAAAGAGTCCAAATACAGGAATGCTGTACCAAACAGACTTTTTTTTTTCTTATCGTTTTACTAAAACACACCAAGGGGCAACGCTAAATTAGTTTAAACTGTTTAAGCATTATTTAGCATAATCTTTTCATAGCAATCATTTGATTCGAACAATAATAATAATTAGTGGAGAAAAAAAAAAGGGCCAAGCTTTCCTTATTTGCATATTGAACAAAACCTTTGGCGCTGGTACATCAGTGGACATGGCGGATTTCAAAGTAGTATTACGGAACTGTGCTGGGCCAGAGAAGTTATATGAACCTTATTCCTTGCTTCCAGTACAATGAAATGTCGTCCTTCAGTTTGTGAAAAACAAACTAAACATTAGTTACATAATTGCATTACAGCAAGCTGGCGTACGGAACTCAAAGTGGTGTCAACACTGGCCCTTCCTTCTTGCCACTTTTGTAATCTACCCAGTTACAAAAGCCATTTTGCTGTGGGCAGAATATAACTTACCAATGTTGCTATGAAGTGCTGCAGTAGAAAACGATGGAGATGGCACCGACGAAGACGACGTTCGCTGATGGTCGCGCGGATGGTGCTCTGTCTTGTATGCCTGCATTCTACCCTTTGTGCAAAGCTTGTAAATATATATTAACCAGAGTCTTTCTTCCCCGTAACAATATGTTCAGGCTGATATTTGCCATTAGTGTCTCATAAGGAGACACAGAACGGTTTTCACGATCTTTTACAGACACACTGAGCCATTAGTGCAGGTCCTTCTGATCATTAGTAGACCTACATGAGTGTTCCCCGTTAACGGTGTAATTTACTACAAGGCTTTAAACATGCGAGTCTCCAGAGGCTGAAGCCACTCAGCCAAGGGAGCTTTCAACCAATGGAGAGGAAAAGCACTACTAGTATTGAGAAAGATGGGAATCCCATTTTGGGCCCGTAGCTGCCTTGGTACAGTATGGTTTGCGTAATTTATGGTGTGAACGATATGACAATGCTGCAGACTATTTGCTGGTGCAGTGTGAAGAAACTGTTTCAGGGTTCCTTCAGTATTCTGGCCATGAACTGTACTGTATTGTGCGATTCCTTGTCAACGCTTTTTACACATTGTCAGGGACGCCACCCGTCGTTCACTCTCCTTTCAGGTTTGGCGTGAAGCTGGAGGCGAAGAGTGACCTGATGGTGTCGAAGCTGCCCCAGGAAGTGTGCGACGTCGTCTTCAAGCACCTGATGTCGTACTCTTTGTGGGGGCTTACAGGTAAGAGATCCAGTTAGCTATCATCAAACGGGCATGTTAGGCACGACATTAAAGGTACATTCACGCTTGGTGACCCCTAGAGGTCGCATGCTCTAGCTCACTGTTCTGTCACTGTTCTAGCTCACTGATTCTGCTAAGCGACTGTTTGCAAATTAGTTTCAGCTGGCTGTTTTGTTGGAAAAGTGACTTCTTTGGATAATTCACTCGCTGTGCAATGCTATTGCGTTGGCACTATTGTGCATTCCAGCAACGAGCCACAACTATCTTTCTACACAAAACAGCCATTTGCAACTAGTGTGCTAGAGAGAACTTGTGACCACCAGTTGCACATCTGATCTGAGTTGTCGGTTTCGGCACGCATCTCAACACATTTAACCCTAGCTTTGCTCGCACCATCTTTCAGGCATTCAGTACGGCTCGGAGAGCCTCAAGTCTCTCATCCTTTTCCAAGCGGCCTTGGCGCAGCACCTGAGTGTAGAGCAGGCTGTCACGCTGGGTAGACTGGAGAGCGAGTTTCAGGTGCGTTCTTCATCCCTCCGTTACTGGTTTGTTACACAAAGCTCTTTGCCACAATGCCATGCACCGTGCATGAAGTTGCAACGAAGCGCGAATACGTAGCAGTGTGTGGACCCCCTAAGAACAGCTGAAGGCACTACCCTTGGGAACAAAAGATTTCTGGGACACAAAATTTGCATGAGGAAAAAAAGAAAAAGGAAATGAATTCGTTTGTGCCAAAAAAATATTTATTTTTATTTATTTATTTAAATACTCTCAGTGCCATTTGCGGCGTTACAGAGAGGAACGGTGTTACAAGTTAGAGATGGCAGTCTTGAATGATGCATGATCAGAGTTGCTGGCGATGGAGGCAGGAAGGTGGTTCGTCCGAATGGTCTCTTATTAGAAGTTGCAGCTTCTAGCAGTAGCTTTTATGACATTCACAGTTATTATCCAGATAGATTAGAAAGGTCATGCATTAATAAAGCACAAGCTTACGTCTGCGCAGGTCTCTTGTCTTGTGTATGTTGCATGCCTGGAGCCTGTTTATCATTCAACTAGACGCACACATCTGAATTACCCTACTGTGTGTAAGAATGCTCGCTGAATTGCAGTAGTTCTGCTTCTGTTTACCTCGATTTTGATTCCCTGGTTGTGAAGTCAAAGAGAACTGGAGAGAACGGAGGCAGTAGAACAAGTATCTTTGCGCCCTAAGGGCAAGCTGGATGTACAGTCAGCCAACAAAGCAAACAGACCGTGGCTTAGGTGGCCAGAGTGGCTGTTGGGCCACTGTGTTGATATCTCACCCAGCATGCTCATGTTGAGAACGCCTCAAGTGATGTTAAACTTCCCCCGCATTGTGGGTCCAGCAGTTGCTTTGCAAGCTTTAGGTGTGGTCCGTTTACTTTTTCGCCCAATGGTACATGCCCCTTTTGAGTGATGACTCACGCTTCAGTTATGACTTGAGTGCGTGAACAGCTGTTTGCATTACATTTTACACCAGCAGTACTAACACGATCTCATAAAATGTGTTCCAAAAAAGTATTGGAAATGTATTCCCGGAAGGCATGGCTCAGAGGCATCGTCCCTATTTACTCTTCTCATGACACTGGCATTGTGACAACAGTCATGCGCACTCGTTCACGTTTGTCTGTGTACCCTCGATATTGATAATGCTTACTAATTTAACTGGTGTGGAAATGTTTACTGTAATACACACAGCAAATAATCTATGAACTATCGTGTAATCGTTCCCCGTACGTTGCTTTTGGTATTGGTGCTCCATGGTTTGCTGTTAACCCATTCACTTCCGTGGCTGCAGCGCCCATTCCCGCGAGCTGCACCGCGCCTTTTTCACCGCCACGGACTGGCGTGTACGGCGTCGTATAGAAACCTGCGTAACTCAGGTTATTATGTTCCGGTTTTAACACTTTTTGTTTTATTTCGTTTGGGAATGTTTTCTGGAAGCACAGCACTCGATTGTCTTGCGAATGTTCAAGGTCCTGAAGCTGACAGGCTTGGTATATAGACACACTGCCTTCACAATCACTGCTGCTCTCACCGTCACTCTCTTCCCCGCTACTTCCTTGGTCTGGGATACGTTCCAGATTTACCAGTATAGTGATCATTTTGAAAGACGAGTTTGAGAATTTCGCGAGACGTGAGACAGTACTTCTTTCGTGAAGCCACGCTTCAGGCGCAGCAGACGACTTCGCAGTGGAAGTGGAGCCGGCAACTTTAATTTTTTTCAAACAACCGAGTTCAAAAACCGCGGTCAACTATGTCCATCTGCTGTAAAAAAGAAGAAACCATCTGACAAGAGTGTTGAGAAACGTGCCTTCTACAGGGATCTTCTACAAACAATGCTTTACCCGGAGGCCGGCGAATTGCCGGCTTATCGCTGGCTTTGGAAGCGAATGGTTAAAATTGCGCATGTTTTGTTACACAGATAACATTCAGGAGGCACTGCTTAACAAAGGAGGCATTGCTTCACAGGAGGCACTGCTATTTCATTGCAGAGCTTCAATATATTTTTTGTTAGTGGTTAGTCCTTGAAGGTTCTCGGAGTGAAATTTCAGGGAACTTGAGCACTGCATCAGAGGAATGTGTATTGTCCAAAAGGTATGTTTGATTTGTGCTGAAAATGTTATATACATATGAACACACTATTCATACTACAACTGTCTCTAAACATTTGTAAAGGGCAATTTTCCAACAACGTCTTTGAAACTAAACGTGAAATTTTTTGTTATGTTGCTTGCACAATGTCGCACTTCTTGTAGATTTGTGAAACTTGATGGTATTGCCGATTAATACTGCAGTAGAACACGGTGCATCGAGCCTGCATATAACAAATTTAATTTTATTGATTCCTGGAGTTTCATGTCCCAAAACGACATTATGAGAGACGCTGTAGTGGAGGGCTCCGGGAATTTCGGCCACCTGGGGGATTTTCAATCGTGCACGGGCCTCAACGTTTCACCTCCATCGAAATGGGGGTGAAATGTTGAGGGTCACCTATGGATCAGCAGCTGAATACCATAGCCGACTAGACCACCGTGGCGGGGCTATAACAAATGTGTGCACACAGAACAGCTGAAATATATCTTTGAAAATTGCTTTATGGAACTTTTAATATATATATTGAATTAATCTATGCATAATACTTCTCTGTGATTCCTTTTGGATTTGATATGTATCTCTGTTCAACTGTATTGAATTTGTTAAATTAAATTTTTGTTTCTTTTGGCTACGCAAACTGCAGACGAGTCGCTGGGGCAGCATCGAATGGGCCCATGACCTCGACCGAGAGCAAGTTCTCAGCCGGGTCGCAGCAGCCGTGCTTTTCGTGCAGCTCACCTCGGAGTCGTCCAGTGTAATCTCCAAGCCGAACACGGCAAATCAAGCATGTCAGTCGTCCGCAAGTGCGAAGAGGTGAATGGTCAACATCACAATAGGTTCCCCTTTGCCGACGTCCAGCGGTTCTTTCTAGTGGTGTGCGTACTCATTGAGTAGACGTACAGTGCTGAGGTGGTCGAAACGCTACACTCGAAGCGCGTAACTGCCGGCAGTCCTTGGAGCATTGCCGAGTGCTAGCGGTACAAGCTTGAGTAGTGTAATATACAACGAAAGCAACAGCCTTTGTGGTGCTTTGTGGTTGGTTGTAGTACTCCGGTGATCACATGGCACTCTCCGACATGGGCTTTTAAGTGTCGACCGCCGTGAAGTCTGAATGTCTCATTTAAAATTTTTCGAGAACTGTACGTAAAGTGGATTTCTAAAGCTCCCAGGTCAAAGTGTTCATGTTTAGTTGAAACATTTTGCTGCTGTAGGCCCCCTGAGATTACTAGGTGATCAACTGCTGGAATGAACACATGGGTGAAAAAAAGAAGTGGTGTTGACTTGTGATCAAACTTGAACTTTTCGGGATCCTTCAGTGTGCACTACACTTAAAGGGATCTTCTGAAATCTTTTTACGAACAGTGTAATCTGAATCGTGTCCTCTATATTGTAATATGCACTGTTTCGTTGCACCGCCGGCATCAATTTACAGCGATGAAAACATGGTTTCGATTTCACAGTGCGCACTGCCCCCAAACTCTGCGGCTGGCATCATGTTAGTCATGCCCACGGCTTCCGAGATTCGAGCTCTCTTGGAGGCCATGGAAAAAAAAACATCTCCAGCCTTGCTTCCGTACGGCAGCACCACACGGGTTCCATTTATTTCCTTGCTTTCTAGGTTTCATGTAAATCTGTTATTTTAGAGTGAACGAAAGTTAGCAATATGTTTACGTATTTAAACCTCTTTAAGTGACGCCACTACATAGTGCCTATGCCGGCCTGCGGTGTCACATGGTCATTTCGAGGGCGCAAGAAGACTAGGATTTCATACGGGCGTTATTAAATGTAGACTGAATATTGCGCCGAAACGTTTCGGAATCAGCATGTTGAATGCCTCTTGAAGCAGTGAAAATAACAACTGGATAGTTCCATAACTTATCACGACCCCTTGAGCATTCAACTGGTACACCGGAATGTCGCTGGGAATTCTACCCACGATGTTTTTCTTAGCAAGGAGTGGAACATCACAGCCGTTGATGTGGCAGTGTGTGCCCGTGATGGTCTCGTTGGTGCATGCAGCTGCTAGTATTAGCTGAAAAATGAAAACATTGAAAATCATATGAATGTAATACCATATTTCGAAGTTTATCTCCATTTGTGACAGAGGCCAAACTCAGCCTGCAAAACTTGCACTTGGAACCTACCGTTTTATGCATAGCAAGGCATCATTGTGGACGCTTCCAGTGCAGCCGATTTTGATGTGCAACACTTTAAGTAACTGGTACTTCCTATGAAAATACTACAGCTTGTCGATGCAAGTTTAGACTGAAGGGTGTATTATTTACGTGATTGCGTGCTTTCGGTTTGCAGCGTGTGTGTCTTGGTCACAAATGCTAGCACTCTGGTGTAGTTGCGGGAACATCACTCTGTTCACTCAATGCTACTTTAGAATCAATTTGTGGATAGATCTCAGACAATTAAATTATAAGTTGAAAAATAAATGCGGTAAACTCTTAAGATTACTGTGAGTAATGTGATTCATATCCACATTTCTCATTCATGTTATTGAATGTATATGCTGCGATGCAGACATGCATACAGCTGGTTTTTTTTTTTTTTTTCTCCACCGTTCAACCTCTGCTGCGTTTCTTCTCTTTCAAGCTATGCCGACACCTTGCGCTGCCAAAGCAGCAGGATGCCTGTAAGGCCATGTAAAACATGTTTGTTGAGGGTTGTCTCATCAAATAAAAAGCATCATTCATCAAAAGAACTATTAACCAGATATTTAAATAGCCACTAATTAGGATTCCAAATAGTTTAGAAAACATCTGTGGTGTAGCTCCCGTTTCTTTAAAAATGCGAAGCATTTCAGGTGGTGTCGTAATTTGTGCGTCACTAATTTCGCGCAAAAAAATTTCTTGTCCAAATTCTTTGTCCATCAAATAGTGCACGCATGTGACATCTTCCTCACCATGGCTGCGCTGCTTAGACGCTGGCAAAGAGATGCGGAACAACACAGCCGTGGAAATATGAACCCTATCTATTGTCCGAGACTGTACTGCAAGTTATCTCTCTCCACAGATGGTGCCTACATTGTTTTTCTTTGCAAGGGTTGTCTCGCAAGTCGCAGCGAGTGATCTGAAAAGGCAAAACGAGCATACTCGGGATTTGCAGGGCTTGTCCGAGTGCACTTGCCAGGGGTGTCTCGGGATTGGCAGTGAAAGGGTTAATGAACGCACATATATTCACTGGGGCACAGTATTGAAAAGACTGATCTACTGCTGTTGCTCTCGATAACCGCTTTACGCCTTCCGTTTTGATGCTATAACTACTTGCGAGGCACAATTTCCGAGTCATAAGTGCGAGACGCCATCCTCTCAATTATGTGAACACTCCATTCGATTCCTTCCATCAGAGGGGCCTCGAATTACCCCTCTCTTTTGATGAGAAAACATAAAACACACTAGCACATGGGCAGAAAGACAGCTGTGGACATAGCCAAATTATGCAGTCATGCACTGTGGTGAAGCAGAACGCAGGGTTAAAAGCACCCTTCGTGCAAGCATAATTGTTGGATGGCTGCTAGCAACTGTTCCTGGACTGTATTGGGCATGTCTGAAAAGGGTCCTCAAGCAGCAACCATTGCTGACGGCATAGAGTGTCCTACCATTGCGTAGTGGGAAAACTGGTGCTGTGACGCTGTTCTATGCGTGGGAATTCCGGGGTGTGTTGGATTCCGAGTGGCATCGTCCACGAGGAGTGCGAACGCCTTGAAGAGATGCTTGGCTTGGAAGCCGGTTCATCGTAATGCTAGATTTTGCAGTGAAAAGGCCTGTGATGAGCTATTTCTTTCTTAAAATTAACAAGAAGGGAGTTTTATTTATACAGTCGAACCTCGTTAATTCGAAGTCGCATAATTCGAACCAACGGATAATTTGAACTGCCTGGTTGGTCCCGGCAAAGTTACACGTATCTGAATGGGGGAAAAACTCTTTCTTTTAATTCGAACCTAAAATGCGCCACGGCTAATTCGAACAAGATTGCCCGTCCGCTAAGAGTACATTTCGTGAAAGCCCAAGCCGATCGCCAAAGATCGATGCATCAGCCGCCGTAGCGTCGCAAACTGGACCCATCTGCTTGCTCCGCGGGCACTGGAAGGCGCCATCAGCTGGCCGAAATCATGCCAGCTGATGCAAGCGCACCCGGCGCCGTCCTTCTGCTCCTGCAGCGAGTGTGAGGAAAGAGGGTAGCTCAGCGGCTACGGGCCACCGGGCGAGCGAAGCCATTGCGGCCGTGCCACTGAGCTATGCCGCACACGCACAGGGGCATCTCCGCTGGCCCGCAAGCACGCTGCAAGGCGAGACCAGTGGTGGCAGCACAGGAGTCAGTCAATGCGCACATTTCTAATGCTAATATTGTGCTCTAGTACCGCCAATCAAAGGGACCCTCGCTAGTTTGAACTCTGGTTAATTGGAACAGATTTCTTGTCCCCTTGGAGTTCGAATTAACGAGGTTCGACTGTATTTCAGAACTCCTGTTTGTGTATACTGTTTCATAGAATGCCCTGCCGTGGTGGTCTAGTGGCTATGGCACTAGGCTGCTGATCCGAAGGTCGTGGAATCGAATCCCGGCCGCGACGGCTGCATTTCGATGGAGGCGAAATGTTGTGGCCCGTGTACTGTGTGATGAGAGTGCATGTTAAAGAATTCTGGGTGGTCAAAATTTCCGGAGCCCTCCACTATGGCATTTGTCGTAATCATATTGTGGTTTTGGAACGTAAAACACCAGATATCAGTCAGTGTTTCATAGAATGTAAAAAGCAGTGACTGCCTGTTACGTTAAAGTGGGAAGACAGCCCTGCCACGGTGGTCTCGTGGTTGTGGCACCTGGCTGCAGATCCGAGGGTTGTGGGATCGAATCCCGGCCGCGACGGCTGCATTTGGATAGAGGCGAAATGTTGAGGCCCGTGTATTGTGCGATGTCAGTGCACGTTAAAGAACCCCAGGTGGTCAAAATTTCTGGAGCCCTCCACTATACAGCGTCTGTCATAAGCTGGTTTTGGGACGTAAAACCCCAGAGATAGAAAGGTTGGAAGACCGACAATGTCAACGCTTACTCTGTGTTCATCTATCGTCTGTTCGTTCTTTTCGTGATTGTGTTATGCAGGTGAGTAGCATTTTATTGTAAGATGTAGTATGTGTGATTAAGATCCATTTGTGAAGGTTTTTTCTTTTTAAGCAAGCTTTATGTTGACAGCTAAACACTTGTAGGAAATGTGCGCTGGCTGGCTGTCTATGGAGGTTCAAGCATATCACTGAAGCAGAGTGAACAAGCTAATATAAACAAAGCTTTTCAGTTAAATTAGTGGTCAAAGCAGGATCACCTAATACAGTAAAACCTTGCTGTAACAAATTCAGTATGACATGGAAATGTCTGTGTTAAATCCAAGAATCATTTATAAAAAGTGTATATTCGTAATACTCCTGTAATGACAATCATTGTTCATTGATTTTGTTATAACTGATAATTCGTTATATCGATGTTCGACTGTACCGTACCTGTCTCATAAATGTGAAGCATTGCTTTTAAAAGTGAGACATACGAAACAGTTTTACCGGTGTGGTAAAATTGCTTTAATCCCTCTGGTCACTCGTGGAATAACAGACCGTTTCTCTTGAGAGTGCTGTCTTAAGATCACACATCGAGAGAAAACTTAACAGCGTCGGTAATGTACAAAAATGCGAGAGCATGTTTCAACTATGAAAAAAAGAAAAAAAAAATTACAAGGATGAGATGTGGAGAAGTTCATTTCTATGTCTCATTCTTTTTTCTTCACTCAGACGAGTAGTTTCTCAATTTCCTGCTGGAGACTCTGTATCTGAGGCTTCAGTTGTGACCCCTCGTTGACCGTGACCGAACATGCGACGACCGGCCGCGATACTCCACAGGCTCGACCCAAGGCTGTGAATGGAAGAAGTAGACCGGTTGTAACTGGTTGGTTAGCAGCACGCGACTGGTGATCCTTTTTAGACAACTTCAAACTGCAACTCCTTTATCATTCGAGCAGCTTGTAGTTGCTCGAACCCCTGTCCACACCAGCAAAGTTAAGCATACTTCGAGTGTGTACACTTCACCACGAGTGTCGTCCGTGTGCTGTCACAAGGCAACACTGTGCAAAGCGCAAAGCAAGCAAGGGGCTCAAAAATTAAGCTATGTTAAAAGCTGTCGGCACTTTTAGAACATAGTTCAAGTTATCACAAATATTTTGACATATCGATATGCACTGCATGGTGAAAAACAGAGGAAACTACACTAGAACCTCGTTATAACGAAACCGGATATAACGAAATATCGGATATAACGAAGCAATTGCAATTCCCCTTGAAATTCCTATAGATGAAATTGATATTGGTTATAACGAACTAATGGTTATAACAAAGTAATTACCACTCCCCCATCAACTTCGTTATAACGAGGTTTTACTGTAGTTGATAATATTCTTCTCGCTACCAAGCAGTTTACAGACACAGTAAGCAGTTTACAGACACTGCATATGCCATGTACAGTAGAAGCTCGTTATAACAAACCCGGATATAACGAAGCAATTGCCATTCCCATTGACATTCCTATAGATGAAATTGATATTGGTTATAACAAAGTAATTACCGCTCCCCCATCAACTTCATTATAACGAGGTTTTACTGTAGTGGCTAAATTGGCTGTATTGTTTTGGGCTAGTCACTGTTATCCTTGCTCTGTGTTTATACTAAATGTGCCTTATCGCTTAGTAGCAGAGGTGTCACTAAACTAGAAATACATACATACAAATGATCGTTACTTCCATGACTACATTTCATTGTCCATCCTCTCAAAATAACTACTAAATACCTTCACAGACGCATCTAATACAAGGGTGCCTATTGTGGTCTGTATCTTTTAGCGTTTCATGACGATTACCGTAACTCTCAAAGCGAAACTTCATGCCTGTTTGTATACACTGTCAAGCAGCACTTAGTCTTCCCCGTGTGACTGAGTGTTACACCAGTTGCGACAATGCTACTCCACTATAAGTTCCCAAAATGCACACGGTTCATAAATGCAAGGAACAGCACACTGCCACATCTCGTGAACTGATTCAGTTGACGTAGGTGAATTGAATGGATACATAACATTTGTGGTTCAATGTGCTGCTACATGAAAATCGCTGTGCGGCAAAGCACAACTCACCGTGCTTGGACCTCACAAACACGTATGGCACGTTCTGTAAAGAAAGATGGACAATGCAATTGGTGTGGGAATGCACACAATGAGGGAGGCAAAAAACAACAAACACGAAATCTCTCTAAATCTGTTAGTGAGGGAGTCACGTAAGTGCACATTTATGCTTGGAAGTTTCTCCAATTTGGTTGTCCTTTCTGGAATGTTTTATTAGGAACTCGTTTTTCTGCATGTGGCAAATGTGGCAAAACTTTTGCTGTAATGCATGTGTTGTTTTCCTAGGAAAATAAGGGAGGTTCCAGGAGCAGTAAATTATAACCAGCATCTGAAAGTGATAAAGGTCGAGTGAAAAAGAAAAGCAAAATGCTCTTTATCATGATGGGACACTGTGTCGTCCATGTTTCCATGTGCATTGCCATGTTCTGGCGTACCATAAAATCACATCACACTAATGTGAAATGCGATCACTAGAAGTTTCGTCACGCTTCCAACACAGTGATGTACGTGTCGGTCGTGCTGGCAATGGGTTTCGATTGTGAGGACGAGCATTTAGGCACTCTTTGGAACAGAATTGACAGAGTTCAGATATATTTTTGAATGTTTGCTCTGTGGTGAGTGCACTTGCATACGGAGGAAGCCTACAGCAGACTTTTTATAGCCTCGGAATTTGGCATTTCGACCCCTTTAGACATGTGTTTTTATAAAAGCCACTTTCATTCCTGATAAGACAATCTCTCACAGCAGGCGATGTTGCTCAATTATCACATGCATTTTTGGCTATTGGTACATGATACAGTAAAACCTCGTTATAACAAAGTTGAATGGTGAGCAGTAATTACTTCGGTATAACCATTAGTTCATTATAACCAGTATCAATTCCATCTATAGGAATTTCAGGGGGAATTGCGATTGCTTCGTTATATCCGATAGTTTGTTATAATGAGGTTTTACTGTAGTACCACCAAAAATAAGCAGACTGCGGCTTGAACGGCCATAGTGGTTAGGTGATGCAATCATGATCTGTATATGGTCATTGGAAGTGAAAGCAGACATTAAAGTCCGCCCTCACTCTCACACAGCGCCTTGTAATACTTCACGAACTCCTAGTGCACGATTCAGTTGCTCTGTCACGGACGGTTAAAGTGAAAGGAACCACGCATAGCCAGTAGTCATGGCACCGACACAGAGCAGCCGACGACTGCTGAGCATCAAAGTCCAGCACTGTGAAGGTACTCATTCTGATTTCGGTTTTGCTTTTATTGACCTTGCTTTTGATACTAGCACCTGTTGCCTGCATCCACCACTGCTCAATTTTAGGCTACCTCGTGCGAGGCACTGCAACGGTGGCCGATGTGTATACTGGCAGGATTAAGGCATGTTCATGTTACAGCATGGTGGCTCTTCTTGCTGCTAATGCTTAAGTTTCCAAGAATCTCCCCACAGTGATACAGTGAATTATGCACAGGGAAAAACCACAGAGTGTGGAATGAAGACAGCACTGTCTTGCGGCAATCAAGGCAGCAGCAAGGCGACATAGCCATGGCCTGCTTGATTGACTGGATTTTACGTTCCAGAGCCACAATATGATTGTGAGAGACTCCGTAGTGGAGGTCTCCGGGAATATTGACCACCTGGGGTTCTTTAACGTGCACTGAAATCGCGCAGCACACGGACTTCAACATTTCGCCTCTATTGAAATAGCCACCGCGGCTGGGATTCGCTCCTGTGATTCTTGGATCAGCAGCCGAGTGCCATAGCCACCAGACCACCGTGGAAGGGAAACATAGCCATGCTAACCAATCCTGCGTGGCAGACTGGCCGCATCGGAGTGCGGCAGCCACTAGTATTGGGTCCAATCTTCGAATGGCAATGAAACCTTTACGCATGCGTGCATAACCTCCCACGCCGCTGGCCCAAGAATATCAAATTTTGTATGGCAAGTTGCCCTGCCGCAACATGAACATGCCTTAATCCCGCTTGCGTGCGAGAGCGTCAGCTGCTGGTGCGGCATCTTGCACTATGTAGCCCAAAACTGAGCAGCATGGGACGCAGGTGGCAGATGCTAGAATGAAAGGTAAGGCCAATAGAGGCAAAACAAAAATCACAATGGGTCTTCATCGCTTCACAACATCAGGATTCGATGCCCTGCAGCTGTTGGCTATGCAAGGTGCCCTTCATCGTGACCGTCCATAGCAGAGCAACCGAACGGTGCACCAGAAACTTATCAAGTGTGGTAAGACCCTGTGTAAGAGTTAGGGCATAGTTTAACATTACTGAGGGCACTCCAAACATAAGCATGCAGAATGTGACTGCAGGGCTGTGTTGTCGTCCATTTGCTTTTTTTGGCCAATGGTACATTATTGTACAAAGCAAAGCAAGGCCTACCTTGTCCTCGCACAGGAGTGGCAGGTGTAGAACGATCTCCAGGGGTGTCGCATCAGCGGCCATGACAATGATTTCAGCGAGCCCACGGTTCAGCGCCTTTGTGGCTGAAAAATGTGCAGACATTAAAAACTTCCACCACCTTCATATCCTTATGCTGAACTGCTAGAATGATGCAGACATTAAAAAAATCCATCAACCTAATATCCTTACGTTGAACTGCAAGCATGATGCGGAGGTTTAAAGGTATGTACTGTATTTCCCGATGTCATTTGTCACTTTTCAACTGCTGCACATGTATGGATCAAGAGGTTTCTGTTGAAGCACAGGGAAACCATAACCACTAAATTACTGTAAGGGTTGCCTATGGGAGTCGGAACACTTAGATAATATTACATACAGTGCTGCCTTTGACCTACTGAAATGCTGAATGCATAATATCCATTTGAAAGAACTGGCGCAGGCAACAAGCATTATTACAGCTACGGAGGTGATCACTTGCTAAACTTGTTACAACGAATACTGCAACAAGGCCTGCGAGCATGCAATGTCACTTAACCTTTGCCACTGCAGTGTAGTTTGTCACAAGCCGATATTCTTTTGAAATCTACACTGTAAGCTTGGTACACTATTGATTCCAATAACCACACTGTTTTTCTGTAGATCTTTAGAGCATGCCAAAATTGCCAGCACTGACATTTTATAAGCATTGAAGATTCTCAAGCAGCCGAGAAACGGTAGAACTCCACACAACATATATCGTTCATCCTCTGTATCACTGCAAACTACTGTTTGAAATGTATGTTACAGGAAAAAAAAAAAAAAATGGCGAAGCGAAAGCGAAACTGGAAGTGATGCAGCACAGTCACGGGCTATAGTGGATCCAGCAAAGTATTAAAATGGGAGGTGCTAAACGTCAACCAACGCCACAAAATCTAATCGCACTCCCACGACAGCTCGAATATAACCCGTGTCAACTGCCAAAGCAATTGCGTTCAAAGGTTCTTCAACCGTTTTCGAATACGAAACGACGAGTGAAAAAGCCTCGGGTCGACCCGCCTACCTTCGTTGGCGCCTTTTCTCATCTGCTTGTAGTTGGTGGCCTGCTGGACGATGTTCAGGATCTTCGCCGTCAGCTCGGGGTCGGCCAGCGGGTAAGCCTTTGGGTTGCACTTCGTCAGCCTGCACGTTTATATTACGAGAAAGAAATCGAGCGAGCTGTTTCCGTGTAGTCGCGCTTAAAGAGGTGTGCGTGCTTCGGAGGTGTCTGCAAGCGGACATATTTGGAGCTTTTGAAAAATGTGGCCGTTATACAGGGAACTGTGCAGAACGGAGTAGCCCTCACCGGCACTACATGGCCGATCAAATTTCCACAAAGTAAAGCCGAAACTAGACTGCAGATAGCGGAGTTGCACTGACAACAAAAGCGGCAACAGCTGATGGCGTTTTATGCGCCAAAAGAAGCTGTGATTGTTGCGCGCTCCGTAGCTATTTTAACTACCCGGTGTTCCTTAACGTGAACTTAAAGTACACGGATGGTTATTGCAGTCCGCCTCGAACGCGACGCAGCCACCGTGGCCAAAAAATCATGAGGAAGGTAACTAAGCATACTTTACTCGATTGAGGAGTCGGCGTTGTTTGGCGATGCGCACGGGCAAACTTTGTTACGTTGTACAGGATAAACGTCGCTTCCTCGTTTCATCCAAGCGCAAAGCATTTAGGACGACCTCTCCTGATCGTACACTTCCACTCGTCGCACTAATTACGAAGTCGAAGGTGGAGGTTAACGCGCTTCGGATTGAAGTACGCGCACACCGTAAACAAAATCCACTGAGGGTGGCGCCAAACTGCGCGCGCTGCCAGCCGCTTGATGTTTGAGGAACTGCTCTGCGTTCGAGATGTTCGCGATATGGAGTGAAATCAAAGGCGCAGCATGGCGAGTAAGAGTTATAACAGAGGCAGATATCAGCGTCAATGTTTTGTAGTTTAATTTTGGAAAAGAAATGCCCCTAAAACGGACCGATGCGTCGCAGGCTAATGCGGCTTGTAGGCTTACGACCGCGGACACTCGCAACTTTTGTGCCGCTACTAGCGGGGGCCCGTTGAGGACTCACCATGTTCTCAGGATGTTTTGGGCAGTCTCTAGCCTTCTTTCTCGAGCAGTAGTAGACTGATCCACAGATTTAGTGCGAATGACAAGAGGGAAATTGTTTTTAGTCGACAACTCGTGGTTCCCCGGTGGTACCCACGTGTTTGTTTGGCGTCGCGATGGTGGCGCCACGCACGCATTTGCGGGCGATTTCCCAAACTACGATTTTTTTTTTTTTGGTGGCCAGACGTTTCTGTGTGGCCGCTGTGCGTAGCGGCGTGTTTTTAAAGAAGTCGGAACGGATCTCGAAGGCAGGCATTAAAAGCGCCAGAAACAGCTACGTAGGAGATCCGATACTTTATGGCTATTTTGTTTAAAACATTTACTTGTAAATTATAGATACACGTGGTTGAATCCGTGGACGAAGCTTGTTTGTCAAGCGACTGCTTTCTCTGTGCGCCTGCCGCAAATCACAGAGGCCATGCTTAAGTTCCTAAAGGGGCCAGTCTGAAAGGCTGCTACCATTTCACTCACGCTTTCACGTTAGGCCACTCTTTAACGTTCCCGACGTCCAAAAATATTGCTGAAATACACGAACAGGTCCATTTTTCTCAGAACGCTGCTTTCTCAGAATTACAGATCTCAAAGGCCTACGAAACTGTGTGCCAAGTGCTGCTTGATCCTTTTATGGACGGTAATATAAAAACGTATGAACTTCGGCATTACATCTTCAAATTACGATATGACTAAACGAGGATGGAAATCATCAAAGCTGCGTTGTTGCGCATACGCAAGAAGGTAATGGACTTCGAGATCTGTTACCTTTATTTTGCGACCAAAAGGCCTTTTTTTGCAAATGCAATTTTTCAAGCAGCTGATTCAGTTGGAATTTTATTGTGGCTATCCTTTTAGGTTTGGTTGCTTAGCGCTGGTCTTTTTTTTTTTCTTATTTTGCTTGGATAGTTAATTTCAAAGGATGAATACGTCATAGACTCCATGTTCGAAATAAATGCTTGCCCCGCCACGGTGGTCTAGTGGCTAAGGTACTCGGCTGCTGATCCGAGGGTCGCGGGATCGAATCCCGGCCGCGGCGGCTGCATTTCGATGGAGGCGAAATGTTGAGGCCCGTGTGCTGTGCGATGTCAGTGCACGTTAAAGAACCCCAGGTGGTCGAAATTTCCGGAGACCTCCACTACGGCGTCTCTCATAATCAGAACTGGTTTTGGGACGTAAAACCCCACAAAACAACGAAATAAATGCTTCCTGTTCCGAAAGTTGGCTTCTTCTAATGGCGTTGCGTTGCAGTGAAGATCGTTCGTTACTCGTAGGGTTGCCGCTGTTTGGTTGTTTCAGAGACACTGGAACGTTTTTGGTATGGAGGGGTGGGGGGGAGCAAGTATTGTCGTCTTTGTATGTTGTGTTTATTATTTATTTGTGTTCAATATTTGCCGATTCTTCATTATTTACATCACATATTATATTAATAATTAATAGTTTTACGACATCAATTAATAATTTTAAGTTCATATATATAGCCTTATTAAGTTTTAAATATTTGCATCCTCTCTTAGAGTGGTATACACGTTAAAAATGGCTGGAAATTTCGGAAGCACTGGAGACCTACGCAGACCGCGCAACCAGCGTGGTTGTATGGTTATTGCTTTGGAAAGCAGTGGACCACACAACCACCAGCTTGGAAATTCTTGTCAACAATATGATTTCAGCGTAAACGGTCGGAAACGGGAGGGGGGTCCCTGCCCTTTCTGGAAGAATGGGTCCCTGGGTTTTCTGTCTTTCTTTTTCCTTTTTTTTTTTTTTTACAGATGTCGCTTCGTAGCGCCCGTCGAGAAAGTTTCGTTATCAGGGCAACAGCTGTAGAATGTGCTTAACTTTTTTTTCATTTTTATAATAAATTATGGTATAAATGCGGAGATGATGTACTGACACAACAGATTACACGGCTTCAACGAAACACGTTTCTAACGAAAGTAATTTTCTGTTACTCTCTCTTTCTTTTGCTGCAGTCGATATGCGATTTTTTGTTTGTTTCTTGTTCCGTACCTTTGCACTGGCTGCAAGTATCGCTTTAGTACATCTTTCCACTTGCTTTGTGTACGTCACCAGGCGTTTTTCCGCCGTAAATGAAACTATAGGGGGTGCACGAAATGTCGTCGAGGAGGGTGAAGCGGCAGATATTTCGAATTCGCTACAATTAAAAAAAAAGAGTTATAAGTGTCTTCAGGGACCTTTAGACGATCAAAGAATTATGCACACCTGTGCATTTTTGCGTAGGCTGTAACGGCTAACGATTTGGTCACGTGTGGTTCATTCCCTCACGTTCCTGGCTCATAGCCTATTCGGGTATGAGCAACAAGTGATTTTATTGTTAATAGTGACGTAAATCGAGAGGATGTGAAGTTACTGATGTCGTGACCAAACACGGTAGCCAGTCACACCTTCCACATCAGTTTATATATATATATATAAACCGGCTGCACCGACTACCTTGCGCTCCGCGCTCTCCTGTAAATAAACGCTAGCTTGGCCTTCACCGTAACAATATATATATATATATATATATATATATATATATATATATATATATATATATATATATATATATATATGAGTACTAGGCCCTCGGAATTGGCAACAAAAATGGGGGAAGCGTTTATTCAACGTTTCAGCCGGAGACCGGCCTTCATCCACCAATATGCCTGCTATATATATATATATTATATATATATATATATATATATATATATATATATATATATATATATATATGTTGTTTTGTGGGGTTTAACGTTATAAAACCAGCTTTGATTATGAGAGACGCCGTAGTGGAGGTCTCCGGAAATTTCGACCAACTGGGGTTCTTTATCGTGCACTGACATCGCACAGCACACGGGCCTCGACATTTCGCTTCCATCGAAATGCAGCCGCCTCGGCCGTATATATATATATATATATATATCTGTAATCTCCCCTCTTGTTTTTTTTTTTTTTGCTTTTTAATGCACATTGTGAAACACTTTTTATTTGGTTGTACTTAGCCGCACGTCCTCTGTGCTACCCTGTGTACCTGGGGGTCAGGGATCCTCAAGCTGTTCTTACAGCTTTTAGCTGCCCTCCTCGTAACATGTCCTGTTGCGGAATAAATTTCAATTCAATTCTATATATATATATATATATATATATATATATATATATATATATATATATATATATATATATATATAAATCAAGTGAACAAGACGCGAGTCCTCGATTTTTTTGTGCCATATTTATAGGCTGACTTATGCATTCCGTGCCCATTAGCCAGCCTTCAATGGCACTATCCATGGAGGAATTAGCATATTTTGACTGCTCAATGAGATGACTCTGTTATCTTGTGTCCACGTGTTTTGATTATCACCTTCGCTTTGTTCTCTCTCTCTCTCTGTGTGTGTATGTGTGTCGCGGTATGTATCTCCATTCTTCCTTGGTCAAACTAAGTTCTGAGTGAGCGCCTGTAAAGTTCCTCTCCAGGTTGTCCTTCATACCTTTACGCTGTTTTCATCGTACGTTGCCGTCCCGCCAATCAACGAACATGTGCCCTTTGACTCTGCAACACTTTGTGAATAGGGTCAGAAAACGTTGCCCATTCTTCGTAGGGGCACATGTGAATAGGCGAGCGAAATATTGTTGCACTGCACTGCAAATTTTCAATTCGGTTTCAAATGCAGCTGGAAATCCGCCTGCTCTTCTTTCAATAAATGACGTCACAATAGGCACTGGCTACGTCACTTGAGGCAGAACTACTATAGATGATTTCATGATCGTCGAAACAGTATTGCTCGGTTTATTCTTCGTTTTGATTTAACAACCTTACTAAAAACGTTCCCTTCAATATTGCCATAAATCCCATATGTTCCGTACGATGCGCATACATATTGCATACATTTGTTCGTATATTTGCCACGTATCTCCATATGAACCTTACGGAGTCGTATGGAATTATGACAGCGGCCATGCGGAATTTTTCAATAGGGGTAAATAAAGAAAACTGTGTGTTTTCCTTTAAAAACGCCAAAAAGAGTTAAGCGACGTAATTTGTTGAAAGAAGGGCGGGTGATCTTTAGGTGTATTTGAAACCAAACTGCCCATTCCCTGGTGAGCGTAGCACAATAATAGTTAGTTGATATGTTCATAAGAGCCTACATGACTGACCGGCATCGTTTTCTGAATGTTCGAAAACTCTCGCCGAGAATACACCCTCACGGGTGTATTCTCGCCGATATTACACCCGTGAGGGATGTGCCAGTAATGGTGTTAAAAGGGCGTTTTCGTAGCCAAATCACCGTGAAATGGTTTGCAGTGTGTGCTTCCATCCATTACTCTCTGTTAGAAAAAAAAAAGTGATATATAAGTAGGTTTTCCTTGAATGGCCGCAATGCTATAGGATCCACCCAGCTTATCCAAAAACGTACAGGAGAAAAAAAAACTTGTTTATTTCGCAGAAAAATTGTCTACAAACGGCGAAAAAAAAAATACGATGACAGAAAAAAAAAGGTCACAATACGCTCGAAAAAAGTCACTTTGCGTAGTCAACAGTAGAATTGCGATACGATATGAACACAACGCGATATGCCTTCAGTGAAAGCGAAAAGAAAGGGAAATCGAGACGCTGCCACTTCACTCGCAAAACTCAAAGCAACTCGGCGATATTCCTTCTTGAAGAACTCTTGTGCTGATCCCCGTTGTTGCTTGTGTGGAGGCATTTGAAAAGAAAAAAAGAAAGAAAACACGCCTGCACTGCAGACAGGCCAACGATCAGAAATCATACGACGGGCAGCACAAACTAGCAGCACAAACTGTTCGAACGACCTCGTGTGTAAGCATCCAAGAGCATTCGCAAAAAGTAACCATACAATCGCACTAGCATGAATAATATAGACAGCAAACACTTTTTTTTCCCGGAATGCATTAATGTAAAACATTTATGAGAGGCACCTTTTTTTATTAACATTGCAGGCTCACAAGCATACGTCTCGCGCTTTCTTCAACAAACATTAAGGCATTCACCGGCGTCGCTATTACACAAACGTTAATAGGCTGGGGGACATTCGAGAGGTAATGTACAGGGTGTTTTAGTGAAGACGAAGCAGATCAGTGAATCATAAAAGAACTGTCACTTTAGTGCAGCTTTCACCCAGCAGCTCGGTCCTGTGGACATCAGGAATGATACGGTAACCACGATCGAGTGTTTTTAATGCTCGGCTTTTGTTCGTCATTTGCTAATTACACGCTGATGTAGAAAAACCGGAGTTAGTGCTCGAAGCTTGCCTAGTACAAGTTAAACAAGAACGCCAGCGCTAATACTGCTTCGTGAACAAGATGGTGTTTATAAATGTTCTCGTTTCGTAAATTACCTCCAGCCTGAGGTCTCAGCGCTAGTTGTGGTTCGAATGTGACTCTACAACCATAACGTCCACTAAGTAGTCGTAATATGAAGGGCAAAATAATTTAAGGACTAATGTTTATACCAGTTTGAGTAAGGATTTACAAAAGCCGACAGTTTGTAACAATGGCGCTGGTCTTCATGTGACGTAATGTGTAAATGGCACCTGGAGCTCATTTCAATGTAATGTCGAAATAGCTTTAGGTACTCGGCAACCTCAAATCGACAATCGAACGCGCGTTCGAGTTGATAATTTGAAGGCAAGTGGTGAAGTTTTTCTGAAAGGGCTTGCTGGTGATTGTCGTACAATTCCGGACGTTCACAGCCGAAATAATCAATGACTATAAAACAAAAGCTACGCTACCATGCCGCTTTGAACAACTATACTTGAAGTATCTGGTCGAAAAAGAAAGACAAATTATTTTTCACGTATTTTCACTTCACACGCAATCGTATATATGCGCCTTGAAATGCAAGGAATACAAAATAAAACACCCTATGATTTCCCTTGAACTCACAGTTATATACAATGCAAGGATTTTAACACGCTGTAAAGGCACGATGGTCTAAACAGTCCTCGAACAGTCAAGTATGTACGCAACGACTCTGAGACATTCACAACATTCGCACAACCATTAGATTATGAGCCGCTGACCATTGAAAAATCTCCATAAAATAGACTTCTAATGTGCGCTCCGAGTTTTCAAAAAATGCAGTACGAACCACCCCACACATTCACTTCATTATTAATGTTATGATTGCCTTTTCTAATCATAGGGGGACGATTCTGAGGTCAGTTCCGACAGCAGCAAGTAAAGTTCATTTTGGGACGGATGTTTACCATTTTTGTTTTAGTTGTGGCACAATCTCGTAACGTAAGCTAAAGGCAAACTTGAAGAAGTAACTGTAATGCCGTTTTCTGTGTCTCTGCTTGTCAAAATACAACACGCTTACACTCGCACAAGCTTATAAGGCATCACACGCGAAGGTTGCGCCTTGCTTACTTCATTTTACATCTTACGGGTGCGACACGGGTGTTTGGCTCGTAGTTGCACCTCGTTGCATAGGCTCCCACGGTTAAGGATTTGTCAAGGGAGTTTTGTGGAGGAGTCTGCGCTTACACCCTCGAGCATTATTTACTCCCTTTACAGTCCGGTGGCGTAAAACGTCGCAATAACTCCAGGCGCGCGTTTCTGTGTTATATCTCACAAAGCATTCGGCCAAGGCCAGGAATACTGACATTTGTGGTCGTATTCAGTGCATCGCGCACGTACTTGAGCTATCATTATTGTTTTCAGACGCTGAATGTCACAACTGCAGCTCCATGTTGACGTCGTTAAAAGTTGACTGCGGATTAACTTCGCATCGGTGTTAAAAGAATATTTGTGCTTGTAGGTTGCACAAGGTGCAAAAAGTTCGTTATAAAATGCGCTCGAAATACGAGCGATCACGTTATGGCGGCGACTTTATAAGAAAGAACGCGCTACGTTTTCCGTTGTCAAGGAGAAAAAGTAAAGCACCATTATTAAAGGCTTTCGGGAAGTGACGCAGAACTCTGTCACCACCTCGCCCGGCAGTGTACCGTAAGTGTGCATGTAGAACCCCCCGGTGACACCTGTCGGAGGTAACGGACGTCAATCTCGAAGGCCATGCTTTTTTGCACTGCCAGCGCCGGAAGCAAGTGCGGCGGTTGGAAAGAACTAATGGCTGCCATAGTTTTGGATGGAGGCGTACCTGGCGATGTCCGATTCCTTCATATTCTCAAGCCCTGCAATGACAGCATACAGAACCAATCAGGAAGGCCGTGGCGGCCCTTCTTGAGCCAATCGCAGCCGTTAAGGTGGCGAGCTCGACACAGTGTGCGGAACTTGATATCTCATATGCATGTTCCAGCTGCCTGTGATTACATCTACGCATGCACGGTACTCGGGGAATTTCAGCAAACGTAGTACTAATATTGAACTGCTCGTATTTCAGCACGCTGGATGCGATTCTGGAGCTGACGTCATTTCACCTTGCACGACACGCCGCTAGGGGGGTCCTGACGTCTGCCAAAGAAGGGAACAGCATCCGTACAAGGTACGCAACTTTGCAAATTTCGACTGCATGCTCATAGGTATGTGCCACTCATTTTTTTTAAGAAATAGCATTCAAGTTGGATTTTGTCGGCGGTGTAGCCTCTGAGTACATGTGAAGAGATGGTAGAACGTGGGCGAACTTTACAGCCGAACAACGATATAACGAATGCGGTTATAACGAATAATCGCTTACTAGCGAATCAAATGAGAAACAGTATTGTCATGAAACCACTGTTACGGATATACATACGAAACAATTCCTTGGATATGAAGAAGCACTTTCGTCTTATATTGAATTCGCTATAACGGGGTTTGACTGTATACATTTTATGTATTTATTTTCCAAGCTGGGAATGTGGTTATACCCTGTTCGAAGTTGTGCAAATGGAATGGACATAACGAAGAAATGTTTCCGCTGAACGCAGTGAAGCAAATGGGATGCATGCAATACAGAAGCCTGCACCGTAAGTTCTCGACTCAGTCGAGATGTCAGATGTCTTAGTTTCTCCTAATGAGCCAATCAGAAAGTGAGTGATGTCCGTGTGAGCTGATAAGAGCGGGCAGAATGGTAAATAGTAAAAAAATGCAACGAAGGCACCACAAGTAATATATGCACAATAGTAATTCTTTCATGTATTGTGACAACCGAGCGCAATAACACGACGATCGTTAAAATATGAGATTATAACTGTAAGCCGACATGGACAGGTCGGTAGTATTCTTACCAACAGCTGAATTCGTCGATGGAAATGGAAATCTGCAGCCTCTAGAGCGTGTGCTGTGCTAGCTAACCGTGTAATGAGCAAGAAATTCCGAGAGACCTTAGTTAACCCTGGCTTTCTGCCATTCACAGGGCAGCGCAGACTATATATAGACTTAGTAATTTGAAAAATAAAAGTAAGGCGCGATGATGCATAATATAAGTGAACAAGGTCTCCTTGATCTTGGAACTTACTGGAAGCCTTGCATAGAGAAAGAAAAGACTATGTTCGCATCGGCTAGCTGTCTCGTTTAGTTATGGCTATCTCACCAACTGTCGTTTTAGCGTTTAATTAGCATAACGCGAGAGCAATTGGTGGCTTTCGATGTCTTTCATGAGGTCCGTGGTGTCTCAAGCCCTACCATTCCTGCAACGAAAGCCCGTGACGTCATTTTGAGTAGCACAACACTCGTTAGCCTCCGAGGCCTATCTAGTCACCACCCGAAGTCAGCCAGGAGGCGCCACCGCCGCCAAGGGTGTATTACGTCAGCTCCTTTTCGATGACGTCACAACGCGGCGCGCGCCATTTCGCCTCTTGCAAAGAGCCACTCGCATCTAAAAATGTAAAAAAATAGGACACACCTCCACATACACGCAAAAAAACTACAACAAAAAATGGAAGACAACACACGCACACGCACATATTCGCACTGCAAAGATGTTTTCACTGCGGTCCGGTCGTGTCGCTGCCGACGGCCCGATGATGACGTCACGAAGGGGGCCGCCTGGCAGTGAACCAGTCCACGTCACGTTCACGTCACAACGCGCGGGCGAGTCCGAGACGCTCGGGGTGAAATCACTAGTGACGCGTGACGCCGCGTCGTCGTAGTCTCTTCTTTTCTTTTTCTTGTGCTTGTATCCCCGCCTCTTATATCCGGAAGTAGTGGGGCGGAGTCTTGATGATGACGCGTCTGCGGGGCTTCCCATTGGCCAAGAACTTGATCGGCATGAGGATCATCTTGGAGGTCTGGTAGAGCGACTGTTTCCGGTAGGGCTTCGAGTAGGCCGGCTTTCGGATGCCTTTCACCACCTGCACCAGGCAAGAAAAAAAATGTAGAGATAAAATATTAACGCTGCATGTCCAGAAATGTTGCTTGCTTTGCTCAATCAGTTAGCACTAGTCAGCTTGTCACTCAACAAGGAGATCCGCTTGACGGTGCGCAGTCGTAGGCGAGTAATTTGCCGATTCAAAGCGAGAAATATTTAAGACAAGTCCCTGTGCTTAAATTCGAGGTCTTGTGGTAGTCGTTCATGTGCGACGGTATTGCACCCTGCGCAAACCAGCATCATCGTAAAAAGAGTAAGCCACCTGTAATAAAAGGGCGACAAAAAAGAGGAAAGTGTAAAAGGTTAGCACGCAACACACTTAGCTGATTACACATCGAACTAGAAAGTCGCATTGAAAGAACGTCGGTGTCTTCGTGGGCTGGTCGAGGAACTCCTATCACAGTGTCCGAGAGCGGAGACAAAGTATTCCAGAAATGGAGTCCGGAGTAAAAGTATTCCAGAGTAAATGTATTCCAGAAATGGAGTCGTTAATTCCATTACTCTCATCTATTGGTATGATCCCTAAATATTCTACTTTATTGTTTGCTTACAGTTATACTAAAAGTCTGTCTCTCTCGATGTGGCAAGCAACATTTGTTGGCAAGTCCGGCTTCGGCGATGACCATGACGGAGTTTGTTGGCACATTCCTATACGCAGAGGCATGCGGACTTCTTTGCGTCAGCAGCATATCCTCGTGCGCGCTTAGTGTGGCCACGGCTCGTCGATTCTGACTCATTTTGACGGGACGCAAATTACCGGGGAGACGAAAGAGTGAAAAAAGCTCCTGGTTGTCGGATCTGCCAACGTGCGCATGTGAAAAGGGCGCTGCGCCATTGACCGACGGTCATCTAACAATCAGCAGCAACCTTCGTATGCGGTAGACGATCGAGATGACGTAATGGTCAGATTGCGCGGAGTTTTGAGTCACGATCGAGGCTGCGTAATGCCTCTGTGGCTTTATATGACGCCTCTGATTCTCGCCACTTCGAATGCAGTGAGACAGAGAATGGGTGAAGGCTACGTCGACGTTGATTATCAGTCGAAGCGAAGTATTTTTAGATGCGAAGCAGCTTACGGCGGAGTTCAATCCGGTGGTGGTGGTGTGCGGCGTGAGTACCCTTAGTGCGCATGCGCAAACCCTCTCCACTACCTCTCCACTACCTCTCCACTCCCCTTCCTCTCCACGTGACCCTCTCCACACTCCTCCTTTCCATTCCTCCTCTCCACACACCTCTCCGAACGGCGCGCGTTGACTAGGAAACGCTCTTTCTTCGATGAACGGTTTATCAGCTCGCAAGGAACGAGAACGCGCCCTCGCCCGCCTAGTGAAACCGATGCAAACGCGGTGTGCACCACCCGTGCTGCTTCGCATCGCGTCATGGTCCTCTTTAGCGGGACATGGTGTAATTTTTATTTATTTCTATTACTCCACAGGCCACAGAAAAGCATCCATTTTGGGAACCTAACACAAAGGCGCAGAAAGATACTTTACACGAGGCAAAATAAAGCGATGCATATATTGGAGAAGGAAACATAAAAGAGAAGAAGAAAGCAACGGGAACGTAATGCAAACAGTCAATACAAGGAAGAGCATTATTCATCAACCCCAAGGGGACACGTTAGGCGAATAACTGCATGCATTGACTACTTTTGAGACTAACTTGTGCTCAAAACAGAAAAAAAGAGCACCAAGTATAATGAAATGTCTGCTTTTACGATGGCGGGCATGCATCTCAATAGTATCGTTCTAGAAAGTTATCTGCATCGTCCATTCCATGACGCGATCGACGGTGTGTTATTTGTTACGGTGGTATATTTGTTCAGATGGTATAGTTGTTCAGATTGTTGTTCTATCTATCTATCTATCTATCTATCTATCTATCTATCTATCTATCTATCTATCTATCTATCTATCTATCTATCTATCTATCTATCTATCTATCCGTCTGTATATATAGATAGATAGATAGATAGATAGATAGATAGATAGATAGATAGATAGATAGATAGATAGATAGATAGATAGATCAAGAGTTGCGCAAATTCACTGCGTACGCGGCTAGCCGACCGGAGGGCGTGCGTTTCAATCGTGGGGCGATAATGGCGTCACCGGCGCATGGACGTTTGAGGAACACGCCTAGAAGGTGCGAAAAAAGGGGTAATTTGAGCTGGCGCCGCGGCGATGACGGGGCGACTTTGCTCGCTACGGATGAAGACAAGGACATTGCACTGGCCGAGCATTCTTGTCCGAATGCCGGTTGTTTTTCTACAGAGCCGCGTATTTTTCTTTCCCGTTTTTGTTTTTTTCAAAGAAGCAAGGAGGCGAGTTTTGTTTGTTTATAGCGGGGCACGTGAGTAGGCGTCTGACCGGAAAAAAAAATTTAAGGGTTAACGGAAGCAGCTATTCTATGATATCGAGTTAGAAGTTGGATATGCGCTGACCGCCGTGTTCGTGGCGCCATGTTTGAAATGGTTTACGATTTTGAAAGCGAGAAATTAATAACCACCCTTTTGTAGATAGATCTTTTTGTAGATAGTGCAGTCTATAAGGATTTCAGCAGACCTCTTTTGCCTGGTTTACGATTATTTGACATTCGGTAGACACCAGAACATCTGGCTTCGCTCAGGGTTTTCTTATCTTTCCTTCGAAGGAGCCGCACGGTACTTATCAGTCTCGTTTTCGTTTCCTTACGTTATAGTTTAGATAAGGAAGGTCTGGAACATCGAGACTTCTTGGGAATAATGTATGATCCTTTAAGGAGCCCCATCTTGCATCCTCCACGTTTCAGCGGTTGGCGAGTGCAAGAATCGCGAACCGCATCGCGCATTTCGAATTACAGAGGACTGCGACACTTATGTCAATCAATCAATCAATCAATCAATCAATCAATCAATCAATCAATCAATCAATCAATCAATCAATCAATCAATCAATCAATCAATCAATCAATCGGTGTTCACATAATGGAGAAGTAGAATGTTCGACTCTGCACTGTGCAGCTTAGTTCACGACGTCGCTTAGGGTTGTTTGTGTAACGTTCTGTACCATCCCACGCCACCCCCTTTAGCTTCCACGCACGCAGTCGGGCCACAATGAGATACAGTTTACTGTAGTACGCATTTTCTTTTTCACAACTTTCTTAAATGTTAAAAATGCTTTATTTTCACTGAAAAAAAGATGCACAAAAGTGTCTCCGAAAAAATCCGGATCCGTAGCCGATATGGCTAGTTTATGATCCGTTACAGGCATGCCATGTTGTGGTTTAATTAGCGAGTACAATGTT
Source organism: Hyalomma asiaticum (assembly GCA_013339685.2). Taxonomy (NCBI): domain Eukaryota; kingdom Metazoa; phylum Arthropoda; class Arachnida; order Ixodida; family Ixodidae; genus Hyalomma; species Hyalomma asiaticum. The sequence goes on along the minus strand of CM023490.1, from coordinate 26,489,046 downwards.
TATGAATGAAACTCAATCGCAAATCACTTCAGATAAGCTTATGGAACAGAAGAAAACAACACAATGTGACATGTACCACGCAGTTGGTAGTACGGCATTAATATGGGGACTGGTAACTCCCCGATAGAAACTCCCTGATAACCTCCCGATTTCCTATTCAAAGAATCGCTTCTCTCGGTAGAGTGACGTGTGACAGATAACGGAAGTGAGGCTTCTCCGCACAAGCTCTCTTATTGCGGAAAAGCGTGATTTTACGAATGGCTGACTCGCTCCTCTGTCGGAGATGTTGTTGAGGCGAAAAAAAAAAAAGACTTATTTCTGCCGACCTATGCTCTTTTTTTTTTCTTTGTTTAAATGTGAAAACATGGGAAGATAGGGTACGTTAGAGCCGGCTATCCCATACCTCTATACTCGGTTTCACTAGTTCCGTGCAGCAGAGCCAAGGCTGCGAGGTCATCGAGCGCAGAATTCTTTGCGATCTGAGACGAAATGCCACTGCACGGGCACGCACTTGCGAGCCGCTCTCGCCAATAGGGGTCCCAACATCTTCGTCCTCCTCCTTCCAAGGCTGTCGCTGCCACTGCAGCGCCCACCATTGGCAGGTGCCATGGCACGGAAGGACACGTTTAACGTGTGTTCTCTCTTCTGATTGGCCGAAGAGGCCTGTAGCCTCCACAGTGCTGCACGGAACTACTGAAACAGAGTATATCTGTCTGTAGGTGTTCCTCTCATTGCCTAGTTGTTCGTTGCGCATTACTATCCTGTCTTGTGCCCAATTTGCCCTCCCTATTTCTTTTCCCTATTAAGGGACAGGGAGAGAGCGGAGTCGGTTAGGGAAGAAACGCGTGTTAAGGACATATTAATAGAAATTAAGAAGAAATGGGCGAGGGCGGGCCATGTAATGCGAAGACAAAGCGACCGTTTATCATTGAGGGTAACGGAGTGGATTCCTAGAGAAGGCAAGCGTGTTAGAGGGCGACACAAAGGTTAGGTGGGCAGATGAGGTCAGGAAGTTTTCGGGGATAAACTGGGCCCAGTTAGCACAGGATCGTGATAATTGGAGATCTGTGGGAGAGACCTTTGCCCTGCAGTGGGTGTAGACAGGCTGATGATGATGATGTGCCCTGTTTGCCGTAGTATGTGGCGACTTTTCAACACCAAAAGACACAAATCACGTCGTACCAGACGAGGATCTCTTCGGCGAAAGCACTGGCTTCTATAACCGTAGCCTTGGAGCGTTTTGAGTCAACTTCACCTTAACGCGCGACTCCCTTGCGGCGAAGCATGAGGACAGAGGGAGCGGCGAGGAATTGCTTTTGTTTTTTTGCTTTTTTTCGCGAATTCGTGGCTCTGGTGGCCTCGTATCCAGAGCGCCGCAGCTCCGAAAACCTAATTTTCGGTGTCAGCTGTTGTCGACGCCTTCCTTCGCCACGCCTTGGTATCGTGTTCTTTCTCGCCCGTCATCGCGGCGTTATCTTAATCATCGCTTAATCGTCGTCGTAACGCTTTAACCCTCCATCATCACACCTGTCCCGGTTGCCGAGATAAGGAGTGACGGAACATCGCGGTGTTCGTTCGTTCACACTGGTCTTCCCCGTTTCGGTGGGCGTTCCCAACGGTTCAAGCAAACCCGCCGCGGTTATTGTAGCTTAGCGGCTGTAGGGGTGTTGGTCTGCGAAGCTAGAGGTCGCGGGATCGAATCCCGGCCGCGGCGACCGGATTTAGATGGTGGCGAAATGTCGAAAAAAAAAAGCACCCGTGTATTTCGGTTTAGGCGGAACTTAAAAGAATCCCAGGTGGCCAAAAGAAAAAAAATTATGACAGCTCCACTTAAGAGCAGAACGTACACACTATCTATCTATCTATCTATCTATCTATCTATCTATCTATCTATCTATCTATCTATCTATCTATCTATCTATCTATCTATCTATCTATCTATCTATCCTTCTTTCTTTCTTTCCTTCGTTTCTTTCGATATTTTGCTTCGCACAATCACTACCACGTAGCAGTGTGCGTAGTGGGTAAAGGGCAAGAACAGGTCCGCTTTTCCCTTCGTCGTGACAGCGGGCGTCGGTGACGGTGGACACGGCGGGCCCTCAATCAATCAATCAATCAATCAATCAATCAATCAATCAATCAATCAATCAATCAATCAATCAATCAATACGTTTTTTTATTATTTTATTTTCGTCCTTCGTTTACACGATAAAACGAAAAAGGGTGGCAAGAGAAAAAGCTGCTTAGTCGCAGTTTGACAGAGCTCCTGCCACCCGTACATGGGTAACGTACAGCACAATACATAAGCAAAAAATGAAATACATAATAAAGTTTTTATCTTCTATTTACACTACAACGGCTTCACAGAACGTCTGTGTAACGCAGTATGAAATAAAGGAATAAATACAAACAATAAGAACATGTGCGATAGCCTTGAACTTGTAGTCCTCCCTTCACCCCCCCTTCTTTTTCTTTTTTTTCCCCATCCTTTTTTCCTTTTTTTCGTTACGCCATAATATACATTGTATATCACTTGTATTTTCTGTGTAATTTATTATGCACTGTATTATACTACGTAACTTGTATCTCACTTTTTGATGTTAGCTTCTGTGCATCGTTCTTGTATAATTTCACCTTTTATAGCATTTCTTGTATTACTTGTTTGCTTATGCTGTGCTTTTCACTTGTCTTTTTTGCTTACGTCATTTACTTTGGCTATATACCTTTGGTTTATACAAGTTCTGTGAAGCCCCCCTTACTCAATGCCCATGTGGCCGTGTAAGGTACTTTCAAATAAATAAATAAATAAATAAATAAATAAATAAATAAATAAATAAATAAATATGAACAGTGATGAAACTCCATCGCGACCTGTATTTACTAATTGCTATAAGCTTTAGGGCACCATTTTATCAATAATGCCATTAGTAATAATAAGACATATTATGATTAAATGAAGTAAATTTATTTAAGGTGCAAAGCTTATTTTTTTCTAGGCCACGCAGAGATCCAGTATTTCTTGTTTCGTTAGTGTTTATATATCTATATCTCGTGCATAGTATGCCTTTAATGTGAGTGGCATTGTGTGTTTAACTCTCTCTGTACCATATTGTGTGCGAGAGAAGGGAATTTCATAGGGTGGTTTGTACCTAAAGGGATACAACGCAATTGTTTCCTTTAAGCTAACTAGGTCTAAAAACTTGTCAAGTTTGCCAAGTTGAGCACTTGTATACATTATTAGCAATTTGTGGGTGTAGATTTTGTCTGATTTTATAATTCTGTACTTACGAAAAAGTGGATCTGTGTGTTCTAAGAACGGGGCGTTTTCAATAGACCTTAGTGCTTTTTTCTGTATTAGTTTGTGTATGTTTGTAAGTATGGTGTCTCCACACTCTGAGGCGCAGTAGTACAAGTAGGAATTCAGCAAAGCGTAGTATAATGTCCGTTTCACATGAGCCGGAAGAATGTGGCGACAACGGCTCAACACACCAGTAGCTTTACTCAATTTAGTCAGTAAGTTTTTTATGTGCTCATTCCAGGACATGTGCTCCGTAAAGATGACTCCGAGTGATTTTAGATTTCTCAATGGTGATTTGGTAGGGACCTAGTGTTATGTTCCCAGATGCCACTTCTACGGATCCCTGTGGACGAAACAGGACACATTTCGTTTTGGATTCATTTAGGTCCAGCCTATTGTTTTTGCACCGCACGTATACTCGCTGAGAAAACGTCGTAACTTTAGGTATTATTTCGTTCATGTTTATTCCTTCTATAAGGACTGAGCAATCATCTGTATATATGAGGTACTGGCACTGGTCATAAATTCGTACGATGTCGTTTATGTAGAAGAGGAAAAATATTGGGCCCAATATGCTTCCCTGAGGAACTCCGGACTCAATGGGCATCATCCTGGATTTATGCTCCGGTGTTAAAAATAAATAAAATACTCCGGTGTTAAAAATAAATAAAAATACCCGTGTACCTCGATGTAGGCCCACTTTAAAGAACCCCGGATGGTCGAGAGTATAACCCCGAAGCACTCCACTACGGTGTTTCTCATCATCACTACGTAGTCTTCTTGCGGCCAAAAGCTCCTAATTACAATCGTTTATCGATCACTCTTCGGTGACCGGTTGACGCATCGGTCGATCTATATACTGATCGATTATTTATTTATTTATTTATTTATTTATTTATTTATTTATTTACACATACTGTCAATTTCAGAGGGATTATAACAGGTGGACAAAGCGAGGCAGTGATAACTTATAAAAAAAGAAGGGAGAACATACAAGCACATTATTGATACAACATACTGGCACCAACAAACATATTGGATAAATTAATCATTGATCTATTATTACAATGGATGTTACAGCATTATAAGATGTACAGACGAGGTTCCCGAAGTACAGGATTGCAGCGGTACCTTCTAGTTGCCATCGCGATCATAATCAGCGATCAAAGAGCGAGCGAACATAAACCACAGATGTCCAGGTTAACATGAACAAGAACAGTATACCACGACGAGGCACCGGATCTGCGGGTCACGTGGTTTAACCTCCGCCATCGCGATCATAACCAAGGATCAAACAGCGAGCGAACATAAACCACAGATGTCCAGGTGAACATGAACAAGAACAGTATACCACGACGATACACCGGATCTGCGGGTCACGTGGTTTAACCTTCGCCATCGCGATCATAACCAAGGATCAAACAGCGAGCGAACATAAACCACAGATGTCCAGGTGAACATGAACAAGAACAGTATACCACGACGATACACCGGATCTGCGGGTCACGTGGTTTAACCTTCGCCATCGCGATCATAACCAAGGATCAAACAGCGAGCGAACATAAACCACGGATGTCCAGGTGAACATGAACAAGAACAGTATACCACGACGATACACGGGATCTGCGGGTCACGTGGTTTAACCTTCGCCATCGCGATCATAATCAGCGATCAAAGAGCGAGCGAACATAAACCACGGATGTCCAGGTGAACATGAACAAGAACAGTATACCACGACGATACACCGGATCTGCGGGTCACGTGGTTTTACCTCCGCACGCCCCGAGGATCGAGACGCTGCAGTCCCCCACTCTGTTTATTTTTTTTTCTGGCACGCCGCGCCGAAACGTCCTTGGCCCACACGTCACGCATGACACACAAGAGCCATCTTCCTGTCCAAAGGCAGATCCGTTGCCGGTCTCATCATCCGTCTGTGTACGCACACGTGCACGCTCACTTCGGGCGCGCACACCCAGCAAACAAAACAATAACCCTCAGCAGCCAAGATATATATATGGAAATGGGCGGCGAGTAAGGGGTGCACAGGAGGTCGGTGATGTGGCAAACCTCCATATACGGTGGTCTTTGTTGGCTCAGGCAAAAAAGAAAAGGATATCCTTTTGTCAGGCTCGCCTATTCCGAACGCGCGTGCCTGTTCGTAGGGACGCAGAAAGAAAGAAAGAAAGAAAGAAAGAAAGAAAGAAAGAAAGAAAGAAAGAAAGAAAGAAAGAAAGAAAGAAAGAATAAGTGAAGGAATTCGGTCTTGCTTGTGTAAGTCGTGGCCGTCAGCGCGGTGTTCGTTATCTTACTTTTTTTTCTCCACCTGACCAGTGGTCAGCGAGGCGGAAACACCGCTTCGCGGTGGCCGGGCGCCGTTGCATCGCTGGGGGAATAATAAAGAAATAGACAAATAAAGGAAGCGGTGGTAGAGAGTCGTGAAAGGTACGAGGTGGTGTGCCGAGATTTCCTCCGGTATGGGCAGAAATACAGACGGGGTATATGATACGGTTCGGGGCTGATTTTCGTGATGGAAGCGCCTCGTCTGTTCGATGGGACGTCTTCTTCGGATGGCTCGGAGCGGTCTGTTTGGACGTCGTGGACAAAAAAACGAAGACTTCCGAAAGGAAGGACAACTGCCCGCTTCTATAAATATAGCGTCCGTGTGTTTCTCCTCTCTGTGCACGTGTTGCTTTGCTTCCGCAAAATAGTGTCGAAACAGATCGGATCTGTTGAACTCGACTGATCGTCGGTTGCCATTTCGTGTCACGGACGCTCCAACCTGTCCTATACCTTTCGGAAATAGCAAAGTTCTAGAGGGGAAAAAGAAAGTTTAGCGCAGTTCGCGCTAGTGAAGCTGATGGGCACATGGCTGGTTCGAGTCTTCTGCCTGCTCCTTCTTCTTCTTCTTCTTCTTCTTCTTCTTCTTCTTCTTCTTCTTCTTCTTCTTCTTCTTCTTCATGATTGCCCCGCCATGATGGTCTAGTGGCTATGGTACTCGGCTGCCGATCCGAAGGTCGCGGGATCGAATCCCGGCCGCGGCGGCTGCATATCGATGGAGGCGAAAAACAGTGCACGTTAAAGAATCCCCAGAAATTTTCGGAGCCCTCCAATACGGCGTCTCTCATAATCACAGCTGGTTTTGGGACGTAAAATCCCAGAAATAAATCATCATCATCACCTTTTCTACTATTTGCCCATCTTCACATTGATGATCATCTTCCGGTCACGTGTCGTTGTGACGTCATCTTACATGATGTAGCTTGACGTCGGGGCCATAAAAGGTTATGCTGGTAGATGTAGCGTCTCGCTTGCTGTTGCTATGGGGTATAGCGTCTCATGGTAGTCAGCCAAGGGTCCGATGCTCGCTTCTGCGTGACTGCTCCGCTGTTAACCGCGAACAACGCTCCCTACGGATCAATCTCAGCACTAAGCAGCCGAGCTGTTAAAATTGGATACCGAAACTGCAATGCGCGAGGCGTAAAACTTGAAGAAACTTCGCTAGACAAATTGATGGCAAGTGTTTCTTTACTGTGCTCGTTCGTGCACCTAGTTACATACTTCTATTAGACTCCAACACTTATAGTTCTGTAGGAGCGCGAGTCCGTCGTTGGAACACAAACGACAGACTCGCGCTGACGTAATCTGAAGTGAGTGTTGTGCTTGCTGCGATGTAATAGAGTGTATGTGCAGTCACACACTTTCTCCGAGAGAGTCCCACTGTATTTTGCAGATAGAGCAATGAAATTAAAAGGCAAGCTTGAGAAATGCTATCCATATACACCAAGGCGAGTGTTCCCTTTCACGAGGGTTCGTGTTAGCGGAAGAACTCATAGCAGCACTTCGCCTTCCGATAAGATGACGCGAAATACGCCTTCGCTTTAACGCACACTGCATCGTTTTAGGTATAACGTAACGTCGATGCGGTTCAGTCACGTGGTGTGTATGTGTGTGTGTGTACGCGGCGCACTACGCTCCTCCGCTCTGCGGCTCCTTCTGGGGCTTGTATCCGGCCTGCGAAGCGACATTTCTCTTTCTTTTTTCGATGCTTCAGGGCTTCACGGTTACGTCGTGTTTGGCTGATTGCCTCCACTTTTTCTGTCGGCTCCCCCCGTCCGCATGCCTGACACGGAGACGAATGCCCGCATGTTTGTTCAAAGGGAGAAGTCGACAGTGGTGGTGGTTTTTGTCTTTTATTTTCCTTTAGTGTGTTTGTGTGTACGCCTCAGGCCTTGTACATGTAAGTGGCTGGTTATGATGAGAATGGTATGGAGGGAGATGATGGTGATTCGAGTGTGCGCCGAGACTGAAGGCACCTTTCCGTTTCTTTGTTTACGCTAGAAGAGGCAAGGGAGGGGGCACTCGTGGTTCTTGCCCTCGTAGTGTGCCTCAGTGCCGCGTCGATGCCATCACAGCAAACCGTGCTCACGTCGTAGCGCTGCTTGTTTTACGGGCGCTTCGAACGAAATGGTGTGTTAGCCGATGGCTGTACGATCCTTTATTATATTTTTTTTTCCACGGGAGAAGGGGGGGGGGGGGAGAAGGAGAGATTGTGTTGTACGTTACCGTTACATATAAGGTGGTCACCGTGTGTAGAACAAGGAGACAGGGTCAGAGGAAATAAACCATTAAAAAAATAAGCGAACGTTTCTGCGCGGCTCATGAAAGGTACATAAGCACGTTTCTTGGCTTTTTTTTTTTTTTCGTGCGGTATTTCTGCGCACGTCCTTTATTCGCTGAACGACTGCGTGCAGTGTTCGTTTGTTCACGCTTGAAAAAGTTCTCGAGTTCGTGTGCGCGGAAAGCCCGGTATAGCACGCGCCTTCTGTTCATGTCGCTGTGTACAACCGCGAATTGTAGTCATTATTGGTCGTCTGCTATGCGGCTGCTATTACTCAGTTCCTAATCGTCACCGTAATGGTGTTTCTCCTTCTGAATCGCCATTGTTTCGTTATTTTGAATCATTGTCATAATCATCATCAAATGCTCAATAATTGCGGAAATGCGCTTGACTGACTCGGCCGGTACATTATCACAATGAGAATCGATCGAACTGCGCTCAAGAACAGGACGAAACCATGATAATAATTTCCGGGATTTTGCGTCCCAAAACCGCGATGTGATTATGCGAGATCGACGCCGTGGTGGAGGAGGGATATCGAAATTTCGACCGCCTGGACGTCGCACAGTACTCCGGCCTCTAGCTTGTTGTTGTTGTTGTTGTTGTTGTTTTGTGGGGTTTAACGTCCCAAAACCAGTTCTGATTATGAGAGACGCTGTAGTGGAGGGCTCCGGAAATTTCGACCACTGGGGTTCTTTAACGTGCACTGACATCGCACAACACACGGGCCTCTGGCATTTCCCGTTCCGTCGAAATGCCGCCGCCGCGGCCGGGATTCGAACCCACGACCTTTCGGGTCGGCTGTCAAGTGTCATAGATACTAGACCAGCGCGGCGGATTCAATCAATCAATCAATCAATCAATCAATCAATCAATGAACGAAATAAAGGCCGCAGACACGGACACTGGAATATCAGAACCATCGCCACCGCCACTATCACAATTGCCAATGAACTGCCGCATATAGTCATCCTTGTATATATAACTATACAGCAGCCATATTCATCGTCGGCAACAGTAATATAGATAATCATCTACGTCACCATATCTTTCATCCTAGGTGCGATCTTTCCTCAAAGCATGAAGGAAAAAAATTTTTTTCCTCCATTCCTCAAAGTCAACGCTGAAGTGAGACGACGCGTGATGGTGATTACGATCTGTCTTCGTCAGATTCGTGGCGTCCCCTCTAAGTCGTGGCTGTCCACGGAGATTTCGCCGTTTAAACGTTGATCACCGGAACGGCGTAGTGGTCATTTCTGTTTGAGGGCCGGTTATGCGCCGCTTATAATAATTGTTATTGTTTTCGCCTAACGCCACGATGATCACAACCCTGCGCCCGCGGGCATGCAGGAGGCGAGTGAGCGGAAAAAGGCGGCTCGCCGCGTCGGATTGGACCGTGACCAAACGATCCGACGAGGCCCGGCTGAGGGACCCGTCCGAGGTGATTTTACGCCATCGCGTTTTTGTTTTCTGCTGCTAGCTATCAGTTTTTTTTTTGTCGGCTTTTACTAGACGTTTACTATAAACCACCGGAACACACGTGCTGACGTTGTGGAGCGTGCAGAAGAAATGGGCGCCACGAGAATTCGGTCTTCACGGCGGGAATCTCTCTTAAAGGGGTCGTGAAACATTTTGTGCTACGTGCGTATTCGGGATCCTGACCATCCGGTCAACAATATGCTTTGTTCCGTTGCACCGTGTGGGTTGATTTAGAGCGATAAAAAACGCGGTTTCGGTTTCACTGCGCGCGTTCCCCTCAACTCTGCAGGTGACGTCATGTCAGTAGCCGCCAGACCTCCGAGATTGCCGCGCCCTCGGAAGCCACGGGAAAACAAACAGTGCTGCAACTCTGCTTCCGAATGACGGCACCGCACGGTTTCTAAGTATTTGCTCTCTTTCTAGCTTTCAAGTCAATTGATATTCTTTTAGAGCAAACGCGAGTTCACTATATCTCTGAAGTTAAAAATATCTTATTGGAACGTCACCGAATAGTACCATGCCGGCCGGTAGTGTCGCATAGTCGTTTCGGGGGCGCAAGAACGCTGGGTTTTCAAACGGGCGTTATTAAATGTGCATTGAATATTTCGTCGAAGTATTTCGGAATTGGCTTGTCGAATGCATATTGCAGCAAGGAAAATTACGACCGGGCATCTGCATATTCTTTTCACGACCCCTTTAAAGTGGAATTCCGGCGGTGTTTTCAACTTATATTCTGATATCACTCTTTTCTATTGGCACTGATATTCCTGTAGCCCGCAGGGTGGTTCTGTTTGCTCAGAAACTCACCAATAATTTGAAATAAGCGCATGAACAATGCGTTCAAACCGAAATCTAAACGGACACGTGCTTGTTGCAGCGTATGCGATGACGTCACAGCCTCCCCGCCATCAGAGATATGAAGCCGGTGCCATAAAAGTGAAAGTGGCGATGCCTCCGATGATATATTGAGTTATGACACGTTTTCTGCGGTTAGCAGCGATGATTTGAGAGCTGAAATATCGCCGTTTGGCTATTGACCGCCCGCTTGCTCTGGTAGGCAGTGTTGAAGGTAATGACGTAAAACACAGGGTGGCACGCATGGAAATCCGCTAGAAAATTTTAAAATTCGCTTTCAGGAAATCTAAACGACTTGCAACTGCCTGGCTTTGCATATAGTATTGCAGTATCGAGGAGAGCACATACTGAAAACTTCATTGAGATCCGCGGGCACTGAAAGATCGCCGGAGTTACCCTTTAACGATTATGGCTCTGCTGATTCCTGCTCTCTTTAACGATAACAGAGTAGCTTTGCTGTTACAACTGTTTTCAAGGCGTGTAAGCCGGCTTCAACGTATTTTTTTCAGAAAATTGTTTTCAGGAGACGCATGTGCCTGATCGTAATACGAATATTTGCTCTGGTATGTTCCTACAGAGCCGCGGTGGTCTAGTTGCCATGGTATCACGTCGTGGTTTTGGTGCGTTAAACCCCACTAATCAGTATAGCGTGAGTGCTACGTTCAGACTCTCAGTGCCATTGCACGCAGTGTCTACTCGAAGGTGCTATCCTGGACATGGTCAAAGTCCGCCATCTTGTAAAATTTTGCAATGGCGGCATTTTTTGAGCCAATGAGGGAGCCCGTGGCTGCCCCCTTGGCTAATCAGAGCTGCCAACATGGCGGAATTTTAACAATGTCTAGGATAGTGCCCCGGATACGACTGTCATCGTGACTCGCCGAGCGGCAAAATGGCGGAATTTCCAGTGTCGCCAGACCAGCGAGACACGCCGCATGTCTCCTGTTGGAACAGACTAGCAGACTTACGGCGAAATATGTAGTACCTTCGGTAAAGTGTACAGCGTATCCGAACGCGACAGCTTCTGGTTGCCATTTCAGTTCATTTTTTCTTATTTATAAAAGGCTGTAGTTAGCCTCGCCGATAGTGTGCGACCACATGTAGTATATGGTCTTTACGTTAATAAAGAGAACAATAATATTCTTTTAAGCGAGTGTTCTCCATCATGTTTTGTTCAGAGATAGCAGCTTCTCTGTCCCCGGGGCTACATTTGTATTGCTGCAAGAAGTGTGTCACAGCATACAGTCTCGTACACTGAAAGGGTACAAAAGGAAAGAATGTTGAGCGAGTTGCTAAGGGTCCCATAAATCGATCCCATAAATTAGTCAGAAGAAGAGGCGTGCAAGACACGGACACGAGGGGAAGAAGTGAACAACATGGACGCCGACTACTGAAGCAGAGCACAGAGGCGAAAAAGAAAGAAGACACACAACTTATCTGCGCATGCTCACTACGTACGTTCACTTTGAGTTGATTCAGCGAGGGTTCTTCATCGATCCCATAAATTATGCAGCATATACCGTGTATTGTTCACCTAAGCACACCGTTGCGTGTTGAATGACGTTAGTCTAACGTAATTATTAATTTCTGAGGTTTTACATCCCAAAACCACGAGATGATTATGAGAAACGCAGTAGTGGAGGGCTCTGGAAATTTCGACCACCTGGGTTTTTTTTTAACGTGAACTGACATCGCACAGTACACGGGCCTCAACATTTCGGCTCCACCGAAATGCAGCCGCCGCGGCCGGGATTCGGTCCCGCGACCTTCGGATCAGCAGCCGAGTACCATAGTCACTAGACCTCCGGGGCGGGGCGCCAGGCGAACCTGGCGAAGTACGAAATAGAATTGAAACAAGCATATTAAAAACGTGTACGCGGCACACCCGGAAACCCTTTAAACAAGCATGAGCACAGCGGGACCTCTTAAACATGATCATGTCACTGGCAGGGAAAGGGAATACGAATTCTCAATACTTCGAGACGCTGACGAGATAGTGTTTAGCTCGTGAAGTCAAGTAATGATATTTAATTTCTTTCAAGGAATCTTTACTCTGCTCCCAGTATGGTATTACAACACACCTCTTCTTTGGCGCGGCTGGTTGAATGACAGCCGCGTGACGTGGATGACGTACCAACCAGGCTGGCCTATGGCGAGGTTACTATAGCAGGATACAATAAAAAAAATAACATGGATTGGCAACAAGGCAGACGGACTGCCTTAGTCGGCGTAATACCCCTGACAGACGGGCGAAAGTAAAGTCCTTTGTAGTGAACCCCTTTTTCTACTCTAAAGGACCCTCTGCAGAAAGTAGTTGCGCCGATGACACACGGCAGCACGTGAACTTCTTTAGGTGGTTCCGAAGACGAATGCGCAAAAAAATGGCGCTCCTTGTTAAAGCAGCAAGGTAGTCAACATTTCTAAAAAGTTCCGCATTGAATGACCATTAGCGATTGTGGATCGTTAAAATATCGTTTTTATTGCTGATGGCATATAATGTTGATTGTTCGTTTCACGCCAGGACAAAAAAGATAATGACTGCCGGAATCCCGCATGGCGGCGTTGTGAGCGTTCGAGAGTGCGGTAAAAATAAATCTTTGCGGTCCGACAAATCTCATTACACGGCTAAAAGCTAAAGCTTATACGCAAGGCAAGAAAGTCCTTTCGGGGTGTTGTAATTTTGTGAAACGTTCTCTCCTGTTTACCGGTCGTGTACGCTGTCAGCGAGAGTACACCTTTACGCTCGAAAAGTAGATCGCCGATCTACCTTTCTGCAAAGGAACTTTGCCGGGAAGGAGATACTCCTTTGTCGTGTGTCACTGGGCGTGAACGCCTTTCCGGCAGATGTCCCCTTACCTGAAGTATTTTAGCATGCCCGTGTGTCAAGGGTATTACTCCGCTAGCCAACCACGGAAGCAACCGAAATCGACCTCACGCACCGTTTCAAAATGGCACCGTGGTTCATTTTGGCCTCAGTTCAATAGAGGCTTTCCATGTGTCACTCTACAAATGAGTAAGAACGTGTAAATTTACTCGTAATTTTACTTCCGCAGTTGTCGTTTTATTTTCGTTACATGGACCGTTTAACGTAAGAACTGCTCGCAGCCTCGCAGAGAAAGAGGGGCTGGTAGTTATAAGCGAGTGGGTGGGGTTTCACTGCAGACTTGAGTTGTGTCCGGCTCTAGTGGTCGATTATGCACGTGACCTGGCGGTGGCGGGATGCCAGACGTGTTGTAAGTCTTGTGGCATCACGAAGGCAAAGCTTCTCTGAACGGTCAACAAGCTGTCCGGCTGGTTCCAGAAAAACAGCAGACGTCGCGATAGTGTGTCGAGTTACAAGCGAACGCCCCTGCTGCACAAGCATCTTCGAGTGAATTGATATCTGTCTCGTATAAGCCTTGCGTAGTCGATGCGCGCAGACTCATTGTAGAGTATTCGTAATCCTCTGGCGACCTGCAAGGCGTGTCCGCATTCTCTTGCCAACCGCTCTGTACACACAACTCAAATAAACAATCGTATAACTGAGTGCCTCGTATACTATCAGCTGACCCGCTTAACCTCACCGGACTCTCCCTCCCCCTCCCCCGCTTTCTTTTTAATCTCAACAACACCTTAACCTCGCCGTACTCTGTCTACCTTCCCCTCGCCCCCACCTTTTAAATCTCAACCACACCTAACGTATAGAGCAAACCCCATTAGTCCAGGCCTGCCGTGGTCACCGCCGAGTTAACGGTTTATCGACAGTAGGAGCACTGTTCAATTGACTACAACGCTGGCGCCATCGCGGTGCCCACGGTTTTTTTGTTTATTTCTTACGTCCCGTTATCGTCTGGTTGATATTCTATCCATAATCCGCTGTTGTAGCCACAGGCACGACCTCAGCGTCGAGTGTACAGCGAGGAACAATGCAAATTAAGTGATATTCATGGAAATCAAGAACTGCAAGCGCACATTATAGAGCCCCTAATCTTTCCTGGTTAAGGCAGTCATAGTCGTAACTGTTCACATACGAGCGGATGTGACGACCCCCATTTGGAAATCCCACCAGAGTGGGTTTGGTGGGTTGTGGTGTATTTTGGTGTTAACACCAGAATTCACTGGTGTTTTCTGGTGTACACGCCAGCATGGGGTGGTGTGCTCTGGTGTATACACCAGCCTGGTGTGATATGTTGTGGCGCACCCACCAGACTAGTGTGGTGTGTTCTGGTGTACACGCCAGCATGGGGTTGGTGTGCTTTGGTGTATACACCAGCCTGGTGTGATATGTTGTGGCGTACCCACCAGACGAGTGTGGTGTTTTCTGGTGTACACGCCAGCATGGGGTGGTGTGCTCTGGTGTATACACCAGCCTGGTGTGATATGTTGTGGCGTACCCACCAGACTAGTGTGGTGTGTTCTGGTGTACACGCCAGCGCTATACAGTTGCGCGTACAAGTACGCAGGATAGCGTGTCGGTGTCGACCTGCAGCGCGGGTGGCGAGATAAGAACTGGACGTCCGGGACCACGTCGAGGTCCTTCTTCTTCTCGGGCCAAGTGTGGTAGATAGAGTCGTATCACTTAATAAGCAGTTTCTTTTCTTTCATGCCCCGCCGCGGTCATTCAGTCGCGAATTACGTCGTCTCTGTCTCTCACTCAAAAGAAATGAAATGCGTAATGACTCTTAAAGAAAGTCATTATATAATTTCGTCCTGCACTTTCCCAGGCTGCGCGTAACCCGCTAAATGTTCGCGCATGACTGTATATGTAGAGACGAAGCTGGATGTATGTAACAACCCCGCAAACACGAAGCGGCTAGGGAACGTCCCCTGGACCTTTCGGCAAGACAACGTGGATTCAGTTATGCCAGATATGCAAAAAGGACGCCGCGTCTTCGCTTAAGAGAGGCCATTAAGAATAGCTCTATCTTCCATTCCCCGCTTGTTCTGGCGTGGGTTATATAAAGAGTGGGGGAGAGAGGTGACGAATATACATTCGCATGCGGCGCCGCGTTGCGGGAAAAGTCAGTATCACTCTAGCGTGCTTCAAGTGACCGCGTATGGCATTACACGTGTCCTGATGGAGGACTTGCTCAAAGGGGCTCCCGACAGCTAGATTGCATTTTTGTTCCTCTCAGCTGGGAGAAAGAGAAAACAATCTAGCGTGAGACAACGAATGACTTAGAAGAAAGAGAAACTATCTCGACTGAATTAGACGCACCCGCTTAATAGTACTGTAGTATTCCCAAGAGGCATGTGGAAGACCCGGAGGTTGACACCGTGTGTGCACTGTAAGATGTAGACATGAGACACTGTATATACTACGACTTTGGCTGCGATGACGCGTTGTTTGTTGCCAGTTGCGCCTTCGCATGTGTGTGTACCGCATTTTTCGGCATGTTATAGGTGTCCCCATTGTTCACGCATCTTGATGTGTGTGTGTATGTGCCCTTCACGTGAGGAAAAGCGGAGGAGTTGGAGCAAAGGCAACGCAAGTCAACCGAATCCCCCTCACGTCCTTTGATTCGTGGGCTGAAATCATATTTTACAATTTTATAAAGGTAGGAGTAAACTTTAGAGGCCCGAGGGCTGTCGACGCGTCTACTAAGGTCATTCTCAAGCTCAGAAAAAGCCTTTGATAAACGGGGCCAAAACATGCCAGCGAGTGACCAAAACAAGTTTAAAACGAATAAACATTGCGAATTGTTAAAATAAACCAGATTAATATAATTAAACTAAAGGTACGCACTAAGAGTAATTAATTGAATAATTAGATGAAGCTAATTAGAAAGCGGTGGCGATATACGCAAGAGAAACAGACACGAATCACTGCGCCGCAGCAACGCAAGTTTACATTCCCCTGGCGAATTCCCCCATAAGACCGATCGACAATGGTTTAAAATAAATCGAATGGATCCAGATTAAGAATGGTTAAGATAAACCAGATTAGTTTAATAGAATAAAAGGTACACGCTAAGCGTAAAAAGTTGCTTAATGACATCAAATTAAGCGAAATCAATTCGAAAACGCCGACGATAAACACGAGATAAACGCAAGGGAAACCCAGGCGACTCACTGATCCGCACTTTATGTAGCTTTCACTTCAGTGTAACCGAGGAGGTTTATTTTAAAGCTCCGTGAGTAGGACAGACTTACGATACTTTATTCAGAGCTTCTGTCTGTTCTGTCGGATGAACTGTTCTGTCTCGGCGAGGAAGCATTCCTTCTGCATTGGTCTTGCCCCTTTGTGTCGGTCTCTGATAAACGCGTGAAGCTTATCTTTCGGCCTGCCTGGTTTTGGCAGGCTGATGCATCGTTTGTCGTTGGCGGCAGTGTCACGTGTATTTTTATAATGTGTACATACTCGCACCTGATTAGTGCTGTCTTTGTAGCTACTCGTTTGTATATGCGTGTGTGTGTGGATATGTAGAACGCCCCGTTATACACGCTGCATTCCTGTGTTGTGTAGATGTGACGCAACTCTGTCTTGTGATACTCGTTATTTGATGTCTTATGTTTTGCATGAAAACGTTGTGTTGTAATGTTATCGGTGTTAATCGTCTGTGATATAACAAATTTTTCTAAACACACACACACACGATTCTGTATCATCTTACCTATCGTTTACCTTTTGTTGTCAACACACCACTTTCAGGAATCTGGACTGTGTCCGTAAGAGACAGCACTGCCCAGCTGTCCCATAGTAGAGCGCGATGTGCCCTAAATTGGTTATCGGTAGCCCGCTATATTGTTTGCCATTTTTTATAAACGCACTCCGTCGACCAAGTTAACAGCTCTCCCATATTAAGGATATTGAGGTTCATTATTGATCGATTTCTGGGGTTTTCTAACGTGCACTGAAATATCTCTTATTTATTTATTTATTTATTTATTTATTTATTTATTTATTTATTTATTTATTTATTTATTTATTTATAGATGCTGCAGTCTCAAGGAGAGATTGTAGCAGGTGTGTTTTGTAAAAGCAATCGACAAGATAAGAAATGCACAATCATGAGCATACAGGAAATGGTGAAATCAATCAAGAGATACGGAACAACAAAAACGCAAAAAAGTACGTACGAAACACGGGCCTGAACATTTCGCATCTACCGAAATTGAGCCGCCGCGTTCGGGATTCGATCCCACGAACTTAGGATCAGCGGCCATAGCCACTAGACCACCGTGGCGGGACAGTTCTTTAGATGAGTAGAGGTTTGCTATGCTGCGGACTGAATACCGGTAAATTCGGTACCCGTGTGCTTATCCCACAACAGACGAACCATGTCGTTCCTTTTGCCAACAAGCCATTCGCTGTCCAACCCCTCCCCACTTATTTTACTTTGTCCTCCGTCTCCACGCTGAATTCCGTGACCTGAACGACAAAAGTTCAGCTGCGGCTCTTGTTTGCCGGGACATCGTCGATAAAACCGAATCCACGACTTAAAAATCGAAGACGGATCCCGCGCGAGCTTGTGGGTAGATTACCCGCGTACGCTAGGGAGATCAAAAGTTGCGTCGGCGACTTTGCTACGAGATTACACACGGAAAAAAAAGTTCGTGAACCGGTTTTACAATGTGACTGCAGGTTTTGCATTCGCGAAATACGTATCAGAATCTGTACCCGCGAAGACGGGAAACCCAATGGATCCTCGATAACTTCAAGTTCGCTCTGTTTTGGTTCATCTATTTGTGTTGTTACACTTTTGTTTTCTTTCATCTGTTTTTTTTTTTTTTTGCACTGGAAACCTCTTTCAACAACGTGTCTGTTTCAATCCGTGATGTATGTACGAGTTAGCGGTTCTTCGGGTCCTTTTCGTCATTTTTCAATTTTTCTCTTTCGAGTCACGTACTCTCTGTATGTAACGGTATACGCGCGTTTATGTACTACGCAGGCATTGCTAATCGTTCACATCTAATACATCCACGCTGCGGCTTCTTTGATTGTGTGCGTAATCTCTTCGACTCCAAAGCCGGCGACGAAAAAGGGAAGCACGTAGAAGCTGTTGCCATCGGCCGTGACGTTGAGGTATCGGGTTCGATTGAAGTCCCTCGGTCGACCTTTCACGTGCCCCTCCTAGTCTTGTATCGATCGGGTCGCGATATAGCCCTGAACTTTCGCGATGTAAGCTTTCCTTTTTACAGAGAAGCTGTTCCTATAGACGACTCTTCTTTGGCGGTTGTCGGCGGCCTTACACAGCAAGACGGAAAAGGAAAATACCCACCACTTGCACTCAGCTCACTTATATACATGCGTTTTGCGAAGCCCAGTGTTGCCATAAGGTGCAGAAAATAGGTTTAGCTCGCAAAGTCAGGGCTTTGATGCAACAGCGGCTGCGTTTTGATTGATTTGTGGGTTTTAACGTCCCAAAAGCAGCTCTGATTATGAGAGACGCCGTAGTGGAGGTCTCCGGACATTTCGACCACCTGGAGTTCTTTAACGTCCACTGACATCGCACAGCACACGGGCCTCAACATTTCGCCTGCATAGAAATGCAGCCGCCGCGGCCGGGATACGATCCCGCGACCTTAGCGGCTGCGTTTACCTGTAGCGCGAAATACAAAGAAAGAAAGAAAGAAAGAAAGAAAGAAAGAAAGAAGAAAGAAAGAAAGAAAGAAAGAAAGAAAGAAAGAAAGAAAAAGTGCACGGTGAAGGAACAGGTATGGTCAGTGGACAGTGATGAAGGGTGGAATGTCGAGAAACCGGAGTTGATAAAGCACATCACGTTTTGGCGAGGTACGAATGTGTGACCACCATAACTGTTAGGCCATATGTGACATCAGTAACTGCACACCCTTGTAAATTACATCAGATGTTAAAGAACCCCAGGGTGGTCGAAATTTCCCGAGGCCTCCAGTACGGCGTCTCTCACAATCATGTCGTGCTTTTTGCTCGTCAAATCCCAGAAATAAAGAAAGAATTATTTCCAGTTACGCCACGATCGATGATTAAATAACAGCTTCGCTGTTCTGGAGGTTTCCATTGTGTCGAACTGGCTTAATTTTTCCCTGTATTTCGAGTAGAACTTCGCGTTTACTAATGGAAGCTGGTTCCGTCGGAGATACAGACATGCTCCCTCTTTGCTGTAAGTTATATCTTTACCTACTCGATTAATTATAACACGACGCTAACTTTAATAACGCTTTAACTGTTCGTTACCGGAGCTCGTTGCAGGGGGCCTATATGTACTCTTCCGTAAGACAACTTCTCGCTTGAATGACGTCATTGATCTAGTCGCGTGGTAGCGTCGAAGGAGCTCATACCGCTGAAAATCCAGCGCCGGCGCCTGCGGCGAGAAAATCAGCGCTAAATATAACATAGTCTGTCTCAGTAGTTCCGTGCAGCACTGTGGAAGCTGCAGGCCTCTTTGGCCAATCAGGAGGGTGAGCACGTGTTAAACGTATCCTTCCGCGCCATGGCATCTGCCAATGGTGGACGCTGCGGTGGCAGCTGCATCCTTTCATGGAGGAGGAGGAAGAAGAAGCGCGGCTACCATTGGCAGTAGCGATTTTACCTTAATTTTCATCATTTGTGCTTTGCCAGAACAGAGGTATAAAAGAACTCTTTTAAGTGAAAACAGTTTTAGCCAATCCCCTGCATTGGGTATGTGTCAACTTACGGAGAAGAAGAAGAAGCGGCTTGCAGGTGCGTGTCCCATCACTGACATCAATCTCGTCAATGACGTATCTTTCGATTTTTAAAATTCAGCTTATATTATTTGTTTCTCATTGGTGCTATGAATTTTTGTATTGTACTTTCTTTATTTATTCTTTATTCGTTATTCAGAAATACCCTGCTTTGCCCAAAGGCGTGTAATCAGGGGCGTTACAGCTTGGAAAAAAAACAAGTCTTCGTTATGACAGCACGCTTGGTCGCAAGAAAATTGATTCCACTCTTTTATAGTATAACAAAAAAAAAAAGAATTAGCATAAAGGTTCGTTGCAGTCCGGTATGCTTGAATTTTAAGGTCATGATCGGATCTTCCAGACAGATAATATGGTGGTTTCAGGTAAGTGTCTCTATTAATGCCAGTTTTTTTTTTATGGTATATCTGAAATAACAACTTCAAGCGCAATTTTCTTCTGCGAGAGCACTTCCCATCCCAGCTCGTTTTTCATTTCGGTACAACTGTCCCCTCGCTTGTACCGACTATTCCATTACTGCTATTAATTATTGCTATGTATTACCTACGTTCCTTATTAATGCTGAGAATATTTGTAAATTTTATACCTTGTATTTCATTTTAATATTCCGTTTGATATTGTCGCTGGCATTTATGTACCCACTCCTGCTTGGGTCCGAATAGGGCCTGCAGTATTTGTAAAATAATAATTAAATAATTTATAAATTTCGCCTCGCTTCGGAAGAAATCTGCGCTCTCGTAGCCTTGGCTGTGCTGCACGGAACTAGTGAGGAGGAGGCGTTGGCCCGGCTAGATTACTTGCGGAAACATTGTCCAGGTGGCGCTAGCCTCCTCGGCAGCGCCACGCTTAGAGATATTTAGATCATTATAGACGATGTGCTGGTTTTAATTAATGTTCTCTGTGCGTTTCAAAGCCATAGCTTTGCGATGTGAACGGGGACCGATAACGCTATCGCGTACCACTCTTAAAGGCGAAGCTTAGGCATGTGCGTAAACTTTGTTTCTGATTACGTTTTTTTTCTATCTCTCGCTACGTATATTTGCTGCTCTGTTTGTGCGCTATGAAATCATATAATTAGTCGCGGCTGTCACATGCTTAAACAGGGTCGCAGTATGCAAAATAAACAACAATTAAGATATCGAATGCACCATACTCAGCGAGAGAGCAGAAACAGCGCGCCGTATTTACGTTCCTTCATTAGAAACTCGAATTGACTTCCAGTTACTGCTACAACAAATCACTATAAACGATTTCTTCTGCGTTTACTGTCTCTACATTCAACGAAATATGCGGCGAGACAACACAGTCCAAGCTCAGTTCTCATCGTCGACCATGATTGTTACAGTTCTGATTGCTGGGGCTGCGCCAAAACCACGATATGATTATGACTCACCATCGTAGTGGAGGCAGGGGTTTATCCACAATATTGATTTTGGGCAGGTGTTATCCATGGTGTTACCAGAACGTGCTGGGGGGGGGGGGGCGAGAGGGGGCTATACAAAGTTATTGGCAAGCTGGAATTTTTTTTCGGGGGGGGGGGGGGAGGAGATTTCCGCAGGGGTAGCTGTTTGGGGGGTGGGGTGGGGTGGAGGGGTATGAATCAATGAGTGCACGGCTCCGGAAATTTCGTACCACCTGGGTGATTCTTTAACGTGCACTGACATCGCACAGTACCATTGACCTCTAGCGTTTTCGCCTCTATCGAAATGCCGGTACCGAATCTGCATCGAATCCTACCGGCATCGAATCCGCGTATTTCGGTTCAGCAGGCAGGCACCGTAACGACTGTACCACCGCGACGACTGCTACGATTGTAAAGACAATGTACTTGCTCCATTAGATTGCAAGTTCATGTTCTCGAATCAGCGCTGTAAATAAATAAATAAATAAACCATGTGCAAGGTTATGTGTACGGACTACGGAGTCTCCAGATTGTTGATTGGAAAACACAATGCAGACTAACGCTTACTATGCAGTGCAGGTGCCTCCTTCGCTTTCCAACCTGTACTGCCGGGTTTTCTAGTGGAAGGTTTGAAATTGCGTGAGACTTCCCAATTGTTAATTAATTGATTTTTTTGAGGTCATCGACGATGCAACGGCGCGTGTGTTGCCCCTGCAACGTTGTCTTCTCAGCAATGCGTCGGTGTGCTGAAGAGAAGCAAACTTTACAATGATCGCTGTAAGTCGATGTTAGCAGGCTGGCTTTCCCGCATTGTGCGCTACGCAGTGAAGCCCACGCATGAAGTAATACGCGACGCCAGCTGGCGCACGTAACAGCGACGCAAGTGTCATCGGTGACAGCGTTCATAATAATAATAATAATAATAATAATAATAATAATAATAATAATAATAATAATAATAATAATAATAATAATAATAATTTGAAGGAAACATAGCGCTAGAACACATGGACAAGGAAGACAACGACACGAGCGCTCGTGTCGTTGTCTTCCTTGTCCGTGTGTTCAAGCGCTATGTTTCCTTCAAATGCATCTAACCAACTAGCCCAAAAAGCGGTACTTTTAAATACTAATAATCCCCATATTAGCAGATGGGTCCATTGAGATAAAGCACACCACAGCTCCTCTGCTCGACTTTCTACACGGATTGGAAGGGCTGGTGTTTTTGTGTTGTTGTTCATACAGTTCTCGTGTTAATCCTTTCCCACATCTGATATTTAGTTATTACTCAGTGGTATACTGAAGCGGTGAAAGCGTAATTGAAATCGAAGTGTATATATATATATATATATATATATATATATATATATATATATATATATATATATATATATATATATATATATATATATATATATATATATATATATATGAGACATAGCACTTCAATAATATTTATTTCGGTCAGAGCCTGATCTTTAGGTCAGGCTCTGACCCAAACGTCGACCAATAAATATTGAAGTGCTACGTCTCATACTTAATTCATGCGGCAGCCGAAGCTACCTACTTCGCCAAAATCTATCTATCTATCTATCTATCTATCTATCTATCTATCTATCTATCTATCTATCTATCTATCTATCTATCTATCTGATGTCTATTTCTCTCTCTCTCTCTCTCTCTCTCTCTCTCTATATATATATATATATATATATATATATATATATATATATATATATATATATATATATATATATATATAGACATCGCGAATGACAGATCGCCTACCGCTGCCATTAGCCTCCCGGTCATCCACGAGCTTTCCAACCGGAACTTCTTTATCCGCGGTGTCACGCATACAGACACACGCACAACAAAAGAAAGCAACGATGGCAAATAAAGAAAGAAACCTCTCCCGCACACAAGCAAGGCGGTCATCGAGTAACGTCCCGAGCGCCTCCGGCGGCAGTCGCCGGCCACCGTGGTCGTCTCAATTTGGGGTGTTATGCGCGCCGTAAGGCCGCGCCTTCGTCCCTTTTGTAGACGTGTGCATACTGTGAGAGCGCGCTCGCTCCTGCTTAGGCATTCAAACGCGCCTCATATTTGCCTCTATCTGGGTCTCTGTGCCCGGTCGGCTATGGATGGGCTTGTGAACGAGCAGCCTTGTACATTATGCCACATGCGCGTTCACTGGGACGGGACTATACGTGTAGTGCGGCGTGTTGGTACATTGTTACGAGAACTGCAGCGCATTGAGAGACAAAGGGGGTGGTGGTGGTGGAAAATATTTTAGGGGCGAAGCAGCTTATAGGACTTAGCTTTGTCGTCGACTCTCGCTGTCACGGTATACTGTAGAAATTGTGTGGACCCATCCTGGAGGCAGTGCGGTCAGACAGTGTATGTGTAAGGCTGTCGTGTAAGAAGCGATTCTAACGAGTTTTTGCTAATGCGCCCGGGCTGTCGGCGTCTAACGTTGCCGTCGTCGCCACGGTAAACCAAGCCCATTAGCAGCGACTGATGTGTTCCTGTGGGAAACACCGGCACATCAACGCATGTTTCGCACCTCCCAGGTTTCACGTCAGGGGAAATGTCATGATATCTTGATATCAATATTTACAGAGAGGTCGCTTGAAGGTAAACATTTGACAGATGTCTGTCTGGTTGGGAAGTAACTCATGATTAAACTAGCCAACATCAACCAAGATTCAAGGTTGGTAAATCTGACGTTTCTGAGCCATGTGTACCAAGAATGGGAAATTTCATTGAGGCGGTATATGCAGAATGCGAAAAGAACTGGAGTTTGTGGCGTCGTGTGACCTGAAGTCTCGGCGGAAAAATTTAAAATAAGGAAAGTCTCATCCTCCCCCCTTTTTTTCTCTAATATCGACTGTAAAAAGACTAGATTAATGACATTAAAATTCTCAGAAATTCTAAGTCTAAACCACTTCAGAGCTTCACTTTGGTGTTACTAAAGCGATTGTAAAAGATGAAACACAAAACTGAGAGGGCAATAACGATCACATCGATCGTCCTCGTTTTTGTCCTTGGAGTTTTTGTTTCATCAGCGTCGTTCGTTCAAACGAACCATACCGAAGAAAGTAAAATTTTCCCTACGCATTTCGTGTTTTCGGGTATAACGCCTATTGCCCATACAACTCGTACATCTCCATAAAAGCTCTTCTGACGATCTCAAACAGGTGCCGCGAGTAATACGCGCCCAAATACGGCACACCCACGCGCTGTCCTCGATTACCATCTGGACGGGCATCGAAAACGACGTAATTTAAGCCGGGCACCACACACACACATGGACGTGTACTTAAAGACGTACATACGCATACATAACCCGTATGTATATTGCACCGATGCCCTGGATTGACGCACACGCATCCACACAAACACATCCAGCAAGCGCATTCACACTCCCACGACCACGCGTATATACATACACATGCGAACGGGCACCTTTCGAAATGTGCACACCGCACGCTCCATCTATGCGAACCCTATTCAGATGTTCACCCATTATGGGCCGAAGCTCGTATGGTGCACATATATCGTACAGACACCCAACGTACACGCGCCAACACGCTAGCGCGCGCTCTTCACGAAAGAACCGTAGATTCGCACGCACACGCACACACACACATACACAGAGAGAGAGAGAGAAAGCGACAGGCACACACACACACAGAGGGAGGGAGAATGGGAGAGAGAGAGAGACAGAGAGATCTACACACAGACACAGACACACACACGCACACACACACACACACACCACAAACGCGCTCGTGCTATTCCCGCACAGGTAGATGTACACACAACGCAACGCGTAAGCATGCTCTAGCGTACAGACAAAACACCCGGAGGCGAAGACTGGGCCTCGCCCGCGTATCGTATCCGTGGAGGAGGAAGCTTGCGCACACACATTCTGCCGGCGATATCTGGGTGCCGCTTGCTGCATTTGCTTCTAGCGCGGCGCGGCGACGCTGCCGTATTGTGGCACGCGCGCGCGCGTCGAAGGCCCCTCATTAAGGCCCACGCCCACCTTCCCGCGGACGTCGAAGACGGGGTCTGTCGGCCAGTGCGGGGTCGGCCGGCCGGTCGGCACGTCTTGGAAGAAGCTGTGTGTGTGTGTGTGCCTTACTTTTTTTAACGGAGCGAGCGCGCGGCCAGATTTCGAGCAGGCGTACCACGTGTGTCATCACGGTGCCGGCGCCCCGGAAGATGCGAGCGGTGGACGCCGTCACGTCGGTTGTGGTGTAGGGGACGACGTTCCGGAGCTGTCGGATTGTGCCGCTTTGGTCTTGGCAGCTTCCTGATCTATCTATCTATCTATCTATCTATCTATCTATCTATCTATCTATCTATCTATCTATCTATCTATCTATCTATCTATCTATCTATCTATCTATCTATCTATCTATCTATCTATCTATCTATCTGTCTGTCTGTCTGTCTGTCTGTCGCAGGAACGTGCAAAATCCCCTTTTATCACTATAGGTTTCTGTAGCGATTTAACTTTTGCTAAACAGCACGAAGAGGTAGGCGTCGGTTTGCAGGAATGGACGTTTAATTAATGGCAAATCAAAAGTTACGGCGATGAATCCCGACAAGCAAGGAATTCTTATGTGAGACAGTGAAGCTGATATCGTGGCTGATTTAAATATTCAGGTACCACCTCTCCCCCCTCCGCCACCTTCTTCCCCCCACTCCCGTATTTTTATGGCCCGCGAGAGCAGAGGCCCACATGGAAATATGAATGAATGAATGAATGAATGAATTACGCGGTGCCGATGTGCCTGAATATACTCGTAGTTTGCTCAACACATAAAAAGAAAGAGCGAGAGAAACGGATTTTGCTATTGGTGCAACAGCGTTATTGCTCAGGTTTCGCAGAAATTTCCCATATTATGGCGGTTTGTTGTTATTCATCGTCACACCCAACACTGCAGGTCGAATCCCGTCCGCGGCTGCACCGTTGCGCTGTACGCGAAATAAATGCAGAGACCCGCGCATTGTCCGATCTCAGTACACATCAAAGGTGGTGCGAGTTTCTGAAGCTCTCCACTACGCGGCATCTGTCATCGTATATTGATTTTGGGACGTATATCCCCCAGAAATTAACACTACACTCAACACTGCAAACAAAGCAGATCAGTGGCATCGGTGTCATAAACCTTGTTTTTCAATTTTATCGAGCGAAATGTATACACGTATTTGTAGTTCTTGCGATGGTCGGTATCCCTGCTTGTGACACGTCAGCTCGATATAGCTCGATACTATATCGGGTAGAAACTTGGAGTCTCACTAAAGGGGCTCAGCTTAAACTGAGGACGACGCAGCGAGCTATGGAACGTAAAATGGTAGGTGTAACATCAAGGGACAAGAAGAGAGCGGAGTGGGTTAGGGAACAAACGCGTGTTAGGGACATACTAATAGAAATTAAGAAGCAATTGGCGTGGGCGGGCCATGTAATGCGAAGACAAGACAATCGTTGGTCATGAAGGGTAACAGAGTGGATTCCTAGAGAAGGCAAGCGTGGCAGGGGGCGGCAGAAAGTTAGGTGGGCAGATGAGATCAGGAAGCTTGCGCGGATAAATTGGACACGGTTAGCACAGGACCGGGATAACTGGAGATCCATGGGAGATGCCTTTGCCCTTCAGTGGGCGTAGACGGGATGATGATGATGATATCGCCGTATAAAATGGGTTCAGGCTACAGACGTCACTTTGGAATATTTTCTTTCCGTTTCCTTACTTCCAAAGCTTTGCTGGAACGCAATGCCCTGCGTTCCATCCCGGAGATTCCAAAGTTGGCGTGGTCTCCTTTCTTTCTTGCCAGTGCATGTAGCCCAGTCCGTGCCGACGGTGACCGGCATCGCGTCAGAGTAAGCGATGCGGAACGCGAACACGATTGAATCTCTGGGCTCGGAAATCGTGTTTAGAAAAAAAAAAGAAAAAAAGAAAAACGAGATCAAGGAGAGGAAAAAAGAAGTGTTACGATGGTGGTTGTTGCTCGTGGCAGTGGAGACGGATGCACTGCAGCAGTTCGTTCTATTTACGATGCGAAACTTGAAGGTGTCAGTGGACTGCATACGAACGAAAAAAAAGTTGATCCAGTAAGGCTGATTTCACCGCGTAGCATCGTCGACCAGTGATGTAACGTGAAGGTACTGCAAAGGTTACTTGAGGTAACCTCTATGGTCATCGACGGTGCGATTTGAAGTTACGTCAAAGTTACTTAACGTGAACTTCAGTCGTTATCTATGATGCGATGTGAAGTTACTTCAAGGTATACTCGACGTAGTTTAAGAAGTTATCGGTTATACGATGTGAAGTTACCTCAAAGGTTACTCGGCGTATGAATTCAAAGGGTATCGGTGATACTCCGTGAAGTTACATCAAAGGTTACTTAATGTAAGCTCAAAGGTCATGGATGATGCGATGTGAAGGTTTTCCAAAGGATATATAGTCAACGTTACTTAAAAGGTTGTCAATGATGCGGTATGACGTTACATAAAAGGTTTTCTAGAAATGTCCTCTAACAACAACCTTTGAGGCCAGTCCTGAAATTGCAGCTTTGGCTTTGATAATGGTGGGGCACTGCAACCACTGACAAAAAAAAGTGGTGGTAGCTGTTCTTTGGAAGTGTCTCTATAGAGTTCTTGATGGTTCTCTATTGCATATTACAGCACTAACTGCGACTTTCTGGCGGTCACCAAGATACCTTCTGTTGAGGTTCAATTATTATTTTGTAGTGTAGACACCAATGTGGCCTCAAACGTTCTCTGTAGCTGTCGCTCGAAAACTTGAAGACCCCGTTGTGTTCAACTAAAGCTTTCCTTAGGATATGTTTTCATTTCTCTTCAGATTAACTTAATTCCTATATATGATCATTAGATCTTAGTAAAAGAAAGATATCACCGGAGCGGCCTTAAAAAAATGCAGTCTCCTTTATTTTTCAAATTTACTCCTCTGATGGTTCTGTTGGCAAACATGGCGAAAATTGATACCATTTGTTTATCGACAAATCTGCCACTCTTCTGACAACTCCGATAGGCAACTCGTAACAAATTTTTTTTTTTGTTTCAGGACAGGGCTACGGTAGACCGTGCGGAGCATTGTGAGCGTGTGGTTTATTTTGTCACTATAGTCTGTTTCAGGAGTTCCGTGCAGCAGAACGAAGGCTGCGAGGCTATCGAGGGCAGAATTCCTCTGAAGCGAGACGAAATGCCATTGTTCGGACACGGACACCCCGCTTCGTCTTCCTCCTTCCAGGGCTGTAGCTGCCACCGCAGGGCCCACCATTCGCAGATGACGAGCCGCGGAAGGACACGTTTAACATGTGTTCGCCCTCCGGATTGGCCGAGAAGGGCTGTATCTTCCACAGTGCTGCACGGAACTTCTGAAACAGACTATAGCTAATCCGTCTATTGTTTAAGGTATGGCTGCAGCTGCTTTAACATCGTGACCCCCCCTCCTCTCCTCCCTGGTGGCGGTCTATATGGTGGCAGTCCGCCGTTGATCCTAAGGACGCTGGATCGAATCCCGGCTGCGGTGGCCGCGTTTCGATTAAAGCGAAATATTGAGGTCCGTGTACTGTGCGATGTCCATGCACATTAGGGAACTCCAGGTGATCCCTCCACTATGGCGTTTCTCATAATCATAGCGTGGTTTTTTGGGACCCATAAAACAAATCATATCTCAATATCGTGGCCTAAGTTTATAGTGAAAACGCAATATGAGTGTTTTATTTTGCTAGCTGTCTGTCGATACTCCATTTTTTTCCCGTATGACGTCATTTGTGGGACGACTGGGGCTCATCTTTTGAAAATGGGGATCTTAAAAGCAAAACGCATGAAATAATTTAATAAACTTTAAAATATTTGCTCACGTTCTTCCATGTCTCTGTATCACGTCATAGGCCGGCGCATGCGTCAACTTTTATCGGGAGGCGCTAAATTGGCTCGCTCAAGTAATCCTTTTAACGATTGAAGCAGCTGCCAAGACCGCTTTCCGTGTTAAGATTGGAAAGAAGAAAAAAAAAGAAACAAAAAACACTCCGGTAATATAAACAGCGCTGGTGATGGCTCCACTCACGGCGAGCTGTCAGCAACACACTCATCATCGAGGAGTATGGAATGAAAGGCTCTTTGTTGAAAACGGGAACTTTCCTTGTTATCATTCGTAAAAACAGAAATTAATATTTGCCCTTATGCGGCGTACGTCGTCTGCAAGCCCCATCAGCCCGTGACAGACGACACGATCCAAACAGACGAGGCGGAAACGAAACAAAAAACAGCAGACGGAAAAACGTCGTCCGCTACTGCCTCGAGCTGTACACTTCCTGCGCGCACAGCAGCAACCTTGACCGGTGGTGGTGGTGGTCACGCTTGCGGAGAAGAGATGAGCGCGCCAGCAGCATCTCTTAAACACAGGGAAGGTGGGGTCAGGGCGGTGGCCAGTGAGTTGAGGAGTTGGATCCGAACAGTTTTGTGGGGTGCGCCGGCGGCGGCAGCAGCAGACGACGCGCTCGAGCAAAAGCAGACGTGCCATATACAGCAGACGAGGCCGGCCCGTACCGGGAGCAGACGACGTGATGATCACCGCTGACGCCCGCTGCGCCCTCTGTTCTGATGCACTAGCGATGGTGCTAACGAGTTCGCGGGCTTTGCGCCGTCGGGCACTGACTCAGACGTGACAGGCGGATGCTCTCAAGACAGGACTCGGTAATAAAGACAAATAATAAAGCCAGTGGCATGATACTGGGTAAAGCGGGCATTCGGTTGCGCATATGGATGCGTCCGCCGACGCGCCCAATGACCGAAGTTCGTTTTGCGTTGCTGCATGCTATCGGAGGCTTCCACGATCCTTCTATTTGCTTATTCTGTACGCATCAGCCGTAATGGGACGTATTTGACGCCGCAATGCGTTTCTGTAGTGTGAAAAGCCTGACATGTCTGAGGGAAGAGACGTTTTGTTGTTTGCTGTTCATAATGGCTATCCCGAAGCGCCGCTTTTTTTCGGGTGTGGTGATCTGCGCCTTATGAGTTGGCCTGGAATATGTCATTACTTCGTTGGTGAATATGTTTAAGGCGCGTAAGTTTCACGACGGAGTGTCCCGGAAGTATTTGTTCTGGAGATTGCGTAGCTTTCGCAGCTGTGGTGCAGGTAGCAGCGGGAGTTATGTGATCGGCTTGAAAAGTGGATTTACCGTCCCCGGTTGAGTGATGGGGATCGAGCGTCTGAGATGGATGTTTCTCAGCCAAGGAAGTGTTAGCAATGGAAGCGAAAGAAACTGTCAGTGTGGTGTCCTGGAAGAGTGTATTGATCCAGGCCCAGCTCGAAATAGGACATGGTCCATAATGTAGCCAACACAAATCACATTTATAGATACAGCGACTGTTACACTGCCTGTATGGACTACACTATCGGATGCACTGCCATCACTTTATATGGTCCCTGATCACACCGTTTTGTCATAACATCCGACTCTCGTGTTAGGCCCAACATTAACCAAGGCGGACAGTTGCTAACAAAACTCGTGTTATGTATAGCTGGCATTACAGTGTGCATGGATCGCGCTACGTAGCGCTGTTGTAATCATGATGCCTGATCTGTAAACATACTAGCTCATCACACTATATACGTACGTATATTCATCAGGGCCCTTCATCAGAGCCCGATATGCTCGCCGATACGCCCAGCAACGCTGTGAATTAGCTTCTTCTACTGGCCACCTTAAATGCTAGGTGCTGTAAGCCTATCTGTTGTTCAAGGAACGAGTGGGAAAAGTGGATCAGTCTGCATGGACTGTATGTATGTATGTATGTATGTATGTATGTATGTATGTATGTATGTATGTATGTATGTATGTATGTATGTATGTATGTATGTATGTATGTATGTATGTATGAGACAGAAGTGCGGTAGGTTTATCACTTCGCCCCACCCCACACCCTTCTTATATGATGAAAACTTACGAAGCACCTTTTGTTTCCACACTATCTCACCAATTGCAGCGCCACGGTTTCCCCCTAGCGGTTCTAATGCGAAGCTCTATATGATGCCTGCAAACGAGCGCGCGCAGCATCGCAGACACCAGGTGTATATACTCACGTCTAGCGGTCTCGCATTGGACATGAACTCGATGGGGATCTTGAAGAGGGGCGACAGCACGGCCGCCTGCTGCTGCGCGGGCGTCTTGTTGCGCACGAACGTGCTGACGTAGTAGATGGGAGAGTCGCGCATCGAGTTGCGCATCGATGCGCGCATCGACGCTCGCTTCCACAGGGAGCGCAGGAAGGAGGACGCTACCAGGGCTCCGCCGCCCGAGCCGCCGCTGCTTCTACCGGTGAGGAAACCCGAGGCACCGTGGGAGCCGCACAGGACTAGCAGGAGGGCGAGCAGTAGGCCCAGGGACCACAGCTGCGAAGGCTTGCACCTGCAAAGGTACCGAAGGGAGACTGAGAGGACGTCTCGGGGGTCACTTGAGCTCGACGTACATCCAAGGAACGCGGAACGTTGGGGCGACGTTAACTGATTGTAAAATATGTTGGGCAGCTGGGAGCCGTAATGTGCGAGCCGTTATGTTGCATGTACGTTACAGATTGCACATTGCACGAACGTTGATGAGGTACGTTTCAGTAACGTATACCGGCATGTCCTGCATAATGTTTGGACACGTATATTTTGGTACCGTTTGAAGTATAACACTGAGGCATCATCGAATTGTATCGTACCTTCAATATCACATGGCGTTAACGGGAACTTTTGGCCCTTTTGTATATGCTTATTTGTATCCAGGTTATCATGTGGGCTAGTTGATACAGCCCCATGAAGAGCTGAAGCAGAGCGAACGGCAGTTAGACAGGCATAGTTAAGTTTCTGTGTCCAGTTCTCGTGCGTGCCCCATTAATGTTTATCCAGATCACACATGGATGAACTCTCATAATGTGTTCGGCTTGATAGCAAAATTGCACAAACGCACTCAAGCTCCGTATATAAGCTTGGACTTTCAGTTAATGTCGTCATTCTGTATCAGTAACCACTAACTGCATCGACAGCGGTATATGTTCAACACAATGCTCCATTGGCAGATTGATTGCAAACTAAGTATACGCCATGAACGTAATGACGCCTTGAATATATAAATAATTACTCTCTTACGTCTGATAATTAGTTGTATCCGCATCCATCACACCGAGATATCACTATGTGAGTCCACACGAAGAACGGCGCCTTCGTGAAGATTCACTGATATCGTCGAAACGCGTACGAATATCCACGAAAGCTTACGACGACGCATACAGGGAAAAAAATGTCGGTATGACCAGAACGCGAATAGTAAACTTATCCTTTATAACGAAATAAGTCTAAAACACTGACTCCCGGACGTCAGCGTCTGGCGCAAACATGCTTAGAGCGAATATTGCGTAGAATGAGCGCATTTTCGCGTAGAATTTGTCTTCGTTCTAATCAGCTTCAATTAATATACCTGTCTAACTTACTGAAAGGAAAAAAAAAGGAAGATTTTTCAAGTAGTACTTTTTTATTTTTTGCCGAATGTCACACGGCACAACGTAGGGTTGACGCGCCGCATTCTTTACGTTTCTTCCCGAAGAACGCTGCACGCGGGTTTGCTGTGGCTTAAGAAGCGTGCGCTGCTTCGGCGGTCAAGCGTGAGCTCTCTCGCCGCCCATCTTTCGCCCCTCGAGTGTACGGAACTGCCAGGCGTAACCCAAGCACGCATGCAGTCTTCGAAGTGCAAGTCGGTGCCTCCTCTATATGGCAGTGTAAATATATATACGGCAACTAAAAGCTACGTACGCCACGCGGTAGGAATTGTCACGCGATCTGCGGATCCGGGGTTAGCAGCTCGGGCTGTGGCGGGCTCTTGGGAAAGTGTCGCTGCGGTTCACGTGACACCTTAACGCGCGCGATTCGCACGTCATAAATGATGGATGAGTTTGTTTCATTCGTCGTGCGGGAAAACAATTGGGAAGTGTTTCAGGAACAGCTTCTCGGTCAGCATACAGTATATATAAATATCAGGGGTCTCTTCCACAGGGCGAGGCGGTGGAAATGCCTCCGCACCGCTTTTCATCGCCGCCCATACCTCTATGGTTCAGCATTCGTCCCCTTTTCGATAGACTGCCCACAGCTCGGACTGGTCCTCTTGAAATTTGAAATGCGCGCCTTTCGGGAACGGCAAGTGGGCGTGGACGCAATACCAGTAGGCTCGTGCTTTCCCGCTTACATGATTACGTGAAAACGAGTGTGAACGGGCATCCTTGTGGTCTCGGACATCGCCGACTTCAGGTATCATAAAAATTTGAAACTTTCACTTAAACATAACACCTCGAATTTCCACAGAAAAAAAAAATTAGATACTGCGCTTCTGCCTGTCTCTGACGCGATCCCATGTATTGTCAACAGCAAAAGTTTGCAGAATGTGACACCTTCAGAAAACCTATATTAACTAAGCTTAGCCTCGCCACATAGCCTCGAATTAGACGTTTCGGTGGATAGAGGTTGTTGCGATGTACAGTATGTAACATTTAATTCGAGGCAATGTTCAGAGGGTAAGCGGTAATGTAGGTTTTTCCGCAGTTTCGCGTCCCGCAAACTTTTGCTGTTGACTCCACGCTAACATTGCAACGAGGTGTATCGCAAGGATGGCAACGGACAGGAACAACAACATTGGTCTTGGAAGAAGTTACTATCTCACTCAGGTTTTTGAGCGACGATAGTCTGATCTGGGCTGCTCCGTGAAAATGTTCTTAATACAATCGCTTTGCGCCAGTAAGTTGACGTCATCATTTATACAAGCCTGTGGGTCACGTTAGGAAGAGGTGCAGATGATGTTAGGGTGAGGGTATAGTTCGTGTGTACGGCGCCATTCGCCTATCGTTGGCCAAGGAGATCTTTCCACGGTGGAGGCAATCTGTCCACTTGAGCAGGATGTGGCGGAGCATCAATTGCACGCCAAGCATGTCCGTCTATCCACAACGGCAGCTGGCCGTCAGATCTTGCAGACATTGAGCTACAGTATCGACAATCTATAGAGCCGCTCCCACCTCCTGCCCCGCCATTGGAATCGATCGATCTTGTAGATGGTATGCCACTACACAAAAATATGAGTTCCACGAATACACACAGGTGTAAAGCAGCCGCAAAACTCCATGCGAAGATGTCGTGCAAGCTAGCCCAATAAGGAGCCATGCAACTATGCACAGAAGCAACGCCTCTTCAGTTATTTGTGAATGCCATTTTTATTAGATTAGTGTCTTACGACATTGGCCACACTTATGAATGGATTAATTATCGTCTGGAGAAATTCTTCCGAACTGGATAGCTGGTAATATGCTCTTTTCGCAGTGCCGGACGTGACTGCTTTTAAACTACAGACATCGCTGTCGGTCTGACGGCTTCCTGTAGACATTGGTCGATAAGGTTGCGATGTGGGCCTGTTGGTAGTCCATTATGAAAATACGATTGCGCTTCACCAGACACGGACATAGGAAAGACACACACGCAGACACACAATGACGCACACTGCGAAGTCTGGGTCAGTGTGTGTCTTTCTTATGTCTGGTGAAGTGCAATCGTATCTTCATATTGGTCGATAAGTTACTGTCACCTTAGAGAGAGAGAAATTTATTTGAAAGAAAAGCTGAGGTGGGCCTGTATATATATTCTTGCATGCTGCTCAGCGTTGGGGGAAGGAAAGTAGGTGTAGAAAGAGATGACACGGATTATGAGGATGAGGATTTGAAGCCTGCCTCTAATATTATTACACTGAAGTGGTCAAACGTGGGGCCTGGTAGTGGAACTTGCCCGAAGGACGCGGGCTCGATCACTTACGACGGGGACGAAAGTACTAGAGGCCAATGTACCATCGCCTTATACCTACAGAACGTGTGGTGGTATAGCGCGTTGTAACTCGTGTCGGTTTCACGCTCGATCGACTCGCCGCAAGATGGAGTTTGAGACTAAACACGCCACTGTGGCCAGTGTAAGGTTCAACGCACGGAATATGTCACCGAACAAGTATGTCGTTTCGCTGTGTCCAGGTCTACGACCGAAGTTCCGGTGGGTTCGAAAGTGAGAGAAAACTGAAGAACTGCTCTCAACTCCAGACTGTCTCCGGAGAGAGCAGATAAGGAGGTGTTGCGGTTCTTGGAAACCCCGACGATGCCTTTATTTTTTTTTTCCCGGAGTTCCACGAAAGCTAGGGACTGTTACGGCTCAACGGCTACCGTCAACGTTAAGAGCCATAAAGGGAAGGGGGGGGGGGGGGGTTGTGGACGCTATTCGGCAGTAACGTGTTAGAAGAGAAGACGACAGGCAGGACATCCGTTGAAAAACAATGGGCTTTCGAAAAAACGAACAACTGCACAAGCGAGTCGTATACGCAACGCGAGAGCTGAGCTGAACGGAAACCAACAAAATGGCGGCACGGACGAGCCACTTTCCTTTTGCTTTCAGTTTCCGTCCCACGCGAGCAGGCCATCTCAGGTTCTTTTATGGCCTGACGGCTCTCCTAGCTGGCGTCGTGAAAGTTGTTATTAAAAGGCCTCCCGATTGGCGCATTGCCGCTGCATTCAGTCGTCTGTCTTCGAAGCAGCTTGACAGACGTGACACGCCTTGCAGACGGAGGCGGCGCCGCACTTGCCGTCGTCTGCTCCCGCGAGCCACGTGACACGCTTGGATGCGTCACGTGACAGCGGACGCGCGTAATCGTTTGTGCCGAGCGCTGGATGCCGCACGAAGTTATCGTCCTCTTCTTTCTGTCTTTTCCTATTTTTGTCTTAAAACGTGGAGAAGCATTTAAATAAGTGTGTGCGCTTGATGGCTGTTTACTATGGAAGGAGGATACGGGGACGGTGACGTAGCGACAGCGGGTAGAGGGCGCTCACGTTTGTCACGCGGTGATTTCCGCGGTTACACGCTAAGGAAACGTAACTAAATTTAAAGAAAAAAAAAGGACCGGAGGAACGGTGAATAGCGAAATGGTGGAAAGGCGGCCAAAATGGTAGGCGGGCGGGTGGGTTTTCCGCGGACGCTCAGAAAGCAGACGACTACCTTCTGAAAAAGAAAAAAACAAAGAACAAAATACCGTCTGCCACTTGCAGACGACTCGAAAGAAGACGTCGTCGTCTGCTTCTTGCGGTGGCGACTAAACGCTACAGGGGGTGCACCGAACCGTGAAATAACCGTCACGCGTTTCTGTCACGGCTCTCGGGGCCACGGGAGTTAAAGGGATGAACGCATCTCCGAGCCATTTTATTCATGGTTTTATCTTTTCGTAGTGCACAACTGTAAAGCACCTCAGTGGCGATTCAGCGGCAAACTTCCGAGAAGTTCGTTGGGGTTGCCTTTAGTTGCTTTAATTGTTGTCATTTGTACCTTGGCCTCCGTGACCTTGGCAAATAGTTCCGAACAGTAGTATATAGTTATGCATCGTGGAAGACAGCGGACGAACAGGACGTACACATGACATGACAGTAACACGGGCGCTGATATGTTTTGGCAGAGCTGATGTATTCAGACGGCGACGTGGCATTTGTAGTTAACACACACACACACACACACACACACACACACACACACACACACACACACACACACACACACACACACACACACACACACACACACACACACACACACACACACACACACACACACACACACACACACACACACGATTCAGCACTCAGACGTCAAAACCACAAGTTTTCTCCAGCTGCTGGAAGTCATTGTGAATGAATTCCCGCCTAGGGAAGTCAACGCGGACCATTGCAAAGGAGTTCCAAGTCGTAGTGTCGAATCATCAGTCGCTGCGGGCGCGAGGCTGTGTGCGCAAGTGCCTTCTGTCATTACGACGGGGCACTTCCAGTGAGCATTGTCTGCTCCTGTCCAAGCGCTTCCCAAGCAGGACGAAGACATCCGAGGAGCCCGGAGTGCTCTGGTTTTTCTTTTTTCCAGATGAAAACTTCGAGAAGACCAGAAGGTTAACCGTCATAATGACAGGTGTCATTGCGCGAGCGCCGTCGCGGTGCCTACGGTTAACAAGATTCCCGCCGTTTGCGATGGTGTTAGCCGTCGTCAACAACGGTGGTGACGTCGTGCTGCCGCACTCTTTGCCGGGACTCCGCGTCAATGCTGCCGCGTACGTAGACGTGCCTGCCAACGTTGAAAAGCCCTGGATAGAGGCGGCTTCTAAAAGAATACCTTATGTCTTTTAGCAAGAATCGGCTACCGACTACACCAGCCTGCATTACCCAGGAGTGGCCGGCTGATAAATTCTACGAATACGTCAGTCTCGACTTGTGGCCTCTTCGTTTCGTACATCAGGTGCAACGATGTCAAAGCTAGTGCTCTTGCTTGCGCTGTGTACTTCTGCGACCAAAAAGTACTGCGGTGCTTGCGGTGAGCGGAAAACCAATGAATGCCTCGCTGGAAGCCTTAAAGCATAATACATTTCTCGTAATCCCGACAAAACACGTTCAAATTGCTGGGGAAACAATTGAAATATGCGAGTTTGTATATTAAGTGTTTGTCGTTTGCTTCTCGGAGCGATACTCATTTCCTCTGCTTTATCTTTACGGACTACTTGCGTAGCCTTCACAGCGTTGCACCTGATGTACGAAACGGAGTATACTTCTCCAGGTTTAAATCTACTCGACTGTGCATCAGAGGCATCGTTGAGAGAGAGACCAACAAACAGCCACATACTACAAGAGACTTGCTGAAGGTGACCATTGCTGACTAAGTGGCCAACATCTCTAAGGACCACCTGATTTGGGCACGCAG
This sequence comes from Hyalomma asiaticum, assembly GCA_013339685.2. NCBI lineage: Eukaryota > Metazoa > Arthropoda > Arachnida > Ixodida > Ixodidae > Hyalomma > Hyalomma asiaticum. Next base: position 26,450,953 of record CM023490.1, on the reverse strand, counting down.
ACCTTTTCGAAGCCGAGTCGAATCATTTATTTCTGCGTATGGCTGATTAATTGAGTGATTGCGGAAACAAACCGCGAGAGAAGTATTTGCCGAAGTTTGGTGAGAATATGGCTATTTTTGCCGAATACATTCTTCTCTGCCTGAAGGCAACACCGTGTTCTCAAATACCTCGTGCATCCTGTACATACACGCATTGTGTGTACTGTGAGTACAGACGGACGAGCATGCCTTAATAGAGACCGTATTCCGAGTGTTTCTCTTGGCCTTACCCGCCGTTCTGATCAAATCCTAATCTACAGCCTGAATCGCCAGCCTTTTCTCCTATCTGTGCTGTAAAAGACACGCAAGCGCGTTTTTATTGCGAGCATGTCGGTAATGAAAGGCGGACTGGAACGCCGCCTTGGTGGCAAAGCCGCCACCTCCAAGGTCATAAAAAAATAAAAATAAAAAAAAATCGGGACGTTTCGGCTTATCGCTCTCCTCTTTCGCTACGCGGCGCCACCATCGCGACGCCTCGGAAGTTCTTCCCTCTCCCACAGCGAGGCGCCCTGCGTTGCAGAAGTTGAGCAGCAGTAGCAGAAGTCAGCGCATCGCCGTCTTTCATTTTTATGGCGCCTGGACGTAGCGACATTATGTTTCTTCTTCCGGCACCCGCGATTGACCTCCTGATTGTGCTTGATATGGCGCACAAACAAACAAACAAACATACAAACAAACAACAAACAAACAAACAAACAAACAAACAAACAAACAAACAAACAAACAAACAAAAGATCTGATAAAAACCAAGAAACCTATAAAAACGCCAAGTTTACACTTGTATGAGGTGGGGGTGACATCAGAGCATGATTTGGTGTAAAAATTTTCCCCTAATTATCAGTATAATTAGTGACATTTACGTTAAGGTAGGGGCGCACGGCATTGGGTACGCGTGTTCGAGCCACAGGTGACAGAGAGAAAGAAAAAGAGAAATTGATTTCTGGGTTGACGTCCCTAAACCACGATGATGATTATGAGAGACGCCGCAGTGGAGGGCACCGGAAATTTCGACCACCTGGGGTTCTTTAAAGCAAGTAAGTAAAGTAACGTAAGTAAAGTAAGTAAGAATTAAAGGAAGAAGGAAATTTAAAGAAAAAGCAGTAAGGAAACCCTCGGGTTGTGCTAAAGGGAAAAGTTTGGCCAAGGGAAATTGCCCTTGACCAAAAGCGCACAGAGGCAAGGATCAAGGACAGCGGCCCTTGACCTTGACCCACTACTCACGTCCTTGACCTCACTCCATTGCTGCGCGATAGTCAGGGTTCACTGAAAGTGACAGGGCTACGTGTAGAGTGATAGTGAACTTCACATTCTTGGTGCTGCTCCGTTGTTTTCCTCAGGTTTCACAGGCGTGGAACTGGCTTTAAGTTTCTGCAGAAGTTTCTAGTTCGCCTGCGCAGTCTGTATCTGTCCCTCTCCCTCCCTCTCTCATGCTCTCTTTCTCGTTCACTTGGTTTCACGTGCTTGTGATATGGCTGTATGGTGTGCGTGGTTTGAACGCAGCGGCTGCCAGCTCAAGTGACACGAATTAGCAACAGTGAATCGGTTTAGGCCGATAGATTATTATTTGGGAACTATATTGTCGTTGATTTCGGCATCATAGGCCCAGTATAAGAGAATACGAAAGTTAAATTTCATTTCCGATTACCATCCGTGCGGTTGAGCGTGCTTTTTTGTTGTCTGTATTGTCAGCGATTCTAGATACAATCTGGAATCGCTCACAATACAAACACGGAAAAACACTCTCAACAGCACCGACGGTAATTTGCCCTCTCCCCCCCCCCCTCCCCTCCCCGCATACGCAAGATGTGTCAAGGGTGTTGTGTCAAGAGTGTGTTACAAAGATGTTTAACGGCCATAAAATAATCCGCAGCGTTCATGTTGCATCGTATATGTAAATTACGTAAGCCTGGTCGTAGTTGCAATGCGCGAGTGTCGTCAGCGGTTGTGCTTTGAGTTGGGTTTTCTAGCCAGAAGTAGGGAATTACCATTATTATTGCGAGCTAGAAGAAGACGTAACTTCCGCATGTGCACTCGTTTAGTCTTTGAAGCTGTATTCACACACATGTATATCACAGCGTCAGTATGTTAGTGGTAGATTATAGTGGCGATTGCGTCCGCTGCCGGTAACCGCTATCGCTCACAATGTGCAAAAAAAAAAGATCGTCTGCAAATTCTCCGGCGAAGCAGACGACGCTGCAAGCACAGGCGCGCCTTGTTGAAGAACGCAGACGATCACTGTGCTCCGGAAACCTACTGGGTATCATCCCGCTGTGCGCAAGCAGACGACACTGCAGGTAGTGGCCGCCATTTTTTTTAGGCAGATACCACAAGCTTGCGAAGATACCACAAATGAGCGAACGTTTTCTGCACATGAAATATTCCCTCCGCTCTAATATTCCTGGTCGCACGTTGTCAGAAGAGCGCCATCTACAGGTGAACGACATCTGGTTCAGGATACCATAGGAGTGGACGTTATTATTAATATGGCCCCAGAGATGGCCATAAGTTAGAAACGATCCGGATCGGCTTGGCTACCGGCCTCTCTAGGGGATCGTCGCCCGCCTTGAATCGATAACAAGGTCGAATCCAGCTCTAAATCGCCATCGCAAACACATAAATTCACCGTTTCCGCGAGATGGCGCACGCATGCGATCGCAACGACACCAGGCGTGGCGCCGCCGAGACTATAGCCAAGACAAGACGGCGTCGTCATAAAGAAGCAGACGACTGCACCGTTTCCGTCCGTGCTCCTTGTGCACTGAAACGGCAAAAGAATGCAACGAAGTATATACAGGGAAAAACGCGACGATGGGTCCGCATGCCGGGCAGGTTTGTGAATCTTCATAAGGCCGGTTGTCGTTCGGGCGTATAGAGAAAGGGAGGAGGTGTCAGTGAAAACGGGTATTAAAACAAGGAGACACGTAAATCACACAAAGAAGCGGGAGGAAACACGCAGAAGTGAAAAAAGAATGCGGGGACGAGATGACGTCCAAGTGCCTAAGCCGCCGGCGCCACTTTCCCTTCGCGCTGTGATTTCTTCTTATTCTCACGTTCTTTCGTTTTTCATTCGGCAGGAACTGTCTCGAGATTAGGAGTGCGAACAAGATGTATCGGGCGGCACTCAATCACGCCTGGTATTGCTAAGTCGACGTCCTCTTTCTCTTCTTTCTCGAATTGTAAAGTGCTGCACGCATTGGTAGGGGGGCCCCGTATCTTGAAGACATCGCAGGCGGTCCCCGAGGAAGGACGCGTGAGACGGCCTTGAGAAATGCCTTTCCGGAGCTTTCTGGTCCTGCAGAGAGCGCGCCACAAAATGTATACTCGCTTTATTGCTACGCGTCCGCTGACGTGCCTAGTTAGTTTCGCGCGTCGAAGCGTCGGTTTATATCGCGTTTTGTCCACGCTTATGTGGTTAAAAAGGAAAAGAAAGCTGTCAGATATATGACCTTCTCGGGTGTGGTGAACTAGAGTACCGGTCAAGGCCGCGGATCTCTGCGGGCTCGTGACCTCTGGGCTGGTCGCCATGGGGTGTCCAGGGCACCACACTGGCTTTTGAAGACTTAGCCCCGATTCTGTGACCCTTAAAACCCGGATTCTATTCCTTTTGTTCCTGACTGTATAGAGCGTCAGGTGGTTAGCAGGATGAATGGCAGTCGGGGAACTTTCACGTGGTTGAAAAGGAAGAGTAGATTGTCAAGGTATGGGTCTTCTGGATTTCCTTGGCAGCTGTATTTTGTTTTTGTTTTTTCGAACGTATATAAGCGTCTGACTAGCTTAACCTGATTTGTGCTCTCTTCGTCCAGTCTACTAACCTTTTTGGTGGTGCTATAGGGTTTACGAAGGGGTCACGCATTCACCTTGTGCCATCTAGACAGTGATCGATAAAGAGAAAGTGAAAGACGGAGACATAGACAAATAGGATAGTGCGAAACAGTAATAGAGGGACATATAGAGATGAATAACTACCAAGATACGTGGCTACATAGGTGGAGAACTATACGGATACGTATGGATAAGCGAAGATAGAGACATGCATAAGTGGATAAAGAGACAGTTGCATAAACTAGATATACACAAAAACATAAAAATGTAGACAAATAAATGGGTAGGCAGCAAGAGGGCGGACTGGCTGACTGACCAACGCTGACTGGTTTATTGACTGAATGGTTCCGAGTATTCTTGCACATTTACGGATAATGTTATTTGGTTTGGGCAACTTCGCGCATGAGTCACATGTGTCAAGGCGTTGAATCAGGGTGAGGGGAAGTTCGTTGAATGCGCTGCTGAAAATTTGCTGTTGTGTAACTTGCCTTGACGGTCGAACTTAGCGATTTGAGGCAGACATGAACGCAAAATAGGGAGTGTTCGCTCATTGGTTCTGAAAAATAAGATTTCCTCAATTGGGTCGCAGTCATGAAACGCCAATTTCAACTACTCACTCACTCACTCACTCACTCACTCACTCACTCACTCACTCACTCACTCACTCACTCACTCACTCACTCACTCACTCACTCACTCACTCACTCACTCACTCACTCACTCACTCACTCACACACACACACACACACACACACACACACACACACACACCACACACACACACACACACACACACACACACACACACACACACAGCGTATTCCACAGGCCGGCCGTGTGGTCCTTGTTGCCAGCTTTTTTTTTCAAGAACGATTCCAAGTTCAGCATTTCCGCATTGCGGCTGAATTCTGAACACGCATGTCGGCACGCAAAAGACTCCTTTTAATGAGACCGGCTTCGTCGGCAAACCGGGCGGTGTGCGGTCTGAGCAAAGCCGGGCTTTCGAAAAGAAATGACCCCCAACTTTAAAAGATATATATACCAGACATCCACGCACTTTGTCAGAAAGCAGCGACCCTCTAAGAGATACCCGCTTTCATTTATTTTTGACCTTCTTTAATTTACTTTAACTCTTTCTTTCCCGAACTGCTCCAGCCGTAAAAATATTTCTTTTCTTTAATGAGGTGGAGACACCAGTGCCACAGACGGAGGCCAGCCCATAGCCAATCCATAGCTGCAGTCACAGCCTTGTCTTCGGGCTTTTTTCACCCTTTCACCCGGAAGCGACTTTCGGTGCTCCGTATATAGTTCGGGCATGACCGTGAGGCACGGTTTTGAGAAAGCAAGACAGTTATCGTCGGAACCCACATTTGCAAGCTGTGCACAGAAAAAAGAAAGAGCGGTTTTGGAGTAGGTATATGGGATGTAGATATATGCGACTATGCACGCGTGCAAGATAAGCGTCGCCAGAGTGCTTCGTGCCTGTCTCCGAAAGATAAAGAAATAAGAAAAAAAAGGCACCGCGGAGATTATAAAATAGGCCGTGAGATTCGCGATTGGAGGAAGAGATTGTACGAAGGCGCACTCACGTGCGATTTTTACAACCGCGCTGATGTGTACTGCGCGAACTGGCTGATCTAGAGTGTATACACTTGAGTCGCCATTTTTTACTCCGAGCCCGTATAGATACCTCTATGGGTGTGCCAAAGTCAAGAAGAAAGCCGCCGCTGATTTTTAACGACCTGAGAGAGAGCGTCGTACTTTGAAAACGGCCAGCGTTCCTGGAGCTGCGGCCCAAGCGTGGGCAAGATCGACTTGTCAAACTGAACTTTGTACCAGTCTTCGGCCATCGCTGCTACATAGCCACTACCATAGCCACCACTAGACCGCCGTGGTGGTCTAGTGGCTGTGGCCACTCGGCTGTTGATCAGAAGGCCGCGGGATCGAATCCCGGACGCGGAGGCTGCATTTGGATAGAGGCGAAAATGCCAGAGGCCCGTGTACTGTGCGATGTCAGTGCACGTCTAAGAAACCCTAGGTGGTCGAAGCATCCGAAGTCCTCCACTACGGCGTCTCTCATAATGGAGTCGTGGTTTTGGGACGTAAAACTGCAGAAATCATCAAAACATGTAAACCGAAAACTTGGGAGTTCTCAGCTATCGCTTGAGAGACGCGAAAGCCATAACCTTACAGCCGAAAGCATGCCCGTATAAGTGTTCGAAGCGGTAACCTTTGATAGTCGCACATCACTAAACGTTACCATTCCATCACGCGTGGCGCACACCTGCGTATCCAATGCAGGTGTGAGCCACAGGTGAGTTCATCATCGTTAATCTATTGTTAATCGTGGCGTAACTGTCGAGCGTGTCATGTTATTGCTGTCATAACCTATCAGTCATGTTAGTCATACACTCGCATCCTTCCACGTCGACTTTGGTATACACAGAGCGAACGAGATGCGAGTTTTGGATTTTTATACCTTTTTTATTGCATCACGGTGTTCCGCTGCCGTTGTTTTTTGGCCACCTTCGCATGGGACACATAATGCTTTCGCCTTAAAAAGCGGCCGTTACTGCCAGAAGCATCCGTTAGCCAGCACACAGTCTAATGACACTGAGTTTCATGGCGTCGTCTGTTTTCCTAATCCTGAACAGCAGACGACGCAGTTTGTGGAAAACTGGTCAGCCTCGGAGTTTGTAATAAGCTCGATGGCTGTCACCCGCTTACTGTTGTCGGAGCAGAAAAACGTGGCCCACAGGACACTCACCTGGCGTGACAGGAAATATTGTATGAAAAACTTTGTTGGGTCCTGAGGGTCTGGATGTTGGGTCTGGGCGGTGTCGTTTTGCATTCTTGAATCGTTTATGATCAAAACGCCCCCAACTGAAAGTACGCTAGCGCTTTAAAGTACTGTGTCGTCGTCGTCTGCTCATAGTTACCGAATAGGAGCAGACGATTTGAGCAGCAGAAGTATAGATAACAAGGACAGCAGAAAGAAGCATCGCTATTGGCAGCTCTGACGCTTCTGTAATGTGCTAACTTTCGAAGCACCTTCTTGTGAGATTACATATTAGTTATTTTCCTGCGCAATTTGTATATGCCGCCTCCTTTCGCTGTGCGGTTTTTTATATTGCCGTCTGTTTTCACATAAGGCAAGCAGACGGCACTGTCAAGCCTCGCGGCAAAATCAAGATGGCATCTGCTCATCGCTCTGCAGTAGCAGACGATACATGACCTAGCCGAGAACAAGCACAGTGGGCTATTTTCATTTGCTTTTACGTGACCTAGCTTCTGTAATGCTGCACGATACTAACTCGAAAGCTTGCGCGCAATCGCAGGGCGTTGTATACGTGCGGATGAACGAAATACCACCGACGTGCGCTTGGAGAAGGAGATAGTACCGAGCAACCAGCTCTGAAGACCAGATCACCACGGAGCGAAGCTCCGATTCAGGTAAGGCTTTAAAGCCTCCTGAGCATTTGCAGGGTCGGTATAAGTTACATTGCCAAACTTATAGTATATGCTATACCCTCGTGCCTGTGATAAGAGCGGTCCTTGCGATAAAGGTTGCTTGAGCGACCGCAAGAAGGCGCACCATTCGATACCGAATCGGTGATCCCTCCTTCCAAGCCGAGCAACTGGAACGTAAATCAAAGTTTGTTTCTGTAGCTGTTTGTTTGTTTTATAGTGCCTGGTGTTGTTCGAGCTAAACGTACGATAGCTTACGAACCTTAATGCAAGTCTATAGGGCAGCTGATAAGAAGACCATCCGTGCTTGAACGTACTTTTTCCTCGTTCCTTCTGGAGGGTTCTGCGTGCTTGTACGGAAGTTTTGTTTACGTCGTACAAATTCTGCCGACTGTAACCTCCCTGTGACTTTCTTGTCACGTGACAAGCAGGTGACCCTTGTGTTTCGTTACCTGTCGGCGTATATATCTTAAGCACGTGCGTTAAGATTCTGGGCCAAGGCCAACGCCGAACATTGGCAGGCCGACAGCAGCGCCTTGACACAGACTAGCGGACGTGGTAGGTAGTACTTCGTAGTATGTGCTCTAATGTCACGTGAGCTCACCTCTGGACAGGAGTAATTCTTCACTGACCTTGCCACCGGTGTGCTGCAACATGACAATCGCACACACCCCGTGGCAACGCCCCGCCACGGTGGTCTAGTGGTTGTGGCACTCGACTGCAGATCCGAAGGTCGCGGGATCAAATCCCGGCCGCGGAGGCTGTATTTCGATGGAGGCGATATGTTGAGGCCCCCGTGTGCTGTGCGATGTCAGTGCACGTTAAAGAACCCCAGGTGGTCGAAGTTTCCGGAGACCTCCACTACGGCGTCTCTCATGATCAGAGCTGGTTTTGGGACGTTAAACCCCACAAATCAATCAATCACCCACCCACTGGAAACGCGCACGGCAATGGACAAACCTTAGCTAGACACATTTGCATAAGCAAACGTCGACACAGGCCCAAAAATAATGTTGTTGAAGGTGTATCACTCTCGCGGCCCCCCTACTGGAACAAGTCCGCATACCTCGGTACAAAATTAAGAACTACCGCAGCGCCACATCGTCAGTGCTGGTTCTTCGTAGTAAGTGCTACCTGCCTGTTGCTGTACGACTAATCAGGCTGTCTTCTGTAAGGTAACGCATATGCCTGCGGAAAGCTCCGTTGGTGCTAGGCGAATGGCCGCTTGTATAAAGATTACCTGTGTATATGCACGTCGCGGATACAATGGCTGCGTGTCAAAGAGACTAATAGTAGCGTGAGCGCGACCTATGACTGACTCTTCATTTATCTCTGTACTCTTGTCACGTTACCATCACCTGTACGTCTTCCTTATCCTTGTACATACCATCACAGCCACACAATTGACAGCCGCACAGCATCACCATTTGCAGACATATCGCATTACCACGTGACGTGGCGCTCTTTGGCCATAGCTGGTCTATGCGCCATGAAACATCACCCGCACTTCTTGATGCACGTCGTCGTCGGAGCTCGTTGCCGGCCATATTAAACAGTTCCTTGTAGTAAGTAGCATATGAAGTAACCGCATAAAGGGGCGTATTGGCGCTCTAGGCGTTACAACAACACGTTAAATTATTACAGAGTCGCACTTCACGGAGGAATACTGCCGTTTAATTGTCTTGCTCGTTCCCACATCCGAAAATGCGTCTTACGTCGCAGCCTGCATTGTGCTGACGCATACTCTTGGCACTAGAGCAGTCGCTAATGCCCCTAACCGCTTCCCCCTTCTTTCTTCTCCTCCTTCGGAATTAAGTGAAGTGAGGTTCATTCTTACAAGGAACACAATAAGTAATGAGTATTCGAGGCAGGGCATAGCTTGAATGCTGTCCTTAGTGACTCGCCGAACACGTGGTCAGGTAGTAGCATCTACAAGGAAGCGTTAACATTTAACGATACCGTGGCAGGACTTCCAACGATCTAATTTGAGATGGAGTATGGAAAAAGTCCAGTCCGCTTAAAGTCCGATGTTGCTTTCTTGATTTTTGTTGAAGTTAGTGACCAAGCAAAAGCGAATCGCGTGTACAAATATGTACACTCGTATTAAATAAATGCTCCCCTCCCTCCTTACCCAATTGTGAAACAGACACACGACTCACGGTCCGTGTGCTTGGAAGATCTTATGTTCGGGCATGCGCTTAATCTGAGTTCCGTGAAGCTTACGCTTTTTTGATAAAACTGCGTAAAAGCGGTCTTGCTTCTGCGTCCCCGAGAGAAGAAACGGAGGGCTACGGCAAGGAGAAAATAAAATAAAAATAAAATGGGCGTGCACTGCTCAACCCACCCGCTTTTTTTACCGGATGCCACAGCACAGTTGCTGCGTTTGCTCCCGGAACAGCAAGCGAGTCGTCATTCAGTGAACCGAAGCGAGAGTGTGGATTAGGATAAAAAGAAAGGCGATTAGGAACACTTGTGCAAAGGCTGCTGTACTGCCGAAGAGATAAAGACGACTCGAGATTTTATTGGCATCCTGTTTCTGGGGGAGGGGGGCTTTCTTGCTAGGCGATAGTGCAGCAGCGCTTAAAGCGGGTAGGGGGGAGGGGGGGAGATTAAGAACGCGCCAGACGAGAAAGCGTGGAGCGGACGAAATCGATGATAATGCAGAAGCAGACGGTACCTACAGAATAAGCAAAAGGTGCCGACTCGTAGCGGCGGGAATTGTAACTTCACTCGCGCAAAATAAATGTCAAATCACGGCGAGGGGGTCGTTGTTATAACATGGAAACTGGTACGCTATATTGAACGCATGTGCGCGCAGTTGGTTTGTGAGTATTCGTCTGCAGAATGCTACGACGCAAGGGGCTGTCAAAATCGACGAAACAAGCTGACGACTTCGATGAAGGGAAGCAGACGGCAACGGCGGATAGCGACATGCAGTCGACGCCTTCGGGGGGAAGCACGCTGACGACATCGGCGACAGAAGCGGACGACATCGGTACAGACGGACAGACGACACCAGCGAAGAAAGCAGGCGATGACGTTGGCATAGGAGGGCGAAGAACATCGAAGAAGGAACGAGAGGACAGCGACACGGCAGAGCGGCCGCCCCCGACGGGAAAAGCAGACGATTCCCGCATAGAGCAGCGGACGACATCAACTAAGGAAGCGCACGGTACTGGTACAGAAGTTCTTACGACACCGACGAAGGAAGACTGGGACACCGGCGTACAGAGCCAGGCGACACTGACGGGAGAACGTCACACCGGAGGCGATGGGCAAGCGAAAACGTCGGAAGAAGCAGATATCTCCGGAAGGTGTGCACAGATGACACTGGCGGAAATAGTAAGCCGTGGCCATTTGCAGACTCCGTCGACAGATGAAGTAGGTCATGCCAGCAGTGACGGTCAGATATCCGTGAAAGAGGCAGACCTAGAGGAAGGAAGCAGAGGGCACCTGCATAGTGGTGCGGACGGAAGCGGAGAAAGGCGACAGCGGGTCAGGTGGGCGGAATACGTTCCCGAAAAAGGCAGAGAACAGGTGAATCAGTGGGCGGGCTCAGCCGAGAGAACTAAGTTACTCAGGCGTGGATTGGCAGGCATCACCGAAAGAGGCATATTGCACGAGCGATCGACAGACGTTCCTGAAAGCGGCAGACTGCACGGTCAACGCTCGGCAGACGCCGACGGAACTGGCAGAGAAAATTGGCGCCTGGGAATGGTGGACGCCTCTGAAGGCGGCAGAGGAGACGGTCGGCGATCGGTGCACATCGGCGAAAGAGACAGACAGTACGGTCACCGATCGGCAGATGTCGACAGAAGAGGAAGAGAAGATTGGCGCCAGGGAATGGTGGACGCTGCTGAAGGCGGCAGAGAAGACGGTCGGCGATCGGTGCACATCGGAGGAAGAGACAGACAGTACGGTCACCGATCGGCAGACGTCGACAGAAGAGGCAGAGAAGATTGGCGCCAGCGAATGGAGCCAATCCCTGAAAGCGGCAGGGAAGACAGTAGGCGATCGGTGCACATAGGCGAAAGAGACCGACTGCACGGTCAACGATCGGCAGACATCGACAGAAGAGGCAGAGAAGGTTGGCGCCAGCCAATGGCAGACATCCCTGAAAGGGACACAGAAGACAGTCGGCGATGGCTGCGCATCGGCGAAAGAGATCAACTGCGCGATCAACGATCGGCAGACATCGACAGAAGAGGCAGAGAAGATTGGCGCCAGCCAATGGCAGACATCCATGAAAGGGGCAGGGAAGACAGTAGGCGATCGGTGCACATCGGCGAAAGAGACAGACAGTACGGTCACCAATCGGCAGACGTCGATAGAAGAGGCAGAGAAGATCGGTGCCATCGAATGGCGCCAATCCCTGAAAGCGGCAGAGGAGACGGTCAGCGATGGGTACCTATCGGCGAAAGAGACAGACTGTACGGTCAACGATCGGCAGGCGTCGATGGAAGAGGCACAGTGGAGTGTCGCCAGCGGTTGGGAGACATCCCCGAAAGAGACAGGTTGCACGGACAGGGACCGTCAGACTTCTTCGAAAGAGGTAGACTGCACGGGCAGCGAATAGGAGACGTCTCCGAGATGGGCAGACTGCAAGGGCAGCGGTTAGTACGCATCTCCGATACAGGCACAGGGAGCGGGCCGCGTTTGGCAGACATTGCCGAAAGAGGCAGAAGCCATGTGCGCCGATCGGGAGACATCATTGAAGGCGACGCAGGACACAGGCAGCGATTGGCGGACATAGCCGACAGAGATCACTGGCCGCGATTGGCAGACGTCACCGAATTGACAGAGGACACTTCTAGCGGACCGACGTCGAAGAAATAGGCAGATTACACGGGCAGCGGCTGGTAAACATCGCCTAAACAGGAATAGTACACCGGAAACCTTGCAAACGTCCGAAAAAGAGGCATAGATAACTGACAATGATAGGCAGACGACACCAACGAATGAAGACGACGGCATACTGGCACAGATGGACAGACGACGCCAACGAATGAAGTAGACGACACTGGCACAAATGGACAGACGACGCCAACGAATGAAGTAGACGACACTGGCACAGGTGGACACACTACGCCAATGAATGAAGCAGAAGACACTGGCACACATGGGCAGACGACGCAAATGAATGAAGCAGACGACACTGGCACAGACGACGCCAACGAATGAAGCGGACGACACTGGCGCGGAGTGGGCCAGGAGAAGCCAAAGAGAGAAACAGACGACGCCTATGGGCAGAGATGTACAGAAGGTGTCGACCAGTAAAGTAGAGGCCTGTAATGGAAAAATCCTGTGGAACAAGACTCGCAGCTCTACCTGCCTGAGAATTTTAAGACGTGAGGTCGAACCACCGGGACTCTGTAAAACGCAACAAGCGGCATGTTCTAATGGCGAATAAAGTTTCGTTCATCTGATTTCATCGGCTTGATGTAATGACAAGCATGAATCCTATTCAGGTGAAAAGAAAGTCTGATTTTACTTATTCCCCAGTGTCGTGGCTTCTTTGCGATATCTAATATTTTATTTTCGATTTTTACATGATCTGATATGTTCTCGCTGCTTCAAGTGTTGCTGCTAACGTAAAGAGCTGCAGGAGCGCAGTAATTCATTGCAATTTTTTTCCCTCGTTTGTTAGCCATAGCTTTGTGATTGAAAAATATCGCCGTATATCGCTGTCTTGGATACCACTGTTTGGAAATATGGGTGGACCGTGGAGAAGCTATGAGGAAACACTTATAGCTCCCACCAAGAAAATAAACCGGTTCATTCCAACTGTCTGTGTGTGTGTGAGAGAGTTAGAGCTAGAGAGTGAGGGAAAAGTTATAAAGTCGTCGACAATTGCAACGACCTCGTCAGGCAAGACACTGCAAAAAAAAAAAAATGGCCGCCTATCTGCGTGCTTCGCTTCAAACGTCGTCGAGACGATAGTCTTCTGCCGGCCGTACTACGCTGCGTGAGATATGGACGCCATCTGGCAGCGCCGTCGGGAAAAATGAGCTTCTGCTGAATCCTTGGGCAACCGCCAGGTGGCAGCACCAAATCGTCGGCAGAGGCCTTTTTCGTGCATAGCGTGGCATTTTAACGTAGCCTAACAAACACTAGGATCTTTAGAATTACGTGTCTGTGTATTTTGTAGTAAAGGAACGCACCACCTCATACGTATTTATGTTGCGCCTCAGATATGCGTAATTCTTGCTTTTTTATCGACAGTGTTCACGAGTATGAATACACCTATCACTTCAAGATATACCTATCAGTTCAATACACCTATCAGGCAAGTGCTTAAACTTTGGCCGGGTGGCTGAATCGTGTGACAGACTGACGAACAGAAAGACAGACCAAAATTTCTGCGTTCAGGTATCCCGAGAAAGGCTATCGTCCTTAAAACTCATTAAAGCCTCGCTGTACGATACAAATTGCACCGGTATCGGACAACGCAGTCCTTCTTAAACTTTCCCTTGACGTTTGTGCAGTTTACGGAAACGGTTGTGTTTCTGCAGGAATTCCAAACTCCACTTCGACATTCCAAACCGAATGTCAAAAGCGCCCGTCCGCATACCGGGACGATTACGAATCTTCGAATATAAGGATCTATGCGTGTTGACCTTTTCTCTGTCCCTGTCTGTGTGAGCGCGCTCGCTCAGTGCCTATCGTGGCGCCTTTCCTACAGCGCCCCCTAATCCGCGGGGCAGCAACAAAGCTGCCCCCCGGAAGATTATCCCCGACCGCGCGCCGAGCGAGGGCCTTGGTGATGACCTCGGCGAGGGCTTTTAATCGCACGCGTAGGATTTGAAGAATCGGTGACCCCGCCGCCACCTGGTAGCCGTAGAGGCGAACCGCAAGGGGAGTGCTAATCGCTCAAGCTGATGCAACGGAGTCGGCATATTTTCCCCAGCTACCCAAGGGTCTTCTGGTGGCATCGTTCCTGACGCGTTGTTTACTTGCATCGTTGCGACTGCATAGCTGGCGGTGATGGATCGACCGAGCTGTTTTGGCGGGGGTCGCGTCATCTTCTATCCCTCGATGCGCGCGCGCGCGCTGTCCATGCGCTGAGGTACTAATGGAAGAACGCAGGTGTTGCCACGGTTGCTTCCCGTATGCGCGAGGCCGCCCAGACGAAGACGCTGTGCCAAGACGTGGTGTGATGAGAGTCTTTTGAAAAGCCGCGCCGAACGGCCACTGTGGTTTCACCTTCTCTCCCCGTTTGCAGGCGAGTACTGCTGCTGCTTTGTGTTTTGTGGATGTGGTGGCGGCGATGACGTGTTCGATCTATCTATCTATCTATCTATCTATCTATCTATCTATCTATCTATCTATCTATCTATCTATCTATCTATCTATCTATCTATCTATCTATCTATCTATCTGTCTGTCTGTCTGTCTGTCTGTCTGTCTGTCTGTCTGTCTGTGTTGAGCTGCTGTTGACTTTCGCGAGTTATTTGTGAACAGAAATCTCGGCATATTTGACCGGAGGCTGAGAAGGTCTTGATGCACACGAACCATTCATCACCAGCTAGCATGCCAGCAGACGTTGCTGAATAGTTCGTCGGTCGAATAACAGTGCAGATGGAAGTGCCGTTCCCCGTCACCTATGCCTGTGTGCCGGGGGACGGCACTTCCAAAATGTGATGTGACGTTGGTCAAACATTTGCTACAGTCGCCGAAGTCACGGGTCTTAGTTCGACGCGCCCTGCCACGCTGGTCTCGTGGCTGTGGTACTCGGCTGCTGATCCAAAAATCACGGGTTCGTATCCCGACCGAGGCGGCTGCATTTCGATGGAAGCACAGTGTTGAAGCCCCTGTATACTGTCCGATGTCAGTGCGCGTCAAAGAAACCGCAGGTGGTCGAAATTTCGAGAGCCCTCCATTACGGCATGCTCTCACAATCATAGCGTGGGTTTGGGACGTAAAACCACTGAAATTGACGAGTTTGTACGCGTCGTACGCTTTTATATCGTACGTGCATTATTCTGGAATACAAGTGCATGGTCCTTTTCGCAGCCATCGTAGGAACCTTGTTAACCACTCGTGTGCTACGTGGTGCGATTTAACCACATAAGTTGATTAGTTCGAGACGGTTGTGCGCGTCGTACGCTTTTATGTCCTACGTACATGATCTGGAATAAAAGTGGATGGTCTTTTTCGCAGCCATCGTATGAACCTAGTTAACCTACTCGTGTGCTATATATGATGTAATTAAAAGTGTATTGTGTGACGTGCACCATCTAAGATGGACGCTCGCCAGCTTGAGATGCTTCGTTAATCACCGTTCTGGCGAGCTTAGAAGGAAAGACACGCTTCAAGGCACGTGCAAGTTCAGAAACACACTCTGCACTTTGATTCATATGGGGCATACGTGAATGTCCACGATGACACCATACATAGCATCTTGTTCCACGTGTGCTAAACGAGCGGATCCGCTATGCGCACCTGCGTAAAGTGCACTGTCGAAGCTTGTTGTGTGTAAGTACGTGCATGTGCTAAAGAAGAAAGGTAATCCAGGACGACATTCTCACCCACCGTGGCACATAGTTCCATTAATTTTTTTTTTCGTGTAACGCCGTCGCACCGTTTAAGAGGCTCACGTCCCACTAACATCATGCTCGAGTGCACATGCAAGAACGTCATGCCATTGCGCAAGTGTGCCCTTCTCAGCAGGTTGGCACATCATTCCATTAGGTGGGGAACGCATAAGCAAAACGTCACATGTACACGTTATGCCTGCTCGTCCAAGATTGCCGCGTATGGCTGTGTCGCCTATAAAATGAAAGCACTGCAGTGTGCTTATACGTTGGTGAAGCCTCGCAAACTGCGCAGCCGACTCGTTTCTGCTACTTCTTCCTTTTCTGAGGGAGTGAGGTCAGGTCCGAGGTCAAGTGCGCTGCGAAAATCGTATAAAGTGGGCACGCGGCGGGAGTGTGTTGCTAGCTACCTCGTAAACTCGTTCGTCTGCTAGCGCGCAGACGAATTTTTGCTTCGGCGACCGACGCCGCGAGGTGGTCCAATGCAGAGACAACTGGAGCAAAGCAGACGAAAACCAGAAGTAAAGCAGACGAAAACAAGAAGTAAAGCAGACGAAACAGATGAAAACAAGCAGACGAGAGACGGAGGGGGCACGTGGACGGGAGTCCCGAAGTTGCAGTCTTAGTTTCCAGAAGTTGCCATTGGAAAAAAGAAGAAGAAAGAACGCGTATGGAAACAAGAGAGCAAACCGAATAATAAAAGAGAGAAATAACGCAGAAATGAGTATAGAGCAGAGAACTTTCGGGACGTATCTAGAGGGCGTTCCTCACAGGATGTCACGCCTGCTTGGTTCCAACCGCACGCGTCCTGTTGCGGCGGGGTGCGTCGCAGGCCGCGTGCTGGTGTCGTCTGCTTTCTTTCTGCCATTATAGTTTTCGTCTGCTACGGGTTTCTCGGAACAGACGGCGCGGAAAAGAACAAGAACCCGAAAGGCGCAAGGAAATGCGGTCAGGACCGAATTCTTTCTGGAGAGCATGCGCCACTATATGCAGAAGTTAAAGCTCCCGGGTGCTCTTGGGGGAACTTTAGGGTTAACGAAAACAGAAACTATGGAAGGAGTGCTCGACGAGAAAAGAAATGGCGCGAATTAGACCGACATGCGCTGGCATTAGTACTCTTGAAGAAGGCTGTCGTCCTCCGCGGCTAGGTGTTCATTTCGGTGTCAAAAGGCCTGGACCTGATTTCGAGGTATATACACATAAACATAAACACGTCGTTTCTTAACCGCGCTGCTTGTGAAGTACGCTGACGTGGTTGCCGGTGGGGGAACCGTGACGTAATGACAATATGTGCTCGACACACTCCGCAAACCGTGACTATGTGTTGCACTAACCTAGATCCACCTTGCACTGTGACGATGTTGTATAAGGTAAAGGTGTAAAAGCACGTGTAAAGGGTAATGGAACACACACACACACACACACACACACACACACACACACACACACACACACACACACACACACACACACACACACACACACACTTTTGGATAATTGGCTCTCCCTACATTCACCTTTTGAGAATATTTCTCTTCTTTTCATATTTTATAATTGGCTTTAAGCCCGATATATCTTCGGGTGGTGCGGGCTACCCCCACATTGTTTTGATTTTGTTTTCGATCTCATGGGGACAAATTTAGCACACACACACGCACGCACACGCAGAAACTGTGTACGTGTATATGTGTTGTTAAAGGTGCGTGGGGGTTGGTGTTCAAGACACTTCCCCCCAGCGAGTCCACCTGCACTCCACCCGTTCCACCATTTAAGTGCAGAAATCCGAAAATAGGGCTTCAACTGATGTCAGAACGTCACAGGTTTCATTATCTTTCAAGGCGATTACGTATCTAGACAGGTGCGTATGATCGCATCTGGACATCGGGTACCTCGTCAACACTCCCCCTCCTTTCATTTTGCCGCCTTTTATCCCCCCACGTACGGACTACATTTTCAGCTACGATTAATCATTTTCGCGCTCCAAATCGAACACGATCGACGGGACGACATCGAACATCCAAAAATATAAACGATACACTACGAATCTCGCCTCGATGATTAATGAACTTCGTCTCGCCACTCGACTAAGGTTTCATCGCGAGGGAATTCTCACGATCCCTCCGGTTGCAATCGATAATGGACTTCACATTCCTGACGATGCCTGTTCTATATAGTTTCGATAGATAGAGCTTCGATAACATCCTCCAGACCCCCCCCCCCCTCTTTTTTTTCTTTTTTTGTTTTTCTCTCCTTACGGGAGACATATGACCACGTACTTTTACACAGTTTTCGGCAGCATAGATCGCCTCCAGCGGCGAGATGTGCAGCCATCGGCCAATCTGGCGTGTGTGTTTCTCGGCAGGGGGTGTAGCTATTACGAAACCCCTGTACGTTCCCGTGGGCGGGTAAACAAAAATGAAAAAGAAGAAATCAAGGTCGCTGATCGTGTTCTATATATAAACTTGGATGTCACTTTCGGTGGGTGAAAGTTTTCCAACTTATTGCCCGAGAGACA
Organism: Hyalomma asiaticum; assembly: GCA_013339685.2. Classification (NCBI taxonomy): domain Eukaryota; kingdom Metazoa; phylum Arthropoda; class Arachnida; order Ixodida; family Ixodidae; genus Hyalomma; species Hyalomma asiaticum. The sequence goes on along the minus strand of CM023490.1, from coordinate 26,432,575 downwards.
CATTATATCAGCCCCACAGGGACCGCTGGAAGCCGTATACGCCTGCTCTCTGTAAGCGCGTCTTCGGTTGAGATCGAAAGCGCGAAAGACTTATTACGTCACTACACCATCGGTCGGCGTGTGTGTGTACGCGAATTACGGGGTTCGATAAGCCAAAGTCAATAACGAAACTCTGGATACAGAAAGCGGAGTGTAACGAGCTTTCTCGAGAGCACGGAAGCGCTTGGGAAGTTGGCAGTGCTGTAAGAGAATGCGTGCGTGTGTGTGCAAGCACGGAAATAAGATGGACGGTTATTGCAGCAAGCGTACGTTTAGGGCAACTCCGAGCGTCGCCATCACCGCGTGGTGTAAATAACACACCTCCGGAGGCCAACTGCTCGGGCAGCTAGAGACCCGATAAGACCCTCGAAAACTACGCGGCCGTGAAAAGTAAAGTAAAAGAAAAACAAAAGTGGCGCCCCCTGTTGCTCGGGGTGCAACGTCCAATCAAGGTTGGCCGGTAAAAAAAGAATCCGTCGCGATTCCGGCGGGGGCATTAAAATCGTCTGCTTCGCGGCTGGAGCCAAGTTGCCGCGCGCGCGTCGTCTGCTTTCGGCATTTCTTCTGCTGCTGCGTGTCGTCTGCTCGTATGGAACGCCGCGGCGAGGGGACAAACTTTGGCAGTTTCGCTTGTTTTTTTTTCTTTTTTTGGTCTCTCGTCGCACCTCGTTTTACTTTTTTCGTTTCCCCCCTTCTTAATCTAAAAGCACGTACCGCCGCACCCGCTCTGCCCCTTGCAGCGCGGAAAGTGAGCCGTTCATCAAGCGGCAGTGGCCGTTTTACTTTCCTATTTACCGATTCCCGCCGGCGCCATCTTGAATCTCCGCAGCCGACGCGCAAACAGAAGGAAGGCAGGAGACGTCGAATGACCCCCGAGGCTACGTCAATGGCTTTTGGCTCAAGCCGCCGGAATTCCGGGATCCTGATCGACGCGTCCTATGTGCGGAAGGGTGGGTGTTCAACAGGGTGCCGGATTCGTCTGCTTTTTATTTGTTTTGTGCGTCCGTTTTGATCGTCTGTTCCTGGCGTCTGCCGCGTCTGCGAAAAAGCCGTCTGCTTCGAGTGTGCTGCCTTCAGCCAATATATATATACATATACTCGGAACAGGCGGCCTTTCATAAAGGCTTTCAGCTTTCCGTATAGTATACACTGTATAGTATATGTTGTTCGCCCAGTAAAGCATTGTCCGCCTGGCAGAGTCGTCTATTATAAAATATAAAAGAAGGTGTCGTAGGCGTGTGTAAGTACAGTGGCAGTATACTTTGGGCACTGTAGAGAGGCGTTTGTATAACAGTGTGCTGGATTCGTCTGTCTTCTTATTCTTCTGTTCAAGGCAGCGGCGGCGTCGGATGCAAAGGCCACCGAGGACATCTCTTCCGCGTATACGCTGCCTTCAGTCATTATACGATCGGAAAAAATGAATTAGATATATACCAGCGTCCTATAAACAAACTGCAGGCCATAAGTCGTTAATTACAGTACTTTCCGTTATGGAAACTTATGTTCGGCAGTGTTTCTGGAAGTCGGTCGTAGACACGTCCTGAGAAAGTGTCCTGACGGTGCACGGCGAACAGCGCGGCGAATATTATTATTAATATTAATGAAGCAGTACCAGGTTTCCGATGTGCTGTCCACTGCATTATATGATGTGGTTATCATGCAGTGGACTGCACATCGGCAACATAGTCCCGTTGTCGCTGGGGGTGTCTTGGGAAAATTCGAGCATATGGGCCGTTAGATTGCCAGATGCAGCATCCTTGGGACGTCTTCACGATGAGATATCTTGTGGATATCTCATCGTGAAGACGATGAGATATCCACAAGATACCGCTTAAATATGTTCCATTGTCACTAACACGACGGGCACTGGTATGATCACTTGTATTTCCTCTAGACTGAAGTGTCCTTACTGGGCGACAGCATGAGTGCCGTCTCATTACGTCATTCATTCTTCAATAAATAACACTCGTGTAAATGCAGAATTACTGCTGTATCATGCGTGCCTGCGAATAATAGAGTGGTTACACTTCAGAGAGCGTGGTGGCCGCATCATTTGATGTTTCACTCCAGCATGTTCCCCCTGCTGGGAAGAAGCACACCCTCTACAGCGCTCGAATGCGTCACAATACCGCGGGGTGGTGACACTGTTCATCTATTACATTCACCGTTATCGGATGGCTATTGACACTCGCTTATTTTTTACCTTGTTAGAGTTAACACTTCTGGATGCATAATCGATCCACCTTGAAATGACGTAGCAGGAAACGACGGTTCGGTGGTATCTCGCCTTCCGTATACAGAAGGTGTATCGTAAGGGTAATGCCCCTTGACGGAGCACCGGTCTTGACAGCGTACGGAAGGCAACTGCACCTTGTAAACAGCTACAAATAGCATTAGGCGTAGCAGATTTCCTCGCAGCAGCAATGTTCTGCTGTCAGGCTTGCACCCGATAATGCGCACACACGCACATACGACTGCATGGCCGCCGTAAAACGAATTCACGCGAACGTGAATCTTGTAGCGTCGACAGTTACAGACGAGAAAGCGTAGCGGGTGGCGTGACAGACGAAAAGGAAAAAAAGGTATCGAGAAAGGGTTTGGAGCGTGTGTACGTCTGCTAGCGTTGTCGTCTGCTGCGGTGGAAAGAAAGGTCATTGATCATACTGGAAGTTAATTAATAACGGTCGACAGGTAACGAAAGGAGTCGGCAGTTTTTTCTGCGGCTTGTAGAGCTCTTGGACGTGCTCGAGCTAAGGGCTCAAAGAAGCCAGAGGCATCCGGTTCCGGTTATGAATATTAATTTTTTTTGCTTAGATCTTTTTTGCGACTGTTTGGGTCGTGTTGTACACAACAGATACAGAGTCCGAATGCTAAATGCCGAGCTGGAAAAAGATGGATTCGGTGCGTTTCGGTTCCGGAGCGAGCGCAATTATTTCGACGCTAGCGGGCTGTAGTTATTCTTCGACACGATTTGTTTTATCCTCCCTGCTCTTTGCTTGCATTACCTTGAGTGTTCTGGAATCGAAACAGAAACATTCACGGCAGTCGCTTGCGGGCACTATTAATCACTTAACGGAGGATTATAACAACCCTTTTAGGCACGCGTCATTTGGTCCGGAGAAAGCTCTCGGCGCGTGACAGCCCTGAGATTATTATTAACGGCTTCGGGCATTTTCTTCGCGGGGCGCAAATTAATTGCCGCGTCGGACCCGCATGCCCCGCGTATTGGCAGCCGCTCCTTTTCAACGCAACCCTTCTCACCCTCAATAGACGGCCAGCTCGACTTCGCTTTCTTGTTTTTTGTTTTAATTTTCTTTGCCCTTTCATTACGAGGCGTCGGACCTAAGTTCATTGCCACTGCGGGGTACGAACTCGAAGTTCGACTTCCGGCTGTCTGCTGTCTTCTCGTTCAAATCGGTCATGCGGTTTAATCTAACGGAATTTCACATAGGCGCCTGTCAACACTGGTCGGCGAACTCTTGTCGTCTGCTGTAGGGTCGTCTGCTTTGGAGTGCGTGCGTGCGCCCCGGCCGCTCACGAAGCAGACGGAAGCGTCTGCTTGTTCAAAGAAATCGTCTGCTTGTATGCCGTTCCGCTAAACAGTAGTAGTATGCGTCTGAGAGTGATTCTGTCGTCTGCTGGCTGTCCACGGAGGTTGTAATACTGTGGCTGTCTTGCGTGTCCGGATAGTTAGGCTATGAAGAGGAACACGGACAAGAAGGCTTATTAATAACGCGTCGGAGATAACCATCTTTTTTAATTATTATTCATCGCTAATTTCTATTAAGTATCAAGTACGTTGCGGGATTGTACCATTTTATGTGTAATGTCAGACATGGAACGGAACCGTCTGCTATTGTGAGGGAATAGGTAGCTTGTGTCGTCTGCTTGTGCTGTCTGCTACAAATGAGCAGATACCCTAATTTTCTGTCGTGTCTAGGCTGCCTGGGAATCCAGGTGGCACTTTTATGAGTGCTTCTTTTTCTTCTGATAGCCAGGCTATTAACAGGAATACAGACAAGAAGGCAATTAATAACGCGTCGGAGATAACATCTTTTCTTTTTCCTTTTCGTTACTGATTCCTATCAGGGACGTTGCAGGTTTGTATTACAGTATGCGTCTTGTCACAGCTCTGTACTTGTCGCAAGCGGAGCTGAATCGTCTGCCGTTTTGAGAGACCAGTTAGCTTGCGTGTCTTCTGCTTGTGCCTTCTGCTACAAACGAGCAGACGGCCTTAAGTCCTGTCGGCTGTCTGGGGATCGAAGTGGCACATTTGTTACAGTTTTCTTTTTTTTTTCTGATGGCCAGGCTATTAACAGGATTACGGGCAAGCAGGTAATTAATAACGCGTCGGAGATAACCATCTCTTTCCTTTTCTTTGCTGTTTCTGATCACGGACCCGTCACGGCTTAAGTAGAACCGTGCCGGAGGTACTTAGCTCGGCCGATAGGTTACTGCGTCGAATACTATATACTGGCCGCTGGTCTTCTGAAGGTATAGTCTAGCCTGGATGCCCCTGCCGATGGAGGTCAACTCACCTCGTTTCTGCGCCAGTTAATTAGTCATAAGTCGTGAGCCAGAAAGTGATAGTTACTTGACTTCTTCATCAGTGGATGTGTACGTGTGTGTGTGTGTGCCCCGAAAAAAAAAGTCTTCTGCGTCTGGCACGGTTGTGCCCTCGACGGCAGCATTTGCATATTGATTCCCCTGTACTCTAGCCCCATGCAGTGGAACTGTTCATGAGAGATATAATACAATAATGAAAACAAAAATCTCTATGTTATTGCTCTTAGCTCTAGACCTTTAGTGTAGAGGCGTGCTCTATAGGCCGTGACAATCCTTAATCCACCGCGGCTGGTGTCTTGGATCTTATTCAGGAAGAAGGCAATGGCTAAATAAGCGCCAGTTTTGGTTGTAGCTCATGAAGCAGTCACCCCGTTGCCCTTGAGTTCGGTTCGGCTGCTTATACAATTGCTGTGTCAGGAACGCGTTCATGTGTGAACACATTCATGACACAGCATGACGTGTTCATGTATGAACACGTCATGTCTCGAAGGAGGTCGCTGAAGAAAGCATCGGACAAAGAGACGAGTACTGCGGCTAGGCCAAATAAGACAATCGTGGTTTAATGTCTTGCTGTGTCCTTGAGGACAGTTCCCTAGCTATTTGGGCGATGTTGATGAACGAAAGGAAAGAGAAATTCCATCCATTCCACTGTATATGACATTTCGGTTCGGTGTTCTTCGTAGCACTCTTCACAGTACTTAATGGTGGAAGCCTGTTGCAGACTTACTAATGCATAGCCCCGCCACGGTGGTCTAGTGGCTATGGTACTCGGCTGCAGATCCGAAGGTCGCGGGATCGAATCTCGGCTGCGGCGGCTGCATTTCGATGGAGGCGAAATGTTGAGGCCCGTGTGCTGTGCGATGTCAGTGCATGTTAAAGAAGTCCCAGGTGGTCGAAATGTCCGGAGACCTCCACTACGGCGTCTCTCATAATCAGAGCTACTTTTGGGACGTTAAACCCCGTGTAACAACAAGAACAACAACTTACTAATGCATCGAGTTAAGCGTTAAGCTTTACACTAGGTTGCTCACATGATTACGAAATCGACGAGGTTTTTGCTCCGTGTGCATTCACGCTTGGCACATACTCGCACGTCCCGGCTGGAGTATGTGTGTATGCGCCACATGCGGTCTCAAGGTCAGTGCTCCGTGGAAGGTATGCGCAACGCTCGATTGGGTATGTGCATTTGAATAGGGCCGCATGATTTTTTTGTACCACTGTTTGTACCTTTCGCGCCCACGTCAGGCCCTTTCGAGGACCCTTTTAACCGTGGCATGTAAGGCTTCTTCTGCCTTTTAAAATAAGTTGACACACCGCCGATGACATAAATGACAAGCGTAATAGCGGCCATATTTTAAACGTCTGTCACCGCAAAGTGATGCAGACGACAACCACGTCTCAGCATCTTTTTTTTTTTCTTGCCAAACCAGGCAAGTAACAGTGGCATGTGTCACGTACTGAACGGTCCGGCCTCGAAAATGTCATTCTTGCTGCGAAATGTGGGCTACAACGGAGCGTCCGTAAGCGAAATTTTGTGGCGCTAGCTATAGGTGCGTCGCTGCGGTAGTCTGCTTTTCGAGAAGCCAAGTCGAAAATCAGACACCCCACCCTCCTCATCTCTTTCCCAAAGAACGTTAACCCTTAGGGAAAGGTGAAAATGGTTCTATTTGACGGCTGTGTGATTGAAAAGCTCACTTTGAGCCGTAGATGGATTAATGACCTCCGGTGATACTTAGTTTGAAATAATTAGAACGCCAATTACGCGATGAGACGGCATAAAAGTAGCTGTCACTCCGCTATAGATAGAGCTACAAAAATGGCGTTTGGTATGTATGTAGATCCTAAGTGTATGCGGTTAAAGTCATATTCATTTGGATTCGAACCCACGACATTCCCAAAATACAGAAGCGGGGGTGGGCGGAGGGGGCCCAAAGTTGGCGAAGAACTGGTATGGCTTTGCTGTAAAACAAAGATAGGAGAATGCAGTCTGGTACGTGACACCCCTAAGGTGTTAGGAGTCGAACCCTTACCTAACGGATGTCGAACCCATCAACGTAGGTCGACACATAGCGAGGCCGAAAGCCTCACAGTAGCGCCGAAAAGTCACTTTAAGGGAACATTAAGAGCATATATAGAGTCTCTTTTTTTTTTCTCTGTTTTGTTTTGCTGTGGCTTGAAGGGACAACCTCCATACATATATTTTCTTCTTGAGAAATGATGCATGATCTCCTCGGTCAAGACGTGAAAGCTTCTCGAAAGTGCTACCCTCTAATTAAGGCATAATCAGCGTCCCGATATTATGGCTTATGAAATGCTTAGCAATGCGTTATACCTTTTTCTTCGTTCCAGGCTCTAAAGAGGCCGTTCTAAATTGCGCTTTAATTTCATCCGATAAACGCCAAAAGGCCAGTCCACCCTTCTTAGCACGCGAATCCGTCTTGTTCGGTCTTATTTCTCAACTTTTCGTTTTGAAACGTGGCAATCAAAGCTCATCGCGCACTTTGTGTGATGCGACAATATTCCACTGTCATGAATTGCGTCACAGTTTAAGGACGCCAGAATTCCGTGCCTAATTATCGACACAATCAAGATTCTTTTCCTGCTTCTCAGTATATTCTCGTTATGCATTCAGCACCGCGTTATTGTATGATTTTTTTATGTTCCTTTTTTAAAGGCGGTTGTATTTTTCGGCATCTGTTCACGGTGTGTCCTTAACTTAGATCCGCTTCCGTCCTCACTGCGCAATTTTTTTTTTCATTTTCTTTTTCAGCGTACGCTACCTTGCATCTGTCATCGGTTGTTAGAGTGTGTTGTCATCTAATGCTCATTGCTATTTCATTTCATTATTAAAGCGAAAGCCATGCACACATATCGTTTTGAGGTGACCTTGAACATCTGGTTCAAGAATAAGAAAAAAAATGCGTGCAGCAAATTGAAAACTCATTTGACGCAATCAATAACCCCGTAACATCATATATCAATCGGTGGGTAAATTTATGAGGAGTATAAATATAGAAAGAAATACGATGGTAGTGATTAAATTACGTCTGATAATGACCATGATAAAGCGGAAAAACCTGGTTAAGAGAACATGTGTGCCTCAGAGGCGCATCGGCCATGTGGGCTATACGTATTTGAATGTTAAACTTTACACCCTTTCCCATATTCACATATACGTGGTGTCTTGACTGCCGAAGGTTCCGGGTATCTAACCGTGAGGTCCCGATATCGACTACCTGATGGTGTTGGATTTCGCATCTGCGCATCTGAAGCGATAGCCTAGGACTTCTAAGAATTTTTTGTTGTTCCTTCGCGTAGTACCTGGCTGTTCATTTGACATTCGCAGTTTGTATGATTTGCCGGCGATGAAATTCACGTACACTGGCATTATTGGTAAAGAACACGATCGCTGAATGCACACATCAATGCACGAGCGAAGCTACAAATAAATGAACTCGCATATCGAGTTAGGTTGATCATTCAATCAGTCAGTAAATTATTCAGCCACCAAGCCGTACGTAGAAGGTCATTACGCGAGCGAATCTATAGGCAAATCAGCTAAATTATCGACAGGTAGGTTAATCATTGAATCAATCAATCGATCAATCAATTACTAACTCATTTAGCCGCCAAACCATAGGTGGAGGTAATTATACGAGCGCAACTGTAAACAAGTAAACTAAAATGTGGACAGATCGGTTAGTTATTCAATCAGTCAATCGATAAATCGATCAATAAGTCATTTAGTCGCCAAACCATAGCCGGAGGTCGATTTTCTCGAAAACGACGGCTAAAGGAAAGGGTGTCTTTTAAGTCGTCTAGGTTTGTGGGAGGCGTAGGTTGCTCATGATGTTGCAATTTAATTGAGCATTTGTATTTCTGGACGCTCAGTAGATTTTAGATGTACTAGTTAAATACAGTTAAACCAAATATATGTCGATTACATCAACGCCGAGAATGTACCAGACGTACGCGGAGAAGAGAACGAAAAAGTAGACAATACAAGCGCTCTTAGATAATTCGCGAACTATGTGCACGTACAATCTCTACGCTCAGTGTCTTATTCGGGGCGTGGAAATAATTTTGTTGACTGCCGGATGCAGCTTAGATTGAAGGTATCAAAACTAATTAACAAGTATATTTGCTGGTACTTATAGGTACTCTCGAAATAAACGTTGAAAAGTGAACCCTCGTATGGGCTACACTTGTTTCTTTAGTTTCAGCATGCAGGTGTCACGTGTTTCGCGTCACTGTCACGTGCACTTCACGTGATCGAAAGCGTTCTTATGGTTCAGCTGGCCACTGCATCAACGTCAAATGGACTCAAACACAAGATAACGATGGACTGTAATACACTTCTAAACGGTATATATTTGCACAAGAGAGAGAGAGAAATAAGGACAGAAGAAATTTTGGGAGTTGCGTTAGAGTGACAGACCACGCAAAAACGAGAAAAGGAAAGCAAAGGAAATATTACCATAGTAGACTATCTGCCAAATTGTAACTACATTCCCCGCGACAGTGCTTCTTATACCTCTAAAAAATGTACGTAAACATGAATGTATCGTGAGATCGTCTGTCTGAGTATATAACAGTGCAGCCTGTGATGAGAAATTCCGCAATACGAAACGGCGTTTATTACAAAAAAACTAACAAAACGGTGGAGAAAGTTGCCTAACCAATTTTATTTTTTTCTCTCCAGAAACGGCGGCTTTTTTTTTCTTTCTTTCGGAGCATATTTTTTAGGGTTTCGCATAAGAAACAAAAAATAAGTAAAAAATGCGCGATAGACTATTCCTATTGGTGACCTGACGTACGGCTTCTTAGCATCCGTGCATGTACATATATGAATAGAAAACCCGAACGAGGTGGCATGCCACAGCGGTACTTCTATATAACCTCACCGTAACGTCCGTTTCGTCTCGCATATACGAGCAGACGATATACTTCGGCAAATAGCAGACGATATATACGCACACTTCGGGACAGACGCGCTCCAGAAGTACAAAAAAGAAAAGTGCTCCCCGGGGGGCAGCACTGCAGCTGCGGAACGCACGAACGCGCACACAGTATGCGCGAGCGGCCAACACAATCGGACGGTCGATTATACGGCCTTGCCATCGGCGAATAATGCAACACACGGGCCGTATCAGAAGTGTGTATAGCAGACGAATAGCAGACGAAAAACGGCAGAAAAATGGCGCGCGAACGGGTAAGAAGAGAGAGAGGGAGAAGACGTTCCGTTGCGTGGCGCGGTTTCCCGTTACACAATGGCCGTGACCCGATGCTGTCAATCAGTTTGTAGGAGGAGGGGGGGGGGGGGGCACAGTATTTTTAGTTTTGCCTCCTGACCCGCGCGCACGCACGCAACGGGATATGCGGTGCGCATAACAGCGCGAATACCAAAACCAAACGTGCGTGCGCGGAAGCGATAAGGAGAAAAAGCCAGAAGAAAGAGGTGCGAAACAAGATCGTTGCTAGCAGACGACAGGGCGTGCGAGAGATGCGGCGCGTAGATAGATGGGGCTTAAAGGCGAGCAGACGTAAGGTGTAAGCAAGAAAAAGAATCATGGCGGCGAACGCGGTGGCAGACGAAAAGCAAAGAAGCGAAATCGTCTGCTATTTCTTTTTTCTTCCCCCTGTCGTCTGCATTTATTCGCTCACTTCTGGATTTTTACGCGCTAAATTTGCCGCATCGCTTAAGCAGAAGCGGATGGTGAGGGTAGAGGGTAGGTTTTAAGGCAACGCTCGTGCGTTCCTGACGCCCTCTGTGAGTGATCTCTCTCCAGGAGGATATGCTCTCTTTCTTTATTTCTCTTAATTTTTCTTCGCCTGGATGCGATTTGGACGCGTGGAGCGGAAACGCCTCGCAGAAAAGATAAACATTAACAAGACAAGTAGCTCGCGAAGCGAGGAGGGCGGGGGGTGGGGGGGTGGAGGCTTGGGTCAAGGAATGTCGGCAAATGCCCTGTCTTCTTCGTTCGCCATGGAAGGCAACTTCGTAGCACGGCCAACAGGCCGGCCACCTTCAGGACTTCGCGCGCGGAGAGGCAAATAAAGGAAATACACATAACGCTGAGAAAACACACACCTACAGCGCGCAAACTCACTGCATTACGCGCCGCAGAACCTCCGCGCGGCAAGTTCTGGGAGAAAGAAGCAGCGCACAAGCGGGAAAACTTAAGAAAGATTCAGGAAGAAGCGCAGAAATGGGCGGATATGGGCCGAGCTTGGATGAGAGAGATCCGTTGCTTTAACGGTCTCGGGAAAAAAGCCAAAAGAACACCGCGCCGCTCCAGAAAAAAAAAAAAAAAAGAAGGGAGGCGTAATGGATGGCGCGTTTGCTCGACTCCTGTGAAGCAGAAGAATGAAGCAGACGACGCGAAAAAAAAGAAAGATGGCGGGAGGGGACAATTGTTGGACCTCCGCGGGAGCCGAACTAGCCGGTGTGTACGGTACGGTACGGAAGGCCCGCGCGCGGGACGCCGTCACGAAGCTCGCATTTGCAAACAAAAACACAAAAGGCGTCCGCGACGGAGGCGTTAGCGACATTAATGGAGGCGCGAGTGAAGACAAAGGAGCTGGAAAGAAGGCCGGCGCTTGCTGAGGGCGCGCCCTTCGCACGGTAGCAGACGATATCTCACCTAGAGGATGCAAGCGCGCGTGCGCGTTCGCGGGTCGTGTGCCCGCGGTGCTCACACGGTATGCACAGGGTAGTGTGACCGAGCGTCGTCTGCTATCCAGTGTAGCCGAGCAGACGACCTTCATCCGCTTCCGCAGTGTTCCGTAAGATAAAAAAAAAGAGAGAGAAAGGCCGTCAGTGACTGTAACCGGCCGATGATGCAGAAGTGTATCGTGGATTACGCGAGTCCCGTGGACTGCGTAAGGTTAAGTTTAAAAAGAAACAACAACAACAAAAGACAAAACAAAGCTGTTTCAGAATCACGAATCTCGTAGAGAAGGGGGAAAAATAAAGCAAAGTTGAGTGAAATAAGTGTAGGACAATGTGCGGAGCTTTTGTGTAGTTTGCAGTGATTCGTGACACGGTAGCGACCGAGCGTCGTCTGCTCGACTCGCGGTGAGCAGACGATATCCGCTTCGGGTAGTCCTACATTGTCCGCTAGTACAATAAAAGGAGAACCAAATAATGAAAAAAAAGAAGGGCCTTATGTGTGACCTCCGAAATGTTTAGAAATAGTGGTGATTGAATGGCTAAGTTCAGGAAATAATCCTAAATTGTGTTTAGAAATCAAGAAAAGAGCACGGGAATCTGAGTTCGCCCCATGATACCTTGCGTGTTACATTTGCCCACCGTATCATGGACTATGGACAAACGCATGGTACATCGTGCTGATGCATGGTGTTCCAAGCGGTCACTGTGCTGCTTGCACTTGTTATTTTTCTTAGTTTTGGTGTATTCGCTTCCCTTAAGCGTAATTCCTCTTTCATCATTTCGTATGTTTAGCCCCATAGCTGCCGTAATGATGTCGGTTTAATTGACGTAATAAATAAATAAATAAATAAATAAATAAATAAATAAATAAATAAATAAATAAATAAATATTCTTCAATACTAACGACCGTAAGTATCAACGATCCGTGTGAGTCATCTGGGCGGATAATTTTTGGCTTATCCATTGGATTTACTTTTCGGCATTAATGGATAATTTCTTGGGTTATCTATTCGGATTTACTTTCGCCATTCTGGCCTCACAACCATAATGACGGGGCTCATCGCAATGATATTGCAGGTGTGTAATTCCTACTGCGCGACTTTCACAGTTGCACTGAACCGTTAGTTGTTGTTGTTATGTGGGGTTTTACGTCCCAAAACCAGCTCTGATTATGAGAGACGCCGTAGTGGAGGGCTCTGGAAACTCCGACCACCTGGGGTTCTTTAACGTGCACTGACATCGCACAGCACACGGGCCTCAACATTTCGCCTCCATCGAAATACAGCCGCCGCGGCCGGGATTCGATCCCGCGACCTTCGGATCAGTATCCGAGTGCCATAACCACTAGACCACCGTGGCGGGGCGCGGCTTATGCTTGTTCGACTGCGAAAGGCACCATTGACGCTCTTCAGCTAAATGACAGTACAACGTGCGTTCAGTTTTGACATATCAGTGATTTTTCCAAAGCACTTGTATCAAACTGATGTTTTCCAAGCATTGCCATCTCCGGAAACGACTGGTTTGGAATTAGATTACGAAAAAAAAGAAAAAAAAACGTAGAATGCTGGATATGGGCTGAATTTCTGACATTGCTGGCTGGTTTATATTTCTTCGATCAGACTGAATGCATGCGTCCTCTCTGTACGCCAATAAGAGAATGCGTAGAAGTCCACTGGCTATCGACCGCATGCGGACTTTTACGAGGGTTGGACGAAAAACGTTATTTCAGTGAAATAGTTCGGATTCGCTGTTAACGTGATATGGTCTTCCTAATTTAGGCATACTTATCGTTTGAATTTGATTGTGCGATTAGTATGGCGACGAAGATTATAAGCCTACAATGAATATCTTGCTGGAGCCCTGACTATTGCACGACACTACTTAAATGAGGGGCAGGTGCTCAACGATGTGTTGATTGGCTTCAAATCACCTTGGATTCTGTACCTAATTAACTACCAGTGTAAGGAACACCGGAGCTGAGGTTGTTTAGAATGATGCTTTAGGTTAAGATGAGGTAATCGCTTGATCAGAGAGTTAACAGCTTTTTGTCTCAGTTAAGGCTGACGAGCTGTACTGTCAAAACATATACATGAAAAAGAAGTGGCGAAAATGGAGTACTGAAAAATACCGTAGCGGTAAAAAAGCACTGGGAACACGCCCATTACTGATAAGGCGAAGCCAAGGATGCTTGTCAAGGACACCGACCACCCCTGAAACAAGTTTAACGACTTACATCTTAAAGCATCGAAAATCTCCTTGTACACAGATGTGTTCGTGCGAACAGTTTCGTTGAATTCTCCCACTTTCGTGCGCTCTACTTCCACAGAATAGTCTTTTTTGAACGCTCCGCATTTGTATGTACACCATGCTGTGAATCAGTTTAGTACGATGGAGTAAGTATAGTGAAAGATAAATACCTACGTACACTTCTAATTAGTGTGGAACGTTAGGTAATTGCTAATGACGGATGTATTTCACGTGAACCAGTTGTACGATGTTCGAGAAACACATGTGAGGGTGACTGAACCGTCATTACGAGACATTTCCAATAATTTAAGGAAAAATTTTAGAGAGAGGAAAATAATTGCCGGCCCGATCTTAGCGCGACGATACAAACTATAATTCCTGGGCTTTCACGTGCAAAAAAAAAAAAAAAAAACCGCGATATGCATATGGGAGACGATGTATAGTGGATGACTCCGAAAGCTTCGACCACCTTGGGTTCTTCAACGTGCGTTAATAATGTTATTGTTTTATGGCCATTATACAAATACAATATATATGCTGCTCGATGTGTTACCTCATGCAGCCATATCGTACCGAGGCGGTGAGGTCACCTCAAGCTTCGTCAGTGCGGCTTTTTTTCGTCATCCACCTCCATTTACCACTGCTCTGTAAGTGTGTGTGTGTGTAAACGGAAATCAATAAATCAAATCAAATCATATTATATCAAACAGTACACGAGCACCTGTAGCATTTCGCCTCCATGGAAATGCGACCGCGCCGCGGCCGGGATCGAATCACGCCTCTTAGGTCAGCAGGCGATTAAGAACCGCAACCACCGTACCACCGTGGCGGTGCGAAAATACAAAGGCCACTTAGGTGCCGAGTACGGACAGCAAATGGAACACCACTGTGGAACAGTGCCATGAGATCACTACGCTTAACTAACCACGAAAAGGAACAAAAAAACAAGGAAAGCTGGATGAATGAAACTACTGAAAGCGTGTTCGATTCTATACGCGACCCTAATTCAGTGGTAACGAAGAAAACAACGCGTCTCATTAGGATCGCATTACCGCCGTAATTGTTTTCTTTTTTCGTCCGCTCAGTGCGGCTCGTCTCTTAATTGGCGCAGACTACAGCTAATTGTCCGCCGTTTACGCATTACGCGCAGCAAATGGCGCTCTATAAATGCGGCAATTTCGAGCATTGCGGTGCTTATTCTTTTTCGTCTGCCATCCTGCGCCCGCGTCTTGGGCGCAAACTTAAGTGCGCGATCGTCCGCCAATTATACGGCATCGTCTATATACGCAGCAGACGACGCCGCGCTTATAAGCACCGCTCGTTCTGCTCGCTATTTTTCGTTCGTCTGCTTTTCTCGCCCTACATCTTGGTACAAAATTATAAGCACTTGTGCCCGCAACTTATATGCATTAGACTCAGTAGACGGCGTTCTAAATAACACTGTTTCACAGTCGCACGATACTAGAGAACTCTGGAACTCGCCACAGGGCAGTTGTAGACTTACGTAGACGATAGAGCGCCTTCTGCTAATGATAGAAAATGGAAAGCGACCAAGTAACGATGTAGATGATAGAGCGTCTTCTGCTAACCGCAGTCAATAGAGAATCGTGTGCTAACCTTAGCCGATAGAGCCCCCGTGATATCAAATACTTTCTAGTTGGCGCGCTTATACACTAGCCTGCTAACGACAGACGATAGAGAGCTGTCTGTACTGACGTAGACGATAGAGAGTCGTCAGGTAATGATAGATGGTAGAGCGTCGTCTGCTAACCACAAGCGATAGAGCATCGTCTGCAAAACATAGCCGGACAGAGCCCCGTCTGCTATATAGCAAACGTTCGGGTTGTCGCGCTTACACAGAAGTATGCTAATGACAGACGACGATATAGCGTCTTCTGCTAACCACAAGTGATAGAACATCGTCTGCTAACCATAGCCGATAGAGCCCTGTCTGCTACATAGCAGACGTTCAGGTTGTCGCCCTTATGCAGAAGTCTGCTAACGACAGAAGACGATAGAGCGTCGTCTGCTAACCACAAGCGATAGAGCGTTTGGTCTGCTAACCATAGCCGATATAGCACCGTCTGCTGTGTAGCAGACGTTGGGGTTTTCGCGCTTATACAGACGTCTGCTAACGACAGACGACGATAGAGCGTCGTCTGCTAACCACAAGCGATAGAGCATTGTCTGCTAACCATAGCCGATATAGCACCGTCTGCTATCTAGCAGACGTTCGGGTTGTCGCGTTTATACAGAAGTCTGCTAACGACAGACGACAGAGAGGTGTCTGCTAGCGAAGTAAACGAAAGGGCGTCTTCTCTTATGCAGCACACGACGACGCTGTAATGCGGAACAACACGCCACGTCAAGTCACGTGCATTGGCGTGATTGTGCTCCTGATTAGCTGCCGAGATACAGCGTCAGCTACGCCGCTGGGTTACTTAAACGTAATACGGGCCGACACAGCGGTCGTTTCCTGGGCCTACAAATCAAGGATACGTAATAAGACCGCAAACAAAAGACAGGCACACACTGAGTGAGGTCATAGTACCCTCTAGACTGACGAGCTTTAATTCGTCGTCTGCTACGCCGTATGATGCGCTCACGTTTACTTAAGCCTAATGACAGTGCCAGTCGGTAACTGCATGCAACTATAAAGAGATTGTGCGTTACACCTGAACGCTGGCTGTTTGCTAATAAACCAGTTTTTGGTTGCTATGCGTAGCACGGTTTCTTGTTATATAGGTGGGGAGGTTCGTGCTCGGTTAGTAGAGGAATTATGTTCGTGTTACGTGTGGTGAAGGTTGATGCTCGATACAGGTCAGAGAGTTTTTGAGCGCCGGATTCATCAGGCTATCGCGTGAGAAAGTAGGTATAAAAGTAATACACAAATTAAAAATCGCAATGCGATTTTTAATTTGTGTATGCCACTCACTACACCACCGCCACGGTGGTGGCGGTGGTGTAGCCGGTGGCGGTGGCGGTGGCGCCAACAGTGGCATGACACTAGGCTGCTAATCCGAAGGTCGCGGGATCGAATACCGGCCGCGGCGGCTGCATTTCGATGGAGGCGAAATGTTGAGGCCCGCTGCGCTGTGCGATGTTAGTACACGTTAAAAAACCCCAGGTGGGCAAAGCTCCCGGAGCCCTCCACTACGGCGTCTCTCATAATTATATCGTGGTTTGGGGACGTAAAACCACAGAAATTATTACGATCTCTACGCTGGTATACGTAGTATGACACTTCAACTTCGATGGTACTGCTTCAATAATCGCGCATCCATTCACTTTTCGAGACGGATATGAAGCAACTGAAGATACATTTTGGTAAAAAATAAAATAAAATAACATTACGTTGTTGTTCTTATTGTTCTTGCGTAAAATGATGCAGCACAAGCAGCGGCTGCAAAAGGACCCCGAATCGTCCACACTTATCTATAGCCTGCAACTCTCTCGACGCATGCAGGAAAGCTGTCCATCGACCAGATGGGGCTGAACGGTTGATACAGAGTCGTTCTAAAGTTACTTTTGGTTCAAACGACTCTAGACGGCTTGTTATGGCTGCACTGCGATTCGACACATGACAACAAGCATTCCGCGACCGTAGCCTCCGCAAAAAAGAAAGAAACAAAAATCAGTAGGTTTTAAAGGTAAAGCAATAAAACAAGAGTGAAGAACCCGAACCCTGCCATTACGGAACTGTGAGTGGGTCAGGGGGGTCCACCTTCGGAACGGGCCTTTAAAATTATCACTCATCTCAAAAAATACTGCACGCCTTGTCAAGTCACGGTCACAACGGGCAAAAGATGCACCGCCTCCCGCCTAAGGCGATCGGGGGCGCGCACTGAGATTGATGCTTTCGGAACCAGTCATCACGTGATCGGTGAACCAAAGGAACGAAGAGGCGGGGGGGGGGGGGGGAGGGTAAGGCTACGAAGGGTCAAGGTAGGAAACACACACTCGCCCCAGAGACACAATGCAGGAATCAATGCGCACGCATACACTCCAGAAAAAGGGACGCGGAAATGTCCTTATATGAATGGCATGCAGCAATACCGCCTTACCTGAACATTTTGTTTTTTTCGTCTGCTCCTCGTCTGTCGTGCGCTGCGGCGGATGTTCGTCGTCTGGAACTTAGCAGACGACCGACCGTTGTAAAGCGGTCCGGATATCGAATGCGGAAGGGTTAAAAAAAAAGCAGAAGTAGGAAAAAAAATGTAAACTCCGCACTTGAGAGGACCTCCCTCGTCGTCTTCTCGGTGTTTTGCAGACACGCACCAACAAGAAGAACAGTTTAGATGAAATTAAGCCGGGGTTTTGAGCAAGTGGGAGGCCGGCGGTGGCTTCCACGGAACACAAACACCACACAAGTCGACAACAACTCCGCACAACAGCAGCCGAACCAAAAGAAACCAAGCAGACGACAACGGGTAGCCAAGCAGACGACGAACCGCTACTACTCCCCGAAGTGCTGGATGATGCCGCGCGCTCCTTCGCGTAGGACTTCGAAGAGGAAGACCCGGAGCAGACGATGCGCTCGCGGAGCAGACGCGAAAACTTCTCTCGGGAGCAGACGACGCGGAGCAGACGACGCGATGCAACCGCCGGCCGGTATCCTCCTCCCTCTCTTCACTTCTCTCTATCTCTCTTTTGAGAGTAGCGCCCTTTCCCTACACCTTCGCTGCTGCTGGGCCGCATGCCCTCTCTGCAACGACGCCATCTTGGACAGTTCCCCCTTCCTCACACTCCACTTCTTTCCATCACATCACATTCCCCCTCCTCATATCCAGTGGCTCGCAACGAATGACCCTCACGATTGGTCCGGGCCTGGCCGTGACGTAGATGCGATTCGAAGCACGCGTTTTTGCTCTCGTTTGCGGAGCTGTGGTAGGCACTGTAGCTGTGGTGAGGTGCGGCCATTTTCACTTCAAAACTTCGAAGAAACCTTGTGTGCAGAAGGGGTCCTCTACTCACTAGGACACACACGGTTTTTTGAGCCGAGAACTGGGCTTTTTTTTTTTTTTTCCCTCCCGCTGACTACGTGTGATCCGCGTGCAAGGGCCGCGAGATTGGAGAGACTGCTACGCGGAAGCATGTCTTAACGGGACGCGTGGTGCCTTTTTTATCAAGTGGTGGCCGGGCTTCGTGAGTGCGCTGGGGCGTAACGCGGTGCGCTCTAATTTGGGTTAGACCTTGTTAGTGCGCTCCCGCCTTCTTCCTTTTATAAAGTTTTATCCGCGGGCGTTCTCACGCTCAACGTCCATGGCTGTTGGATTTCTGAGTTTATGCCCTTGGAGGAGTACTATAACGTCCCACTTTCGAATTGCAATTAAAATTGTTTCGTCGTCACGTGTGCGCTCTGTTGAGTCCTTTCATACCGCTGGCTGCAATGTCAGTGCATGTTAAAAGGACCCTAAGTGGTTGACATCTTGTGGAGCCCTCAGCTACGGCGTCTCTCATAACCATAACGTGGTTTGGGGACGTAAAACCCCAGTAATCAATCATCAATCTCATGTTGCTGGCGTACTAACCTCGAGGAAGTACAACTTCTTACTGTCTTAGTTGGCAAGACGTTGCTTCAGAAGTTTATGAGCGCAATTAACTATGAACACACACACACGTAGGTCTGCCCAGGAGGGACGCGTTCACTATTTCTTTGCTTCTATGCTAACCGCCATTATGCCGACTACACTAGTGTAGGCTAACGTTGGCGTGGAAGGATGATAGCTCGCAGGTCACGGTGCTGCGAATGTTCGAAATTTATCTAGAACACGACTCGAATTCTCCCAGTGTAGATCCGTATTCGAGAATCCACTTGTCGAAGTTGTCGAACGTTCGTTTCTGTTCGAGTGTAACAAAAGTTATTGGAGCCGCTATGAGAGAACACCGATGTAGACGTCGGTGTTAGTGTGGATCAAGGCAAATAAACAGGGACGGCATATCTTGGACTATTTTACTACGTTTGCACGCTTTCGGAGCTACGCCCGTGCCATGTGACGCGCAGATACTGCAATTTCTCGCCGTCGCTGTGGTGATATGTACGAAACATAACATCGCTTCGTTTAGTTTCGAGGTCTCGAGTCGACCGAGTGCCCACGGCACGATGACTTTACACATATCGAGTGACGTAACTCAGCCTGCCTCTTACTTTCTATTTCGCCTTTTCACTCTGTAAACCTCTAGTTCGCTCACTCAAACAATAATTCTCCGTCACTCACTCATTAAATCACACAACCGTTCTATTAGTTCTCACTCACTCACTCACTCACTCACTCACTCACTCACTCACTCACTCACTCACTCACTCACTCACTCACTCACTCACTCACTCACTCACTCACTCAGCCAATCAGAAATCGCCGCCGCTTAGTCACTCGAATGACTTTGGCTTGTCCAGGCCATATCTAGGAACTTTCAACACAGCTTCGTACTTCCACGTATCGTAACTTTCATCTTATGCCGCCATAACAAAGAAGATGTTGATGTGGCCGAACTGCCACGAAATAACCATCAACAACAACAACAACACAAAATAACCTGTTTTTATAAGTTTCATACCGCCTTCTATAGACCCACCAGATTCCTGGCCAAACCCACCACAGTAGGTTGGAGTCACTCTTCCGCAGGTGAACAAGCACAATAGTTTCCGAAAGCACACAGCCGGATACAGCCTGCCAATTTCAGTAGTCAATTTCCGGCCGCCCCAACTTTCTCCTCCGCTTTCGCGCCGCATCAGGAACGCATTAATCTACGACACAAAGGTCTCATCTACGCACACGATTTTTTGCGACTTGCACAACAGCGAAGTTATGCCCCAAAGGCACTGGCAGCGGTACAACGTAACCGCCGCACTACGCGCCAAACCGTTGTAAGCATGCGTATATATAGGCTCTCGATTTCGAAGGCAAATTACAGGCAGGTACTCTTGGAGCCGCCGTGCAGAACGTATTGGGTCCTATTGAGTCGTCGTTGCAAGAAACCGCTACTCGAATTGGCAGCTGGAGGCAAACAGAAATACGTGCTGGCAAAGAAGTATGAGAAAGGATCCTGCACCCCGTATAAGCAACCATTTTCCATTCGCACGCATGCGTACGTGCTTCACGACCGCCAGGATGAACCGCCGACCCCTAGCGGTCTTGAACGGCAACACCGGACAGACGATAGCGAACGGACTAGTCCTTGCAGACGTGAAACAGAAATAATGAAACAAAAAAAGAAGAGTGAGAGAGGTGAAAGCTGCGCAAGTTCGATTTCTGGCGCCCCTTTCTTCCTTCCATCGCCCCCGTGTCTAATAGGTAAAGCGCTGTGCGCATGCGCGGTTTGAGTATCTTGGAAGCACGCTTCTTTCGGACAAGTACGAAACTAAAGATGCCGGCACCTTTAGGCCTATAGGCGCTCGTGAAGCGCGGGGCACTTTAGTTGAGCAGACGATTTTCTCAGTTCCTCCGACGATGCAGACGATGCGGTGCTACGTCGTGCGGCGATTGCGTCATAGCGACGACGTGCTCGCAGACGAAGCAGACGATCTTTGAAAAGCCGCAGCAGCAGACAACGCGTGAGGCTGTTACGAAACTTTCGCGGTGGGGATCTATTATACTCCCGATTGATTACCCCTCCCGAGTGGTTCGTGGGGAGGAATCTGTGATTGGCGTTCATGTTCTGCCGCTCACGTGAAGCCCCCCCCCCCCCCTTTTTTTTTTATTTTCTTTCACTTACCGGCACACCTCAATTACGCGAGTCCATTTGGGAAATGTGGCTGCGCTTCTATTGAAGATGCGGTTTCGGCCGCTGTCGAATCGCGCCGGCCGGCATGCCGATGTTCAAGTGGAGGCCTTTCCGTTCGCGGACTTTTGAATGACAGGCGGTCGGCGGCGGTTTCGTTCGGATTCGCCGGAGCGGCGTAGGAAGGGGCGCTGCGAGTGAGACCAGTATACTTTTCTAAATCCATGTTTTGAGTTCACGGTTACGTTCATGCTTACGGGCACGTTAATTTGCGGTACACTGTCTTTCGTCCATCGGTTTCTTAAGTACTTCAATTAGCCCGTACCTTGTGCACCGCTAAGCCTAAACTGTTCGCGTAGTCTACAAAGGAAAAAAAAATGCATAGTTTCCTCGGGGAATGTCCTATAGTAATTAAAATTCGGAAGGCTGTTTAACAGAGGTCTACCTCGGTAAATGCCTCAAAAAAGGTTTCAAGCCACAAGGACAGACATTATCAATTCCAGTCAAGCTTTGACATTGCCTCAGCAGCTGCTGATAGCAGCGGACGCGGCAGGGTTAGCTATATCTCCGCTAATTTATCCAGGGAACAGTGTATACGCCTGGCCTCCAGATCTGGCTGTTTGCGGCGCCAGATCTCGGAGGCCATTTCCCTATGCTTCGTTGCGATGAAGCCGTTGTCATCTACGAAGCTCGTAAATGAAGCGGGTGGGAACGCAGCAACCTCCGCGTTATATCGCTTAGGCCTAACGGCGTGTGAAGAGTTGAAAGTATAAAAAAAGACAGGAGCAAAGACGCTGTAAGCGCGCATCTTGTACGGTCCAATTTACTGGCCTGTCACTTCACCACAGGGAAAGAGCCTCGTAAAACTGAACATGCTTTCGCTTTCCAACGCCCTGCACAGAGAGCTGCGCGGAATGCAGCGGACAGGAAGGGAGTAAGAAGAATATCACAGCAACGGCAATAAACAAACACGCGGGCTGTCAAACGGCAGTGAAAGGTTTCCCCGTGTTGTGTGCGTGTGTGTGTGCAGGTGAGGGGGGATTAGCGATCAACGCGGAAACCGATCTCGCCCCGAAAGGAAGCGTGTTTTGTTTTTATTTTTCATTTGAATTTGTCCCCCTCTTCTCGTAACAGCTCATATATACGCCTACCGTTGGACCCTTGTTGAAAAAGAAAAAAAAAAAGAAAGGAGAGGGGGTTGTATGAGGCAGACGAGGAACAACATCAAGAAGGGAATCACACAAAGGCGGTACGGACAGTACTGCCAATTCCGTGCAGCACTGCGCAAGCCAACGTCGGCGTTAGCGATCGCTCGGTGAGGCCTAACGATCTGCAGAGTGTCGTCGGCTTTTGACAGTGGGTAAGCAGGCTGCCTTCTTGGTCTTTTTTCTTTCCAAAGCAGACGATGCTGTGCCGCCTTCTGACGCAACTGAAGTTCATACGCAAGCATACGAAGCTGTTCTGCGTTCTCCTTGAAGTAACGTCCGAGCGGACGCCATAGTAATGTTCGTATACGGGCTTTTGTTTCTAAAGCGCAATATGTTCTCCACATCATCTGCTGCAAGTAACAATATTATGAGCGCGCAATTAAGACGCTGCAGGATGAGGGATATTTCGAGCGTTGGTCTAAAAGGCAGAGGACGTTGCGCATGCCTGCTGCTGCAAAGCGACATCCGAACAGTCATTGTGAAAAAAAAGTGCGATCGTTGTGCTTCTTTCTAATGCAGATGCCTAAATTGTCTCTCTTATTTGTTTGTCTTCTGCTGCAAATGACGTCAGTGAGATGCGACACAAATGAGCAGACGTCGCTGTATGTGTGTCGGGTCTCTCTTTTCCAAAGCAGACGACAGCAAGCCTTCTGTTCTGAAAGACATGATGTGGCAGACGACGCTCTGGAAAAAGATCATTGCATCCTTAATTAGACGAAGAATTTCTAAAGGAAATTATGAAATATGAAGATACACGGGTTCGCTTGTAGCAACTAAAAGCCTTCACGTTAAACAGACAGCGCCACCTTGTATAAAAGAATCTCGAAAACGCGACTCCATTTGTTGTCAGCTGGACTTTCACACGCTCGCCTTATACATACTTCCGGAACCCTGCACTGTTTTAACGACACAGTCGGAGTGCTACGTGATAACCGTGAAACGGTCCCTTTCCCCTTCTCGTGTCAAGAAAAAAAAGCAAGAAAAGCAATAGAAACGTGATTATATCATAGTATTTATGACTGTGGTCTACGAACGGCCGTAAACACTTGCACCTTCCGTCCATGCAGTATATATATACCGTTGTGCCTCCGCATCTTCACATACCTCCACACTCGATGTTATGTCCTGCAGTATAGTACTTCGTTTTCTTTAGTAAATCACCTCCTTCCTTCCTCCATTTTATTCCTATCTCACTCCATCGTCAGTAGAGGGGGGGAGCATATACATTTTACTACTTCGCACGGCGATGTCGAAAGATAATAGTTCCGGCAACGCCTCTTTCATTCGGACCGGCAAAATAACCCCACCCTGAACCCGCCTCTCGCGTTGTTTCGACGTCCACCTTCAGCTTTCTCACATTCTTTTCAATGTATCTGCTATAAAGTCTATGCACCGTGTAATCGGACGCATCTATGCAGTTCATACGTCTATATCGTATAACAGTCCCGCGGCAGCGAACATTACAGTAAATCTTTCCATGCGGCCCGCTGTTCTATGCAGCGCCCTCTACGGCGGCGTTAGTGCGTAAGTTGGGTGTAATTCATGTAAACTGCGTATCACGCATACACGCGATGGACGATATATGTGTCCCTCTCTCTCTCTTTTGCGTCCCTATCGCCATCTTGAAATCAGTTAGATGGTCCGGTGATAAGCGGCCTGTTCATGGTTGCGTTAGGGAACCTTCGCACCGCCGTCCATTACTTTCTCTAACGCTCCCAAACCGCAATCCATTATGAAGAAGCCGAGCTGGAGAATGGGGTTGGGGTGTTGCTTCGGAGAAAGGTGTTTCTTCGCACTTATGGAGTGCATTTTGCGTTAAGCCGAACGACGACTTCATTAACAGCTGCGAGTTGCGAGCGGGAAATGGGTTTTCGCTGTAGTTAAGCCATTATTATTGATATATTTCGCTTCGCCCTCCACTGCGCGGCTCACCATTTATAGGACGAGTAACGAAAGTCATTTTTATTCATTTTTTTCATGATGAAGGGAAGAAGAAAAGTCGGGGGAGGGGTTGTGTTTAAGGGAGTAAAGGAGGGGGGGGGGAGAAGGAGTTTGCGTTGATCGTTGATTGCTTGTAAGTTGCAGGAAAGCAGTCGAGTTTGAATGAGGTAACACGAAAGCAACAAATGCGCCGATGGTATTGCCCGCAGGTGCCCAAACCAAGATAGTTTTACATCTTTGAGAGACGCAGAAAGAAAATCGCACGATTGGTCATCGGCGAAGAAAACGCCGTAGCAGCAATGATGTCAACGTTTGTGTTTTAAACTGTTTCCCACTTTGCGGTTGCTTTTGAGAACACACATGAAAGAAAAGTCGAATTCGGCGCATTGTGAAATTGGCGTACAGCAAGTTATGTCGTCTGAATAACCATATTGGAGCCTGTGATCTCCGTCCTACAGCGGTAAAGAGGGAACAATTGGGTGGGAATGTCACAGCCCGTTGAAGTTAATTGCAAGGCGTGATTGCAGTAATTTAAGAGGCCTGTGCATTGAAAAAGAAATTAAAAATCTCCCCATCGCCCCATAAAGGGAACTCTGAGTAGTATGCGAAGCAGCGGTGAGTCGACCTAAAGTTGTGTAAATCTTTTATTTTCTTCATCGCTGTTCACGGTCCTTCCATTCGAGGTTCCCCTGATGTCCTTCCACCGGGTTGAGCTCGGGTTTCGGCGGGTAGCGGTAGCCGTTCGTCACGCTCATCGCGGGGAGTTTGCCTGCCACCAACGAATCATTGCACGTAGATCAAACGGCGTACTCACTGTGATCGTCGTCGGCGGCAAACTCCCGCTGCAGAACGGCGATGGCACAGGACTACTCGTTCTTGGTGGTAGAGATCTTAGTCAGATTGTTATCGAACCACAAGCGGTCGCATATCTTACAGCTGTGCCCGAACGTGTGGTCGAGAAAGTTACGCTTAAAGCGCGCATAGGCGCCACCAACCTCAGGTAGCGACCACTTCCGGCGCTTGGCAGCCGCTTTGCGAGCTCGCGCCGCCGCGATGCGATCTTCGTTCGTCGAAGCGCACTCCATGACAGCTGCTGTAGAAGAGAGCGCTTTCCGGGGGAGAGCGAGTGCTTTTATTTATTATCTTTTGAACTACAGCGCCACTAGCGGTCTCCACTCAAACTAGAGCACGCGCCGGAGTGGAGCGAGCGCTCTACTGCAGAGCCATCTAGCGGGTGCTCCGAGTACTAACGGGGGCAGGCTACGCTGACGCCGGAGGGAGGGACAGGCCCCCTCGTTTATAAGCGGCTTCGCATCTAAAAGAACCTGACATCAGCACCACACGTCACGCACACATGAAATACCAAAGCCTCGCCGCGGCGGTCGAATTTTCGATGGAGGCGGAAATGCCAGAGGCCCGTGTACCGTGCGTTGTCAGTGCACGTTGAAGAACTCCAGGTGGTCGAAATTTTCGGAGCCCTACACTATGACTTTTCTCTCCTTTCTATCTCTTTCAGTCCCTTTCCCTTACCCCCCACGGACGCTTCGCCGTGCTCTCGACGTGGGCTGAAATAAACATCGTCCTTAATTTTCCCTAACTGAACAACGATCATCATCTTGGCGTAGCTTCTTTTCTCTATGGAACAAGTGTAAACCATTTAAGGCAATTACGCCCAATTATGGGACAGCTGTTCCAGATGTCCTGAAAGAGGTCACGTTCTGTGTTGCGAACAAATGTGCACGATTTAGCGCTATGTCGCACCGCTACTGTGGGAGCGCTGTTACAGCTGTCCCAGAAGAAGTACAGATACCATAGCTTACGGATAACCTACCACGTTCGCCACCGAATACCCTGAAAATTGTGCGACGGTAACCAACGTATCGCGCGACCTCCTGCAGATGTGAATGTACGCAGCCGTCCGAGGCGCAATAGGAACATCTGTTAATGCCGGGAACATAGTCTGCTTAATACTGTCTGATATGATTGTTATTATACATATTTCACTAGCGTTTTGCCTGCAGCATAAGCCTTTTATCTGAGATTTTGTAATGTGTGAGATGCAAAGAAAGTAAACTCTACAACTGGCTTAAACACTTGGGTAAGCTCCCTGACGTGCATATTTCGACAAAACAGGGACAAATGGATGACACGGCACGACAAATGGACAAAATGCGACCGCCGCGGTCGCATTTGTCCATCCGCCCCATCCCCTCCCCGCTATCCTGTGTCCCTTCCGCACCAAAGAGCAGTGGGAAGATGACCTCTGCGGCCGCGGTCGCATTTTCGATGGAGGCGAAAATGCCAGAGGCCTGTGTACTGTGCGTTGTCAGTGCACGTTAAAGAACCCCAGGTGGTCTAAATTTCCGGAGACCTCCACTACGGCTTTTCTCTCCTCTTTCTTTCAGTCCCTTTCCCCCGCTTAGCCGTGCTCCCTACATGGCTGCAGAAATTAGCGTCCTTAACCGAACCACAATCATCATCCTCCCGAGGTCCGCCGGGCCCTAGTTCAAAGGGCTCGTGTGGTCGCTGAGATCATCTTAGGGACCCCGGACTAGGGTTCCCTCCCGCATTCTCCCTGCAAATTACGAAATAAAAACGTTTATTCTCTCTCTCTCTCCATAGTCAACGCACGCCGTTCGGAGAGGAGAGGAGGAATGCCAAGAGATGAGACAAGGAGATGAGGGGGAGGAGGATGCGCATGCGCAGTGCGGGTGGTGAAGCCACACGGCGCATGGACGGAGGGAGGGAGATAGCCCCGACCATAAGCTGCTTCACATCCAACAAGAAATAGCTCACTACAGGCCGCTTCAGCGCAGAATTAATCGTTGTGACGCCTTCAACGAGTCCGAGCCAGACGCTCCTTGGAGGTGTCGGAGCCGTTAGTAGACAATGCCAGCCCGAATCCAGCGCATCCCAGCATTCCCACGCATGCAACTAAGGTCCCTAGGTGAAAACTAGGGACCTTACATAGAACAGCGTCACAGCGCCAGTTCTCCCTCTATAGGTAATGGTAAGAAACTCTGTGGGGAGAGGTCTGATCCATCCATCCGCTGATCCATCCGACGCCAGTGGATCGATCAGCGATCGCGGGAGCTGTGATCGCTGGGTGATTTCATCGCGGAAACCGGACCTACGTACGTCATAAGAGGAGAAACGCTCACTCGATTGCGCTATTGTCTTGAACTCGTAGCAATAATTGCAGGCGTCATCAATCTTGGCGCGCCTGCTCGCGTGACGTGTCAGAAAGTGGCTTTATAATTTGAGCACGTTTTCCTGTAGCTCGTTAAGACCTTTGCCCCCCGAAAGGGCTGCAACCGTCTTCGCTGTGCACGTGACACTGAATTGTTCCCAGGTTCAAACATAAAGACATCATTCACTTAGGTTTTGTCATCTTTTACTCGTCAGTGCATTAGGGTTTACCGTGAGCGGCGAAGTTTCCGCTTACACTGTATTCTAAGTTGTGTCGCCAGAAGTGGTATGACAACCACATAACAACCTCGTACAAGCTGTTCCAGAAGTCTTTTGCCCGTCACTCGGCCTTGTAACGAACGATGTAACACTGTGCACGTGTGTACGCATATCTTGAACATGCCACGTGCAATTCAAAATGAATGGTACGCCTGTCCTATTGTCTGCTCTGTGCATGTTCGTAATCACGGCAACACTTCGTGGAATACCCCGCATATCTTTTTCTTTTTTTTCGTTGAGAATGAGCGCGAATCGATCTATGTGATCCCAAAACATTCCTGGTACGGTTCATGTTCTTAAAAAACACCATACGCCATTTAGCGAAAGAGCTGTGCGCGACTTTTCAAGGTGTCTTGACGCAAGCAAGCTCCTTCAATACAGAAGCGTTGAAGGACTAGGGCGCGACCTGCGAACCGTGCAATAGGCTCAGATGACCTCCGATATACAGGATATTTGGACCGTTCACTGGTCTGGACTATATATGCTTAAGGCTAAATCTAATATCTCTATATTATACATACAAGCAAGGCACACGTAGCTGCTTGCTTGTGGTGTACAGTGAAGGTAGCAATTATAGAAAACCGTTGCTTACGTCGGGGTAAAGATGGTATATTCGCTCTTCTGGCCTTCTAGATGACTGCTACAGTACGTAGACCCCCAGAATTGATTTTTTTGTTGTTGTTGTTGTTGTTGGTGGTGGTGTTGGTGTAATGGAAATGTCAATTTCCATTACACCATTTCCATTACACCAACATGGAACCGTCGCTGCCCTGACGAAGACAAGTCCACCTGTCGAAACGTTGGCTCCTGCGACATTCCCTGCTCTAAATAGTTTTTAGCGACCTATTCATATATTCGAGCCTCCATCTTCCCTTGAGCTTCTCTTCTAGTTTAAATGTCAGTTTGCTAGACATACCGATGAAGCAGTATCCCTAGCACCAACGCGTTCGGGGGCGCGTCTTACTAATTCCCAACACGCTAAGCTCATGCAAATGAAGCGCGTTATAGGCGACCGTTTTATAGCAGCTCGGCAAACGTGGAACCGGCGCCAAAGGCGTTGCCTACGGAGGCCATTACGTGGTGACCCCGTCGTAGCAGTACCTCTTCTTCCTCTTTTTTCTTCCTCGCTTCTTGTACATATAACAGTACATCCTCTTTCGCAGAGTACGCCATGCTTGGATGTCGGACACCCGCTATCTTATATACACCGCCAGGCGGCGCCCGCTACCGCGCATGCGTGACGTGGGCGGCTCGTGTTTCACTACATCTTTTGCGGCGACGTGAGAGTGCTCGGAGCACAATGTAGTGTTTAATCGTTCCCGGAAAAGAAACACTGCATCGCAGTGCATCCGGCATGGGAGACTGGTCGCCACCACCACCAGGCCGCTTCGGAAGGAGCACCTACGCTCTCCTTATCCGCGTTCCCCTAATTTTTCTGCGCCTCTGCTCGTTTGCACTTCCAGTGAAAGAAAGAAAAAAGAAAGAAAGAAAGAAAGAAAGAAAGAAAGAAAGAAAGAAGAAAGAAAGAACGATCTGGTTCGTGAAACTTCCGCAATCTCACCCCCGGCGCCTGTTGCACGCTGACCTTGCCTTTCACGGGGACAGGAGAGCCTCCGAAATTTTATCTTCGCCTTCGCGGCCTCAACTGTAGAGCTCTGATAACCCAGGTATCGCTAGAAGACGTGCAGGATGTCGTCTGCCGAAGCTGCTTGCCACTTTCGCCTATACTGTGTGATCGTCTGCACTTTCAAGAGTCACTGTGCTGTCGAGTGAAACCATTGCTTTGCTCCAGAAGCTGTACAGTTAGCTGCACATGCAGACGTGTGTCGTCTGCTATCTATACGTTGTTGTCACTTTCGCCTACAGTGTGATCGTCCTGCACTTTCGAAAAAGCCTGGCGTTGCGCTGTGATATAGAAACATCTTTTTTTAATATGTAGACCTATTTTATGTAGTTGGCTGTCGTTAGCAGATGAGCATGTGTTGTGGTCTGATACCGGCATATCTGCTTGCCAGTTTCGCCGATAGCTGTGGACGTAGTGTGATTCGACAAAATTCGAGAAAGCTCTTTCTTTGCTGGATCAAACATATTACCCCAAAAATTATCTCGGCAACTACCTTCTTTTTTCCCTTTGGGCGCTCCTTCTGCTGCGTGATTCTGTAAGCCTTGCAGTGACGCTGACGTTATGGAAGTTGTTTGTCCATTTTCAAAAACTGTTAATTATATAGCCAGTAGCATCAAGAAAATGCAGCAATGCCTTTCTTGCTTGGCATAGCTGAGACGCACAACGCCATGGACCTGAGATAATCTGAACGGTGAAAATGTTTCTGGTCATCTTTTCGCAGTCTTGCATGGAGTTACATTCGTTCATTGTCATGTTTTGGGCAGTGGCAAAGGAGGTATTTTTTATTAGTTTTTTGCTCTGTCTCTATCTTCCAGAACATTCCCTCCCTTTCCCCAGTGCATGGTAACCTACCGAGCTCAGCCCAGGTTAACCTCCCGGCCTTTCCTATTCCTTTCTTCTCCTCCGAAGTCTTGCCCAATAGTGTAAGCGTTGCCCAAGCCACCTACTGTGAGTCCACCTCGTAATCTATAAGGTCTATACAGTCGGCAGTAGTAATTGCCAGGGTTTCACGTGCCATAACCATGATGCTATTATGAGGCAGGCCGTGTTGGAGGGCTCCGGTAATTCTGACGTCCTGGGGTTCTTTAACGTGCACTGATATTGCAGCAGAGTACACGGACCTCCATCGAAAATGCGACCGCCGCGGCCGGGATCGAACACTCATCGATCTTTAGGGTTAGCATTCAAGCAGCAATAGCACTAGACCACCCTGCAGGGTGGACCATATAGACAGCACGCGGAGGTATGTTTTCATCCTCACTGTAGTCAACTATGCAGTATCCCAGTGCCGCATTATGTACTGCTTGACGACGCACATTCACCAGCAGCTCAGTGACTTCGCAGCTTTCTACATGCGCTGTACTAAATAAGGATGGTTATAAATTATACGCGGGGTTGAGAGGTGCTTCATGGCGATGACATGGGTATCGAGTGGTTCTGATAGCAACACGAAAGGTCGCGTGTGATTAGGGCTATCGCAAAAGCGTATAACGAACACAGATAAAGGTGATTATACGTTTCTACATGTGCAGTAATTAGACACGGTCTGTGAAATTACTTCCCGTATTTGTTCCTTCTTTCTTTGTGAACTCCATATAACTTGCACCTACATTAGCGCATAGCGCGTGTCGTCTTGTGTCGATCGATCCTAGTATTCTAATGATTTACGGTACGGCGGCCGCCCCGACATCATCCGAAGCAATGTCGGCAGGTCGTTTCTGCTGCAGTTGTAAATGCGCACTAGTGAAAAATGTCCGGCGTTTTGTTCGTCTTTACTGTTGGCGCCCTGACCCACAGCCTTAGAAGAGCGTGCATAGCCTATCAGGGAGCCTTTATAAATGCCGTGTCCTTTTTGGTTTTGTTTTGGTTTTGCGCGTCTCTTGTTTATGCGTTTGTTCCGGTTGGAACTGCATCACGAACCAACATACCGCTCCTCTCGTCGTCTGTCTAGTTCTCCTTAACATCGTACCAAAATTAATCGCATATTCGAGACGTAGAATTTATTGAATCTGTCGCCTTAGCAACGTCAGCGCGATCTGATTAATTTTCGCCTAGCCTGGTATTAGGCCTAACGCGTTACGTCGAGGGAAAGGGGGGGTGGTACAACCAAGTGCCTCTGCTACTGCTGTTGCAGAGCATTTTAGTGCCCACTGTGGCAAGCCCGGTCAGTTCAGTTACGGAAAGGAGCGGTAATTAACTCCGCCTTCGTAATAACATGGTCTCTCTCGGCTAATCGTCTGCTATACGAGGCACCGGTATAGCAGACGAACTGAATTGCAGACGGCGCCGCGAGATTCCAAACGGCAGACGACGACTCGTTTCGGTCGCGTCGTCTGCTATGCCACATAGCTGCCGTCTGGCGACACTGCAGTGTTTTGGAGTGTATAAAAGCCGGCCCCGAAATTGGCTTCAGATGAGCACGTAGCCCGGCCGAAAGCCGTGAACGAGAAAACCGCCGCTCGGAACGGGTTGGTCCGATGGCGCGGCGGCATTTGCAGGGGCCCATTTTGTAGCGAAAGTAGCTCAAAGAATAAACATAAATCGGAAGAATGAAAGCATGAATAATGGTTCCACATTTTTTTCCCTGACCCTGATTGCGGCTCTCGCGTTTTTTCTTTCTTTTTTGATGTTTCGTTAGTCGCCTTGTCGTTTGTACCGCGTATATATATCGAAATTCGCGCTTTTCTTGCCATCTTTGCTGCGTTTTCTTCTGCGTTCGTGACGGTGCCTTGCACGGACTCCGGGCGGTGCTTTTGCGACGAGTTTTTCAGCGCAGTTTGTCCTTTGCAAAAGTGCCATGTATGGTCATATCGGGCTATGAATACGGCACGTTGCGTGTGTGGCCATATTTGTCCAGTTCGTGACAAAGCTAGCCGTCTATGGCAATACAAGACCTGCGCTATGAATTGTCATGTATGGCTCTATCACGATTTGGACAAATGTTATCATATATATGAAGACGTTCCACATATATCCCAATATGCATATATGACCATATCAGGACATATAGAGCTATATACATATGGCACGTGTCGGCGTACGGTCAGAGTTGCCGAATTCGTGATATGGCATTTGCACCAATTTTCGTATATATGACGCTATCAGGCAAATATGGTCACTTACGGACACACGTCATCTATGGCCTGATATGGCCATATATAGCGTTTTTGTAGCGGGTGGAGATGTCTTCTTGGACATTGGTACCTCACCTGTAAGTTCCTTATGTGACCATTGGTCACAACGCGCACAGCACCGGTTTACTTTGTGCTATAAATGTAACGTGAAGCTTTCACGAAGACACTTGCCAGAGCATTTCCTGGAGCGACGTTGCACTTGCCTATCTGTTCATCATCATCATAATCATCATCCTGTCTACGCCCACTGCAGGACAAAGACCTCTGCCATATATCTCCGATTATCCCTGTCCTGTGCTAACTGGGCCCAATTTGTCACCGCAAACTTCTTGATCTCATCTGCCCACCTAACTTCCTGCCGCGCCCACTGCCACGCTTGCCTTCTCTAGGAATCCACTCTGTTACCCTTAGTGACCAACGGTTGTCTTGTCTTCGCATTACATGGCCCGCCCACGCCCATTTCTTCTTCTTCTTCTTAATTTCTATTAATAGGTCTCTAACACGCATTTGTTCCCTAACCCACCCCGCTCTCTTCTTGTCCCTTCAGGTTACACCTATCATTTTCCGTTTCATAGACCTATCTGTCATTCACGTTTAATTGGCGACTGATCGTGACGTTGTATATGTGATCTCTCTCTCTCTCTCTTTTTAACGCCGTTACCCTGCAAACTCAGCCATCCATCAGTGTATGGTATAGTATACCGGTTATTGTGAAACCATAAACCTCACCGCATTTCGCTTCCCTCCTTTTTCTTCAGAAATTTGAATGTTAAGCAGTAGTTTTAGTATAGCAATCATATATATATATCGTCGCTGGCCGCCGAACTACGAAAAACGACGTTTCGGCTCCGGGGAACATCAATTTCGTCCTTTATTAGTTAGCGTCGAGATTTATAATTGCCGTACTAGACTTCACCTTAACGGAAGGTTCTCCGTCAAATCCCCTAGCTGACTGAATCCCACGTTTCTTTCGTGCTGAGCCGGTGCCCTGTAGTATTGAGTACGATCTCAGTTTAATTCGTACCGGTTTGTCA
The DNA here is from genome assembly GCA_013339685.2 of Hyalomma asiaticum. NCBI lineage: Eukaryota > Metazoa > Arthropoda > Arachnida > Ixodida > Ixodidae > Hyalomma > Hyalomma asiaticum. Next base: position 26,398,918 of record CM023490.1, on the reverse strand, counting down.
CGTTAATCGAAAGAGCCTCTTGAATGAATGTATGTATGGGCTCGAGAAGGAACGTCGCCCACCCGCTGAGCGAATCTGACTCATTTAACCGGTGTACTGCGAGCACTGTAAAAGAGTCGCTGCCGGCTTTTTGTTGGTTATTCGGTGTCGTTATCGAAGCGATATTATTCGCCGTTTCTTTTTTAAAGCGACGCCGATACAGACCGCAAGTGGAATTGAAGACTTATGATGGCGGAAGTCTTGTAATGAGTCGTTCATTTTGATAAAGTGGGTGGCTCTGTATGAAGCGCATACGTTGCGTTTATTTCTAATACCCGTTAACTGCCGTCCTTTAATTGCTTGAGGGTCGCGCTCATGCAAGAACGTCAAAGTGCGTTTGACAATGTCAATGAGCGAGGTATGTACAGCCTTGACGTCGCAGGTTAGGCTGTCCGATGTTTGCACGTTAGAATAGGGTACTACAATAGCGTCATATTAACCTGTTTAGTGTGAAAATCATCACGGGTATTTGGTTGCTATTGCATTGCACGTGGTATGCATCTTATTGGTATCCCTGCCCGGCCTTTGAAGATTGTGCTTAGCACGTTCGCACTGGATATACTGGCACGCGAGTAATCACATCCCTGTTCCCTCGCCATATATGACCATATATGGCTGTATCTGGAATTGAGCCTATGGCACGTGACGGCGTAAATGGCCGTATTTGTCCAAATCGTGATAGAGCCGTACATGGAAATTCTTGAATAGCTCTTGCACATGACCATATCACGAGGCCCCGCCACGGTGGTCTAGTGGTTATGGCACTCGGCTGCAGATCCGAAGGTCGCGGGATCGAATCCCGGCCGCGGCGGCTTTATTTCGATGGAGGCGAAATTTTGAGGCCCGTGTGATGTGCGATGTCAGTGCACGTTAAAGAACCCCAGGTGGTCGGAATTCCCGGAGACCTCCACTACGGTGCCCCTCAATCAGAGCTGGTTTTGGGACTTTAACCACCACAAATCAAATCATATCACGAACTTGGCAAATATGACCATACACCGACAGGTGCCATATATAAACTGATATACCTAATTCCCGATATGATCATATATGCATGTCGGGCTACATGTGGCAGATGTTCGTATGTGGCTCACTTCCTGATAGAGCAATATATGGCAGTTCTTTGTATAGGTATTGCATGGCCATATACGGCTGTCGCGAGACGGGAGAATGTGACCATATATACGAAACGCGTCAGATTGCCATATATAGACCTATATGCTAAATGCATGATATGGCCAGATATGATATTTTTGTAAGGGCTGCTTTAAACCGAAACAACACATCTGTTGTGGCTTGGCGTTGGTTTAATCTCTCTGAAAAGCAACGTCCCAGTGTCTATAGACAAGGTAAAAGCAACACCTGAATTCACAATTCCGATGATATGAAGCCAGCAGACCATGAAAAAAAAAAAGACAAGGGAGAATTACTTGCTTTTAATTGAAATGCGCAAAGCATAAGGCTTAGAAGAATTAAAAAAGAGTGACGAAAAAAAAAGAGCTTTGTGGACATAGGTGGGAACTGAACCCACATCTTCGTACCACGCGAGGGCGGTAGCGAAGAAACAGGAAACGTAGCGTACACGGTACGCTACCGTTTTCCCATCCCTTTTATGGACGTACACCATGTGAGTACTCTGTAGATCTGTAGCCCTTGGAAGCGTTAACGACTATGGCGCTTGTGTACTGCAGCACGAAATCGTGTGATGCATGTGGCAGGAGCGCCGAGCACTTCTACACCATTCCGGCAGACAACAGGTATTTATGTACTTACTATGTTCACAAGCCAGGCAGCCGCGGGGGCGGGCGAGGGCCCCTCGCCTCAATTCATCCAGCTAAAAACACACGCACCACATAAATAAACAGGCGATTACACGGGAAAGCAGTGCTGGGGCAATTAGTCACCAGAATGCAGAAATCGTCGACAGAAGTTGCGCGAGCAACCGACCCGAGCTCGCGAGCGCCATGGCGCCACCATGTTAGACTCCCTTTTGGATTGGCTCGCCTCAAACAGGATTTAGCAATCCAATCGCTTGCCGCGACTCCCAGGTGCCGCCACCGTCGCGAAAAAAACAAAAAACGTCCCCATTGGCTCTATGGACATGCCACCCCCTTGCTGTAGCCCCCGGGAACGTTAACGAGCGCCACCACGCTCTCACAGCCATGGTCAAGCAAGTGGACGGGGAAGAAGCTGTCGTGGTGTAGATTGAGGAAGGACATGAAACATGCGTAAACCAAAGGTGTGGATTAATTCGGTTCCCGCCTGAGCGCCATGGGGTAAGTTTCTTTCGTCACTTTTGGTTTTATTTGTGGACACCCTAATCTAAGCCTAACGTGGCCGCCTTTATATCGATCTATACACAGGACTATCCCATCCTAATCTCGTCGTATAAGTGGTTACAAAGTCTGGGGAACGGTGCCCCAATGCCCGCTGTTGCTGTTATGAATAAGCCCAACACACACACGCACAAGAAGTGACGCCTGCGTTCCCGTTTCTGCTTACCACACGTGTTACTGGTACCTCATACAGTCAACTACGCCCAGTTGCCGCTTTACCTATAGAACAACTTCCAATTTGCGTGCTTGCACGCAACCCGAGTTCTTTGACTCGCCGAACTGCCGCGCCGTACACCGTGGGGTCACGGAACTAAGGCACATGACGCAGACGAACCACAGCAGCGCGCCGGATGCAGTGGCAGAGGAAGCCCACCTAATTTGGCGAGCGCCCGAGAGCGCGCGAAACATCCTCTGGGTGCCGCTGCCGTCCCTTCCGTTCGGCGGCGCGCAGGCGCTAAACGATTCTTTCAAAGCGCATGACATGTCGGCAACACGAAAGCCGCGAATGGAAACACAAGCAGACGACGCCGTAGCCCGAGTGGCAGACTATACACGTCTGGACCGAAAAGCAAGAAGAAGCATACGAATTCGTTCGCGAGCAACGCAACACAAGCAGACGTCATCGTGAAAGAAGCTTGCGGTTGGTTCCGCCAGGAGGGCGCCCGTGGTTGCCCGGCTCTTGACAGGTCCGACCGATTAGCTGCACCGTTTCGCGCCGTACAACGACTACGCCGGCCGCGTACACACGCGGAAGCCCTGCTCTTCCCTCCCCCCATTTTTTTCTTTTTGCCTTTGTGGGGGGTGATCATTTCGCGCGTCCTCGCGGTCTTATCATTTTCATGAGACGCCCTCTGGCGTGCGTTTTCTTCTGGCTCGTCGTCGTCGTCGTCTGCTTCGCGCGGTCACACCTCAGGTCCTCAGGCAAGCAGACGCCGGTGTGAAGATCGTCTGCTTCTTTCGTCTGCCACGGGGCGCTCTCACGGCACCTGAGCATGCGTGTGGTTATATCGTCTGCATAGAACCTTCTTCCTCTGTGGTCGTCGTCTGCTATTCGCTGCGCCGCCATGTTGTGTGTGTGTGCAGTAAAACGTCGTCTGTTTCGCTGTAAGCTGAAGACGCGTAAGAAACATCGCTGGCTTGCGCGTAGCACATACGGTAGCCCGCTCGTTCCGTGCGTAACCTTTGTTTAGGCGTTTTTTTCTCAGGAGAAAAACACGGAACGCGTGGACGCCTTCGCGTGACCGCCCACTGGCGCTGCCCCGTAATCTGGACGCGCTTTTTTTAAGGCGTGAGAAATTTTCGAGCGCCCTTAATTGCGCGGCAGCTGCTGCTGCAGTATCACACTCGGGCGTTTAAAATTTCGCTACCTTGAGATCGAGCGCCAGATGATTGTTTTCTCCCGGGGCCGCCCTGCGAGTTTTAACGTCATCTGCTACGTACGCTTCCTCAAAAACAGATTATCTGTGGGCGCTGCAGTTATACAGGCTCGTCTGCCCAGCAGCCCCACCGTCGTCTGCTAGGGCTTCTCTCTTTTTAATTCGTCTGCTTCCGCCCGGTCGTCCTTTTGTTTTCACTGGTCGTCTGCTAACGTGTTCGGTTCAACTGTATCGTCTGCTTCCTGTTAGTTAATGTTTGTTCTCATGGGCGAACACGACACAAGGTGTTTTTTGATTCCGGCAACAACTGTAAGCTCGCCTAGATAACTGTCATCTTTTGCCCGTTAACCCAACGTGGGAGAGGCTTGCCTTATTATAAGGAAAGGCGTACTAATCGGCCTTTATATGGTTACACAGTCTTGAGACTCGCGTAAAGGTTACGCTGCGACGAAAAACCGGTAGTGGCAAGAGTAAAACTGCGTGTAGTTCCGTGAACGGGCTTTACAACGTTATACTGTTTGCAGATAATGCGCCTGGGAGTCGGACATGATTCATAATCAGCTCATCGCAAGTCGCCAAGGCCACAGCAGTACGTAAGACGTCGACGTTTCGGGGCAGTCATTAATAATTCCTAATCTAATTCAACAGTTTGTCAATACCAGTGAATGATAACTGAAGCTAGGGCTGAACATACTTGATATTTAATCTATCTCTCATGCAAGACAGCTACAGCAGAAGGACGCCTATAGTATTGGCATAACTCTTTATTTCACCAGGCGGCCGGTGAACAGACTGCGAGTACTGAGCAGTCTCTGGACGTTTTGTAGAGGTCATCAAGATGTAGTTTCTGCTGCTTTTTGTGGTCTATACCACATTCCGATCTAGAGCAGAAGACAACCGCTTGAAGCTCTACGTTCGTGTCCATACGTCTACAGAGTCATTGTGATTATATATTCAACACAAATTACTTGTGATATGTCTACAAATCCCATGTCTCACAGACATGTTATGACTTTAGGAAGCGAAGAGATTCCGAAGACACGTATAATATCTGTGAGGCAAATAAAACTCGGGCACGATGATGCACCTGCAGACGTGGCATTTCATTACTTTAAACACTGCTGAAGTTTTAGACATCACTGTTTGCTGAACCGCTCTTACAGTACACATAGAAACAGCTAAAACTTCTACTCATTTCCTTTTCAAGCGCTGTTAGGTAAACTCGGCGCAGACGACGCAAGCCGCACTGCGTTGCCGCGTGGGGCAGCACCTTCCCTCTTCGCCACCAGACGGCGCCTGAAAGTCTCACTTCGGGAAACGTCTCGCGAATCAAGCGAAGGAAATGAACTCCGACTGCGTTAACTTTGTCTTTACGACACCCTAAGTGACCGATGAGTATTGAAGAGGGCCCCCGAAAATATATCTAATGCTCACGCGCGAGAGCTTCCGTTTCACATTTCTCGCTGTCATGTTTCTTCTTCGCACCGGCAACTGCCTACATGCTGTGCGCTAATCTATCTCGCAACTGTGCGATCACCTCCCCTCTTCACTCCATCGAACCCCCCCTCCCCCCCTTCCTTTATATAAGCCGACAGTGTTTGGGGGGGGGGGGGGCAGGGGGAGGGGGGGTCCCTTTCCGTCATTATAAATAACAAAAGTGGGAGGACGTACGCGTGCTGTAATGGCAGTATAATGTGCTCTCGGAGAATAACGGATCGACCGGGATCCGTAACGCAGCGCTCACGGCGGCGATTTCGGGAAGCTTTAAACCGCGCAAGAGGAAAAAAAACACAAATAAACAGACCAGGAACTATCAGTAGACAGCTGTTGGAAGCGCCTATACAAGACAAGGGAGAGTTCGTGCATTCAACGAAGCGAGAGAGAACGCATTAAGTGTTGGGAAACATTTCCCGCTTCTGCAAATGCGAGTGTTCTACAAGACCCGCCGATAATGTGGCGACGCGACTATACGATGCGCTGCTGGAGAAAAAAAAAATAAAAGAAAAGGAATATCGGCAGAAGTGAGCGTTGTCGTATAATCTGCAGAAGAAACAAGTTGCTGATGATACGGAATCTGAACCTATACTCGACGCAGAAGAACGCAGAAGTGAACACGCATCTTCTTTCGGTCTAAACGAAACAGACGACACGAACATGCTCGTGGATAGCAGACGTACTACACGTATAGTACGTGCCTCAGAAAGATCGTCTGCAATGTCGTCGTCTGCTATGCGTAAAACAAGCTCCCTCGATAAAAACGTGCACGTACGACGCGAGGCAGATGTACTACACACTACACTGCGCATGGAAGAGTGCGCAGCAGACGTGTAAGTGTCAGGGTTTGTAGACAATCGCGCGTTCGCCGAAGCAGACGAAACCACAAACCGAAAAAAAAAGAAGAAACGGGCGTTTGCGGTTTCGGGGCCAACAAACGGTAAATGCGAGGGGGGTTATAAGAAAAAGATGGGGTATATAAAAGAGCGGAGTTAATAATCAGCGAGCTCCTGCCACTCGACTATGATCGAGTGAGGCTTTGAAAACCGGATGCTTGCTGAGGCTCGAGCGATCCATATTTTAATACGCCTGGCCGAATGAATCGGGCGCGGCGGCGCCTAGGAAAAAGCAGACGTACTACACATTTCGAACGCCCTCTAGCAGACGAACAATTAACGGCGCGCCTTCTGCTTGGTGGCCCTTTTTTTTCGTCTGCTACTGTAAGCACGCTAATGGGACCCGTTATAGCTGGATTCCTCGAGATCAACGGCATTCAGTTTCTGGCATGCATACCGCTAGGTATACAAGGTGTAAAACTTCATGGCATGCATGACTGCGGAAGAAGAGACTGAAGAATTAAAGAAGAAGGAAAAACAGGAAGGAATTGAAGTGCAATCGTGTGATGCGTGTTGTCTGTAGCTAACTGAGATTCCGGCAAGTTCGACCGCCCATGTTATCGCCCCGACATGACAAGCCAATTTGATTTCTTTATAAAGCGGTCGCGGAAGCATCGGTGTCAACGCCTCCAGCCAAGCCAATCCGGCGGCGCACTTGAAGCACCCTTCGTATAGTGCTCAAATAGAGGCTCCCCCGTCCGAGATGCCGATCCTCTGCAGCGTAACGTTGAACGACATCAAGAAAAAAAATTTAACGCAAGAAACTGTACAGGTGACAGTAAAGAAGGAGAGAGAGAATTAAAGAAAAAAAAATGTTGAGCCCCTACAGGCCGGTTTCATTGGCCGTCAAGCTAGCTCAGGCACGCGTGTATGTAGCCGTACAGCAGACGACTTGTGTCTGAGGCGAGGAAAGAGGCGGTTGTGTGTAGGAAGCCGTAGGTGAATGCGTTCTGTAAACAAGCCCGACAAAGCGGCAGCAAGCAAACGCCTAAAACAAACTTTGCCGGCGTGTGCTTTCGAAAAGCGAATCCGAAGTGAAGGCAGCGCGCAGGTGCAGGAAAGATGCTTCGACAGCGCAAAAAAAGTCCATTATTTCGGACAGGCGCCACGAACACGTAATTAGACATCCGCCTCCTGTTCTGACCGACGTATATCTTTTCATTCATTACTGGTTTCGTTGTTATTCATTTATTTTTATTCGGGCTTGTTTCCTTGCTTCTGCTACGCTGGTTTATGCTTCTGTTTTTATGCTGTTGCAGTCGTCTGCTACCGGGTGTATAACAGACGACGCCAAGCTCAGAAAAAAAGAAAGAAAAGAAACAGAAGTATAACACCGGGAGATGTAAGAAAACTAGCAATAAAGAAGACTGTATTTCTGCGGTTGCCGTCGTCTGGTACTGGGCATAGCAGACGACGCAGTGGAAGGCAGCGGCAGGATCGTCTGCTGTCGAAATGGAAGACGAAGGAGGAAAGAGGGAGAAAAAAAGAAGGAAACATGGAAGGAGGGATTAAAAAGAGCGGACCGAGGCGAAAGTAAATGTACATAAAGAGCACCGTGAGACGAGGCGAGGGAAAGCGGGAAGAAAAAGTAAACAAAACGGAAGAGTTAGCGGCCGACGAATTTTTCGTCTGCTACAGGGAAGGCCAGCAGCGACCACGGCCAAGGACGAAGGGAACCGCGGGGCGCCGCCATCTTGGAACGTGATGGCTGTACGTCGACAAGGATGCATGCGGCGCTGCAGTATATACGGAAGAGTTTCTTTAGAAAGTGAACGTTCCCGAGGTCATTCCAGGCACGAAACTCGTGTCAAGTCGAAATCGTCGCCATGTTTATCTTTGTGCGTACGCCTTCGCAAGACATTCCGGTGGCCATTTGCGAAGGCAATGAATTGAGCAAGATAAGGAAACAGACAGTAAATCCGCGTCCACAGATAAGCGGGACAGAAGCTTGCGGCGTTATCTGATACGGAGAAGGCTTAACGATTTATTCGATACGCAGCGCCTTGATCTGTGGGCTATATACAGCTACCGTAGACACTGTATCCGCTAGAGTTTTGCTCTGGTAGCAGACGGCACAGATAACCCCTGTGCCGTCTGCCTTTGCAGTCGGCGCGATCGTCTGCTAATCAAATCGTCTTTCACTTTTGGCTCTGCCGTCGTCTTCGAAACCCGAGACAACGCCGAAGACGACTCGGCGTTCCTTCTCCTACCATTGTTAGTATTCTGTTTCCAGTCGGCCATAACCAGCGCCGTTTAATATGTACACGCTATAAATAAAGCCTACCTATACCCGTAGCTGGGGATCGGTGTCTGGCACGGGCTCGCATATTAGTCACCGCTGGCCCTGACGACCGCCGCCAGCTTCGGATACATGCCGTACCTTTCCCAGCACAGTTCGTGAAGCCCGTTAGGTTGCACGCATGCGTGCGTAGTATACTTATATTACTACACGGGGCAGTGTAGCGTGTACACACACAGTGGTGTCCGCGCGCCACCAGCCAACAGGCTCATTAAAACGCGTCGGCCTCGCAAACTGAGACGCAATCGAAGCGCGGGGCCAATTCGGGTCGGCGTTCCGGCTCGGCCCGTGCATTAATGAAGCGGCCAGCAAGGTCTGGCGAGCGGCAGCTCTTTCACCGGCTGGCATGCCCTCGATGTATCGCTTCCCGGTACACACGATGCAGGCGTTGCTGCTCCTTTTGCTGCTGCTGCTGTCTGTGTGTTGTGAAGGCGAGAGGGGATTCTATCACGGTGTCTGCGACTCCCTGGTGGTGGAGTTGTTCGGCGGGGCGTTTTGTATATATACGGCTGCGTTCGTGGAATGCCATGTTGTTGTTGAGGGCGGTCTTTTCCTCGGTCTCAGTCCATACACACTATATGTAGCGAGGTATGCCGATTTTGATTTCGAAAAGTGTGTGTCCATATTCGGAAGACGGCGAGGCCTAACGGAGCGTCCAAGTCACGTGACTTGGACACTCCGTCATACTGTCAGCTGTCATACTGTCAGCAGTTGTCTGAACCGGCTCATGTTGTCCGGTGTGGTTCGAGTCATGGCTAGTGTCTGCTGGAAGTTATGGCTATTGGCTTGTGCCGGTAAATTAAGAGATGTGTGGCAGCTCTGGCTGTCCGCCTCTTGTGATGCAAACATTCTGTTTAATCAGCCTCGTTCCAGCGACTGAGTTTTCTATAATCCATTTGTTCATAAAGCACCGTCGCAAGTTAAAAAAAAGCATCGTCAGTTTCACGCCGTGCACATCGCAAAGCCTTTTTAACTCTCTCGAAACAAAAAATGGCAATCTAAAGCGCCGGACGGGCTTTTGTTGTCCTACAACAAAACAAGACCGTTTGTTGTCCTAGTTGGCATTTAGTCGACGACATATTCCATTCGCGTTTCTCCTGCTCCGCATCGTAAGAGGATTTATTATGGTGATCATCATCACTGTCATTGGCACCACCATACTCAGCGTCTTTCTTTTTATTTCATGGTATTTATTACAATGCGCTAAGAGACTCACAAATTGTATAACGTGCTGATGCAGTCACCTAGCGGCAATAATCGAACAAACGCTACAAAAACATTGACAGCCAAGGTACAAATTCACGTACAGAATACACTGAAGTTTTCCAGGGAGAGTTCTCGAAGACGTGTTGCACAGCATAGCTGGTAGGGATGACCACCTTCGCCTCACCAAGATGCGGTACCATTGAGGCCTGACGTCAGGTTCATCGTAAATGTCCTTTAGATGCACGGTCATTTGAATGAAATGGGTTATTGAAGCAGTGACTGGTTCTGCATTGCGATGAATGTCTCTATATCAACCACAATTATAACCATAAGCTGCAGCAGTGCTACTCTCTACACTCGGAGGTGCTAAGCTGGTGTGTTAGGTAGATTATCTGTTGCTAATCGTCATCATCATCATTAGCTGCATGGACGTTGCAAGGTTGCGGTTCTATATAGACTCAGTCATCCTCCGCCATGTTGTCTAGTTACGCCCTGTTTGAATATTAAGCCAATCAGAGTTACCGCTGCTGCCGTGTCAGCAGCGGCAGCTGCGGCCGCTGCTGGATTCCATTCTGCGGCCTTCGTTCCGGTCAGCAGCCGACTGCCACGGCCTCTAAACCACGGTGGCCGGGCAGTTATAAAGACAATGCTATCCAAACTTTCGCACAATCAGCGTCCCGGCAGCCGACGGGAATAGACCACTCCCCACTGTATGGCCCGGGCCACTTCTGTCAAAGCGTGTCAAGAACTTGCTGGGCCAAGAGGTGCGAGCCTTCCAGGAGGTTATAGGACTGAGACCTTAGTCCTCTTGGAAATTATAAATGTTGTTTCTCTCTCTCCCTCTCTCTCTACACGTACTGCGCTAAGTGCCGGCGATCTGGGTCTTGGCGGTCGTTCTATGATGATGGCATATGAGAGCCTACGCTTGTTCTCGCCATGGAGGCTTACGCATGGGACCAATCAATGTCCACGCACGTTTCGTTAGTCCGAGCTCTTTTGGGCGTTGTCGCGGAGTCCGTGGACCTCATTTTTTTTGTTCTCTTCATTAGCGCCTCTTTGGATCCCTTATTAGGCGCCTCACGTAACTCTTTCGTTGACACGCAGCAGCCGGTGCAACTTTATTGCGAGATGCCGTCCTCGTTTTTTTTCTTTTTTTTGTTCTTTATGGTGTCACTGTGCTGCTGATAAAGATCAATGAGCGGGCGATGCGTGCGTACCAAGGAGTGTGATAACGAGTTTTTCAACCCCCACCCTCCCCCACCCACCATTCTCCTCCCTACATATTCGGCAGTGCTTATGCAGATATTATATGTATACATTTTGTCCGTTACACACTATATACTACGTGGACACTGACCGCTTTCCGATGTGCGTATTATCGATTAGCGGACGTAGGCGTGCGGTAATTCTGCTCTTGGAAGTTGTGTTTACTTGTTGTCCACGCGTATATATGAAGGACACGTAGTGCATTCGAGAACGGCAAGCTTTTAACGAGGCAATTTACTCGGGGATGGGTCGTCCTTGCGCGATTTGCGGACAGAGGATAATGCCGAAAACCCGGATCAGGTTTCGTGTGTAAGACGGCCACTGCCGGGCGCTTTCATCGCGTAAGTGGTGGATGATGAAGTTCGGCGCGTGCTTCTAGTCGAAGGTAATGGACAGCTACGCCGACAACGAAGTTCACTAACAAGTGGTCGTGCCACTTCACAACGTACATTATTAGAAGCTACAGTGCCAAGTGCCTGTTCTAGAACACCGTACATGTCGCCGGCTTAGGAGTAGCCACGTCTTTCTCCTAACTTGTTGCCTTCTTATAAACTAATGTCGTCTGTTTGTTTCGTCTGTCTTTCTAAGGCAAAATCGTCTATCAGCTCATAAACCGTCGCCTGTCTGTTGGAAACAACGTACATTAAAAGCTGCAGTGCCAAATGCCTCTTCTAGAACACCATACATGTCGTCGGCTTAGGAGTAGCCACGTCTTTCTGCCTAACTTGTTGCCTTCTTGTAAACGAATGTCGTCTGTTTGTTTCGTCTGTCTCTCTAAGGCAAAATCGTCTGTCAGCTCATAAACCGTCGTCTGTCTGTTGGAAACAACGTACATTAAAAGCTGCAGTGCCAAATGCCTCTTCTAGAACACCATACATGTGGTCGGCTTGAGTAGCCACGTCTTTCTGCCTAACTTGTTGCCTTCTTATAAAGGAATGTCGTGTTTGTTTCGTCTGTCTTTCTAAGGCAAAATCGTCTGTCAGCTCATAAACCGTCGTCTGTCTGTTGGAAACAATGTACATCAGAAGCTACAGTGCCAAGTGCCTCTTCTAGAACACCATACATGACGTCTGCTTAGAGGTAGCCACGTCTGTCTGCCTAACTTGTTGCCTTCTTGTAAACGAATGTCGTGTGTTTGTTTCGCCTGTCTTTCTTAGGCAAAATCGTCTGCCAGCTCATAAACCCTCGTCTGTCTGCTGGAAACAGCGTATATATGAAGTCTACAGTGCCAAGTGCTCCTTCTAGAACGCCATACATGTCGTCTGCTAAGAGGTAGCCACGTCTGTCTGCCTAACTTGTCGCCTTCTTATAAACGAATGTTGTCTGTTTGTTTCGCCTGTCTTTCTAAGGTAAAATCGTCTGCCAGCTCATAAACCGTCGTCTGTCTGTTGGAAACAACGTGCAGTAAAAGCTACAGTGCCATGTGCCCCTTCTAGAACACCATCCATGTCGTCTGCTTAGAGGTAGCAACATCTGTCTGCCTAACTTGCTGCCTTCTTATAAACGAATGTCGTCTGTTTGTTTCGTCTGTCTTTCTAAGGCAAAATTGCCTGCCTGCTCATAAACCGTCACCTGTCTGTTGGAAAGCAGCGCGTTCAAAGGGTTCCGGTATCAACGGTACTAACAAAAGCTGCGTCGTCTGCTAGATACGTTCCTTCTCTCGTACGTTCCACCAGCGGAATGGAACGGCGCCGTTCTTTTTACAGTATGCCGCGTTGCTCCCAAACTGACGCGCCGGCACGCACACGTTCGATGTATAACAAGGGAAGTAGCCAAGCCGAAGCCGAATCTCGAAGCGAGCCAAGCACGCCGCAAATACTATAGTTTGCCACCTAGTTCACGGAGGCGCCTGGGCTTGTTAAAAGGTAAGCTTAAGAGCTGGCAGACGGCATCGTAAACATCCCTTCGATGCTGCGCGCTCGCCGCAGCTTACGAGCCCGATCCGCGTGTATTATACGTATGTATCTAAGGTGTGCCTTTTATCGTTCAATGCATAAAGGTGGCCCGCCGGTAACGGAGTGCCAACAGCAAAACAATCGCGGGCCGGTTTTATGCCCAATCCCTGTTACGCCGCGCCCTAAATGATCTCCGGAACGAGTTGCTTATGGACCGGAAAAAGAGCAGACGGCCATCGCGTGCGCGTAGCAGACGGCAATGTCGGGTTGCACGTATAGCTTCTGCTGCCGGTCGTCTGCTACAACCCGAGCAGACGTTCCGTGTTGGCAGGCGGGCGCTCGCGTTGTTCCTTGTACGGGCTTCTTCATTACGGCGGCGAAATGCGTTAGCGAGCCGAAGACAGATTTAGCTGGTTAGGATCGGTCACCGGCGCCAGCGCTACTAACTTGTGCGTAGCTCGTTAAAACTTACGGGGTACCTTGCACGAGATCTGTTTTGCTTCACCTCTGGCACGTAAGTGACGTGGTGTAGTCAGTCCTTGCCTGTGTTGCAGTGCTTTACGCTGAAACTTGACCTAAGACAACTGTCATGCGAAACAAAACGAGGGTGTAACATGGGATGAATGACGTGACGTAGTGGTGTTTCTACAATCTTGGGCTTTAGACGCTGGGGGTCTTTTTTTTTTTTTTTCCTGCTACCAGTATATGTAAGCAGCTTTCACGATTCTGCCCGCTTTAGCTTTTTTTTTTCAAAAATTAATTAGGAAAATTACTGCGGCTACGGAAAGCAGAAGGCCGTGCAAGTAACGGTCGCCTGTTCAAAATAGAAAACTATAGAAACCGCTACGGCTTCAGCAGAAGGCAATGCACGTAACCGTCGTCTATTCAAAATAGAAAGCCGTAGAAACCGCCACGGCTTCCTTTCCGTTTCTCGCCGGAGCGCTTCGCACTTTCGCTTACCACCATGCACTCCCACGGCACTTTCTGTCTGTCATCTCAACTCTCTCGTGTCCATCTTTCTTTTTCCAAGCGTTTCTGCTGTCACAAAAGCGTCCGGTACGTAACAAGCAGTGACGGGAAGGTGTGGTTTCTAGTAGCAGAAGTGCAGTGCCGCAACGAAGCAGACGACATGGTTCGCAGGCATTCAACGAGAGCGTCGTCGTCGAGAGAAAAAAAGGGCCGCGAGAGACAGACGGCGTGTGAAAGAAAACGAAATAGGCGTGAAGAGGCGACGCGGAAGGCTTGTTTCTGGAAGCGAGCTCGTCACCACAGGGGGGCGTGGATGAGATGACACGCCAATTCGTGCCGCCTTTTTATAAACGGGTCTGAGCAGCCAAACCGCGTAGCAGACGAAAAGCGAAACAAAAGAGCGCGGAAGAATACGGTAGCGCCGCGGTGCAGTGCGGAAGAGTTGGCTACAAAGAAGCCTAAGTGAGCTGCCGCTGTACGTCTGCTTCACTTTTTTTTTTTTGTCTTCTGCTAACTTACACTCTCATATCGTCTGCTCCGCGCATGCATGCCAGAAGTTGAAGCGCATGCGAGCCGCGAGGTCATCGTCTGCTGCCGACCTGCCCGGATGTAGGGGGAGCTCCTTGAAAAGAAACCGCGTTGCGTTACGCTCGTTTGTCGCATGACTTGCGCGTCCCTCATTTTCTTGCTTCATTTTTTTTGTAGATCTCTATTTACGTCGCATTGTAAGCGTGATCGCTTTAGTTGGCGTCCAACAAAATCGACGCGAAACAAGAAAGATGTAGCCAACGTGGTTTCCTTTTGTCTTCTGTTCATCTAATTGCCTTTGATGGTGTGGTTCGTCGTGTCAAAAGTTGCACTGCATGTGAGTGCAATGTCAGCTGTCACCTCCCCCCCCCCCCCCCCCCCCCCCTGCCACAGCGAAACACCCAAGTTCCGTTTCGCTAGCTCGTTAAGCCTTTCGCCTTTGATCTACCACGGTTTTTGTTTTTTGCTCTTTATGATATTTCTGCAGCACTTGAGCCATCTTATGCGTACATATACCTGAGGTCCAGACATCAGACGTTACGCGCGCATAAGTGACAGCCGCGATGTGCGAGTTTGTTACAAATGACACTGACTGCTTGTAGGCACGCCGCGAGAGTCTCAGGCGCTGTTACGTTCCTGTAGTATACGTCTGCTCACTTCAGCATTGTCGTGTGTTCTACGCATACTGATAATACTCATGAACTCGGTGTAATCGTCTAGCGACTGGGCAGGTAGGGAAACTCAAATCTTTCTGGCTTGCACAATTTCGTATTCTGTCTCCATGCTGCTGACTTCAGATGTCAACTTTTCGTCGTCTGTCGAAGAGTTGTCACTTGCAGAATGCCAAATCGCATAAGGGGGACCAGGGACTCCGGAACTGGGGCCTAAAATTTTTCCAGAGGGAGCAGCCCCCCCCCCCCCCCCCCCACACACACTTTCCGACCATTTACGCTGAAATAAAAATTTTGACAAGAATTTTCAAGCTGGTGGTTGTGTGGCCCAGTGTTTCCAATGCACAGGACCATACAACCACGAGGCTTGCGCGGTCTGCGCAGGCTTTCAGTACTTCCGAAATTTCCGACCATTCTTTAAGTCTATACCAATGCGAAATAAGCGAGGATGCAAATATGTAAAATTTAGTACGGCTAAAATGAATTAAACACTAATTGACATCATTAGAGCTGCTAAATAATATTATATAATATGCAACTTAAATAAACTAGAATCGACAAATATTGAGAACAAATAAATAATAACACAACGTACAAAGTTGACAATACTTGCTCGCCCCACTCCCAAAAACGTTCCGGAGTACCTGCGGGGCACTTGTCACAGCGAAAACGCTTTTCCTTTTTTTTTTTTTTTGACGAACCATTGCAGTATACTATTGAAGAATTGTGTATTAAAGAACCAAGATCGGGGCGTCCAGATGATTACACCTTAGAAGTCTTTCTACATAAAGTAAAGAAAAATTTAGCAGCTCTTCCTAAAATGGGGACAAGCGAATCTTGGCTTGCGCGTGCCTTTTCTCTTTCTTACTTTCTTCGTTTGGCGAAGTTACCGGTGTCTACATAGGAAACCCCGCTTTGAAAGGTGCGTATTATGAACCGAGAGCCGCTGCATCGATTAGTGTGGCTGTAATTCGAATCCACAGCCCCGCGACCAGTTTCTGTTTTCAGTCTACTTTATTATTATTATTTTTTTTTTGAGTCCATATCTTATACACTCGGACCGAAAGAGGAGAAAGAAGTACGCGCAGCTTTTTTTCACGATCGTTTTTTTAGTACGCCATTTACATTAACGGCTTCACAAGTCAGCCAGTACAAGCTTCACTTGAAAAGGCGTCACCGTAGTAGCCTTCACTTTGTTTTCGGCATAATCCTACGGCTTAAAGTGTTTACTGCGCATTTCGCCGCCGTGTTGCAGGTTGTTTGCCCTATGACCCTTCCCTTTTCGCCAGTAGTCGGACTGTCGACGTTTATAAGCCGCCCCATCTGTTATACCTCGGGGTTACGAAAGGGGCACACGAAACTGTACGCCTGCCTTGTCGGTAATACCAGTTTCTTCCTTGTTTCGATTACCAGTGCTACTTCTTTTTTTATTTCTTTCTTTCTTCAAAACTCGCCAGCGCCGCTGATACACCAACACTCATGCCGTTGACCGCTGACCCCTTATGTTCTTTAGTTCGTCTGCAAAGGGTCGGTATCGTCTGCTTCGTGCTGAATGAACACTTACTTCCCTTAATGAGACCAACAAGGTCTTTCTTTCTTTCTTTCTTTCTTTCTTTCTTTCTTTCTTTCTTTCTTTCTTTCTTTCTTTCTTTCTTTCTTTCTTTCTTTCTTTCTTTCTTTCTTTCTTTCTTTCTTTCTCAGCTGAGATTCGCCTTTCGCAGTTCGTCTGCTCGGCGGCCGCTTGTCGTCTGTTCTCTTCTTTCACGACTGGCGCGTTTTCGTCTGCCACAGCTTGTTTGTTCGTCTGCTCGCTCGAAACGCTTGTCGTCTGCTATGGGAGGCGTCGTGTGAGGTCCTTGTACAGGACTGCAGAATAACGCCTGCGAGTGACCGGCCGAGCCAAGACGAGAAATATAGGCGAGAGGGCGCAAAGACACAGAGGAGACTATTCTCGCGATGAAACAGGCCTCCCCTTTATGTTTTTTTTTTTGTTTCGTTTCTTATTCACCTGATTCGATGTACTACGTGACGAAGACGAAGCGCTCGCTACAAGGTAAAATGTGTATGCAGAGATATTTTAAAAGAGGAGAAATCTCTAACGGGCTAAGCGAAAGTACGGCTATCCACTTCCCCACCTACCAAGCCACCTACCAGGAGGACGACGGTACGACAGCACAGTTCTCTTCCTGAATCTGCAGCACTGCAAGTCGAGCGGACAGTGTTCCAGATAAACGCTTCGCGTTACGTACCACCGAGCTACATTTACTGCGGGACGTGGCAATGATAAAAGAGTGCACTGTAGCACCAAAACAAGAGAACGTAAGATAAACCGCGCAGTCTCCGACACGCAGGCGAACGGTCTGTTGTATACGCTACAGCACTTCGCTTTTATCTCAACACTCTCCCGTCTGCTTTCTCCGCAACACGCAGCAGACGACATCGTGTACACGTGTATTCTGTCGTCTGCTGCGTGCGTTTTTTTGCTTTTGCAGAAGAAAAATGAATCGGCGTCGTGAGCTGTAGAACCGCATCCGTTATCTGCGGTTGCTTGTCCTCCATATTTAGAATGATCGCCGTTTCATTTGGCGCGTCGACATTATCGATGTCAACGCGCCCTTATCGCTTGCTTGTTATCGGAGCTCGCGAAAAATGTCCTTTCGCACTGAGCACGTGCTCAGGGTGGACTCGTTGCTATGGGAGCGATATTAAAAACCTTCTTGGTGGCCTAGTGAGGCCATCTACAAACTCCTTCTTTGTTTTCTTTATTTTTTGAAGTTTAGCCTTGGGAAATGTGGGTTTGAGTGTGTTTTAAGAAAGGAGGAGGTGTGAATGGATGCTATGTTTTTGAGCGTCGTTCTTATTTTCATGAGGTAATTCTTTTCTGCCCCCCTTTTTCTTGAGGCGTGAGTGAAGCGCATTGTCGCTGAAATCCTTTCTTATCGTCTTTTTTTTTTCTGTTTCACTGAGGAGTAAATGTTGTTTCCAGAAGGTTGTCTACCTCGTTTGATATACAGCTCCCGGGGTGGTCGCGTATTTCAAGACGAAAACCGTGCAAGCGCTCACAAAAGGGTCGTCCGTTTTGAAGCCCATTTTTAGAATTGCGCGCGGATGGATCTCTTCGTGTAGGCACTGCTCGATGCTTATATACTCAAATCTCCGCACGATTTACCGCTGGAGGAAAACAAGTTGTTTCTTTTCTTCACGTTCTTGGTTGAGTAGGTGATGGGCCAGGAGCTCCGGTGCTGTAGGCTCAAGGTCATCGTTCTCCTTTTTTTTGAAAAAAAATTTTTTTTTGTCAAACAACGACAAAAACAACAGCCAGATGATGTTGACGATTCCTCCATTTCACAACAGAAGAGCCCCGCCACGGTGGTCTAGTGGTTATGACACTCGGCTGAAGATCCGAAGGTCGCGGGATCGAATCCCGGCCGCGGCGGCTGCATTTCGATGGAGGCGAAATGTTCAGGCCCGTGTGTCTGTGCGATGTCAGTGCACGCTAAAGAACCCCAGGTGGTAGAAAATTCTGCAGACCTCCACTACGGCGTCTCTCATAATCAGAGCTGGTTTTGGGACGTTAAACCCCACAAACCAATTAGTCAATCGCGACAGAAGACGCCGTAAAAAAGCTCTACGCCATCGTTCAGTGTTGACTTATCCGTCAGCGCTTGGAAACGAAGTTAAGGGGGCGGCTTCACGCTGAAATACGAAAGCCGTGCAAACGGCAAAGCTGACGGTCCCGCCTAGCTTTGTCTCGGTTGGGCCAAGTCATCGCGAGGTTTTTGCGCGGCACCACAAGCAACAGCAAAGAACAGCCGAACATTAAATATGCACAAGGTGAAAATGTGAAGCGGTTTACAATGATAACTTCTATGTTGTCAGAACTCAGTTGTCGTTAATTTCGGAATTTTATGCTCAATACTAAATGAGAAAATTGATGCCGCAATATCTAGTTTCGAAATTCGCGCCGTGACGTCATAAGGCATCTTTCTTTTTTTTTTTTTTCGTATTCTCGCCAAATTCGCTCCGTCCCTGAATGTTCTGAAACACCTTGTGTGAAGTCTCTGGCCTTCCTTGGAACACAACGTACTACGTCTTTCTTACGGATAAATAGCTTACTCTTTCGTTACAGACCTCTCTTCGTTCAGCATGTACTTGGCTGTTTTCTTTGTTAGCTGATGTTTCTTATTTCAAGTGTTGCCTTTGGGGAGCGTTACCTATGGTGCAACCAGTACGCAGGGGGGGGGGGGGGGGGGTGCGGATACGAGGTTATTGGTTATCTGGATTTTATTTTATTTTTTTTTGGGTGGGTTCCAACAACGGGGGTGTTAGGGTGGTGTTGGTGTTGGGTGTATAAATCCGTGATGCGACGTTCAACAGCAGTTTGAACGCCCCGAAACGTCCGTGTTTACCGAAACGCATGTGTTAACCGTCATTCACTTGTATAGCACGAATTCTTTGGAAACAAACAAACTTGAGCGAGAACATCGATCTTCATTTCAATTCGAATGTAAATAATTTCCGCGGTATGACAAAATCGAGGGTGTTTAGTATAATAAACGGTGTTTAGAGGTTTTGTTTAATTGAGTGTGTGTGTGTGTGTGTGTGTGTGTGTCCAGCGAAATTCATCTGGAGGTACAGTCCTTACGCATGAACGTGGTCGGTAACTTTTCCTCGAAAATGTAAGGCATGTTCGCGTGCACAGCGTTAACATCGAAGCGCCACGAATATCTGAAAAAAAAAATCTTTTTTTTTTGTCTAGCGGGCTTCTGTTTATCGAAGGCAGTCGATGATTACGATCGGAACGGCGCCGAATAGCGTGGGACTCCGACTTATACATGCTTCCGACCGCCCTTGGGTTGTATCAAGTTCTCGGACGACCCGCCTGGACACGAACACGTGTCCTATCACGCTTATACCGACGCCAAAGCCGTACCTCATCGGTTGTCAGTGTCTATTTACGATGCGCTAAACCGGGACCTTTCGGGCTTCTCAGATAACGCGGGCGTACGCATTAAGCATACAGCCAAAAGTGATGTTCCCGGATGTTCCAGCTATAATACCCCCGAGTCTGCCTTAACTCTATGATACATAAGCGTGTCGTACATGAAAGGGGAGAGAGGGAGTTACAGGTAGATATGTGAACGCGTTTCAGGTGCCCGTACGGCATATGCAACGACGATATCGATGGGATATCAAAAACGCCGCTTCTACAACAAAAAAGACCGTGTGCAGATGCGAACTCAAGTTTTCGGGGGGCTGTAGCGGGTGCGGGGTTTGTTTACACGGTCGTTTCGGACACAAGTCTGCATGATCCTCGTAGACAAACGCGTCGTCTCGCAAAACCGATCATTTACGTCCGTGAGGTGACCGCTATCGCAGCGGGTATCATAGACGTGACATGCTTATTAGGCATGTAAGTTAAGCAGATGAGAGAGAAAAAAAAAAAGAACCGCATCCTTCCCATGCGTATAGATGTATATTTAACTGAATCTTCGAGAGGCAACTTATGGCTGAGCTCTATCCCTCCGGACACCGCAATCTTTCTTTAATGAAATTGCCGCGACCGCGATGATCAGATAACGGCCCAAACGCGGCACCGGCCGATTCGCCCGCATGCATATACGATGACCGCACGATTTTTTTTTTTCGTTTGCAAGTTCTGGCGGAAGCTATGGCGTATCGTCTGCTACGCGTGATGTGACTTTCTTCTTTATTTTCCTTTTTTTTCCTTTTCACGTACTTTAGGTGCTCTTTAGGGCAGCTCTGTAGCACATCGCTCTCAATCAAGCCAATTAAACGGCTCGCGGAAGCCGTCAGGGCCGTCTGCTTTGCATATACCGGTGCAGACGACACGAAAGAAAACAGACGAAAAGCAGACGAAAAACGGACGAACAGCAGTTTTTTTTTTCTGCTCGGCGTCCGACTACGCAGAAGAAAAAGAAAAAAATACAGACGTGATCTCGAAAACGAACCCGACAAACCTGTTTCCTTATAGGGGCCACGCTCGATCGCGCGAACTTGGGAAAACAAAAGATAAAGAAGAGGGGGGGAGATAAAGACGACGTTTCGACATATTGAATGCGACGCGCTACGACCGCTCTCCGTCTTTTACTTTAGATATGAGATAACGTAGCCTCGAGCCGTTTTAAAACAAATGCCTCGCCCTTTCACTTTTGCTTTCACCGTCCTGCTGCGACTTAATTTAGCAGACGACGCCAGCTGTCCAGGCGAAAGCCGGAAGTCTCCTCCGAAACCGCGTTTAAGACTTCGCTGCTTTCTATAGGGCCTCAGCCCGAAGAGAGAAAAAAGAAGAAAGGGACGGAATGCTGTACTTGGACCCCAATCACTTTTACTTTTCCCTATCGTCGTATAGCTTTACTTTTGGCTACTTCTGCCTTCTCGTTGTGTCGGTTAAGTTCGTCTGCTATACGCACAGTACAAGTTTACAGACGTCACTTCCATGCGTCGCATTCCGTGCACGCCAGTCGTATAGCACGGTGCCGAGAAAGGGAGAGAGAGAGGTCTCCGGTCCCGTAAGGTAGAGCCGCAAGAACTGCCGGAGCGCGGTGGTTCGTGGCGAAAAAAAAAGAACAAAACAAAAGAGGGGAAACAGAAGTGAGTGAGGAGTCATTGACCGCATCGACAAGCGGCAAGGGCGTCTGCTTCAAAGTCTGTGCGTGTGATGATCGTCTGTTCCGTGCCTCTAGGCGGATCGCTTTGTTTTGGGTCGTGTAAACAGCGTAATTACACGGTCGTCTGCGAGATCCGCATGGACTGCAGGCGGTGCGAGCATGCTCCGTGAACTTCTGCGTTTTTCGAGAAACGGCGTGGCTTTTTTTTGACGAGAAAGTGCGAGAGTGGGCGTTCCCTCACTGTCGCGGCCGCTGTGCGCGACCGTCACTTGTGAACTTGAGTAACTCCATTAGTCTATGTTATATTACTGCTCACAGGGCTTCTCACAATAATACTTCCTAGAGGCAAATGTGCCGCCACCGTCTACGCGAGTTTCTTAAGGGGCTGCTGTACCGCTATGGGAATGACGGTGTGTCTGTAATGTGTCTGTGAGGCTTGTGTTGGCTGGCTTCCAGCGGGTCTATCACTAAAACGTGAACAGGGCTGCACCAATAACGCGTTTTTGAAACGTAACCTTCGTAAACGTGTCTCGCTTACCAGTGCTACTTCTTGCAATAAAATGTTACCCGCAGGGCATGGTCAAACCGAGAAAACGACAAACATGTAGCAAACTGTCGTGGAGTCAACCATGACGTTACCGCCGTGTCTTTCAACTTTGTGGCCGGTCGCTCATTTACATTAGTGCTAATAGAAAGGGAGTTGACTGCTGACTCTTTCAGTGCAAAATTAACCATTGTGGCGAATGGAATGCCTCCAGCCAGACGAGTATTCGAAGTGCCAGTGAGTTGCTGTCCTGGACCATGATCCTGGACACTGTCAAATTCCGCCATATTGTCAAATTCGGCATCTCATCAGCTCTGATTGACCCGCAGGGCTGCTAGGGCCTCCGTGATTGGCTTGAAACGGCTCCATTATGGAATTCGTCAGTATGGCGGAATTTGACAGCGTCCACGACAGCACACTGGCCTCTTCGTAGATGATGCGGATCCGACACTTCCCAGCATGCCCGCGCGTACAACAGCATTGCAGTGCCAGTTTCCCCTCCAGGTTAATCGTCAGAAACGCTGCATATGTTACTGTTTGGGTCGAATTCATGCCCTCCAGTCCTTTCTAGACCAAAGAGTGCGGCCGTGTAAAGTTGGTATTTGCATCTGCGACCAAACGAGGCGGGAAAACAAGGAATACCGTTTGACCATTGAGCTCCCGTCTGTTTTTCGCTGCCTCTTAGGCAGAGATTACCGTCTGGCGTACAGAACTGCTACCTTTTCTGCAGACACTGCCGTCTAGTATATAGAGCTACGACCACTGGCAAGGTCATGCTCCCGGCTCACCGCGGGCGCTTTCACATTCCCTCACGTAGCTTGCCTTATGTGTACCTTCACCAGCTGTTATCTTTAACTAACCTTCCTCACCACGCGGGCTGCGCAGATCCCATTTGCGGCAGGTGCGCATGCTGCAAGGGTGGCGACATCAGACCCATCCCTTTACCCAAAACATGCATTGCTGTCCCGGCTGAAAGAAAATTAGCCTTACCTCCGAGAGCTGCGTGGTGTTCTGGGCGAAGTAAAATAAGATATAATAAACATGCATACCAAGAAAGCGAAAAATCCCCTCTGCGCACCCTCGGCGTTCTCTAAATTTTTCACGCTTCACGGCAATGCACGCCTTCTAATCTCAGTGTCCGAGGCAAGAGTTAGGCTTAGGCGGCGTCCATTACGACGTACCACGCGAAATTGCCACGGCGACGTTCAATTATGGGCAAGGCTTGTGTAGAAAAGGGAAGCCGTGCGATGCATGCCTGACGTCTGCATTTTGATGCTGCTTTGAGAACGCGTGTTCGTTATGAAAAAAAAAAAACGCAAGAAGATTGTGCGTAAGTTTTCTTTTCATATCTTTCACGAGGCTTATATATATAATGGTGCTGCTCACACGCTCGTAGACACATCATTTGTCATCAGCTGCCGTAATAACCTTGTCACCGAGCTTACCAGCCACTGAGACAGCGCTGTAAATGGTGTCGGCGCTCCATTTACATTGCCGGCAATGGACGTCGTCCTCTTCAAGGTCACCTTGCACGCGGAGTGACGCGGTACGCTTTGGTCAAGAGAAATGGTGGTCACGTGCACAATCCCATCTCGGCCAAAGGAGCGCCCTTCTGCAATGTAACGGAAAGAAAAGGAGCAACCTTCTATTGAAGTGTGTACACCATTATTTATGTACAGATCGCGGCAGAATGCCTTTCCGGTGGGGGTGGCTTGCACGGCGACATAATCCGCTCTTCCGAGAAAATTGGGGTGTCATATAGTTTCGATTTGCCGAATTGCGGCTGTGATAAGGACTTTAGAACGAAGCGGGGCCTCAGTTCGCTGGAAATTAGCCAGGGAAAGCTTTGCCCCCCCCCCCCCCCCTTCCTGGAGTCTAATGCTGCTTGAGACGTCACACAACTTACGAATGAGCCCGCAAGAGGTCGATCGCTCCCTGCCAGGAGCGTATCTTCGAACGCG
This sequence comes from Hyalomma asiaticum, assembly GCA_013339685.2. NCBI lineage: Eukaryota > Metazoa > Arthropoda > Arachnida > Ixodida > Ixodidae > Hyalomma > Hyalomma asiaticum. The sequence continues at coordinate 26,374,806 of CM023490.1, read as the reverse complement.
GAAACGCCCGCATGGTTGTTCTGGTGTCGTAGGTGTGGAAATGACCATTAATGCGGGAGGGGTGGCCGTGCCATCTGAAATTACCTGCGGGACGCCTAGACGCACCGCCGAGACAGGCAGCAATCGCTCAAAGGAAGGAATCGGGCAACGATTTGTTTGGGCCCTCAGCAATATGGCGCAGAAACATATGTTTAGGTGGCTCGAGTTCGGGAAACGGTGTGTCGTCTGCTGTACGTGCGGTGCCAGACGAACCGCGCGCTGCACACGCGAGCAGACGATTCTCTGTTCTCGCGGCAGACCACGGTCGTCTGCTTCGTTTTCTTTCCCCGTGTTTTGGTCTGTCTCATTTGGCGTGCGCCGTACGCGGTAATTATTGGCTCAATTACAAACGCTCGGCTTCCTCTTAAGACTGTGGCGTTAGCGTAGTTTCGAAATCAAAAGCAACGCCTTCAGTCGTCCTACATATTGAAACGCGTCGCGACACTACGTGTATAGGTGTCGTCTGCAATGGTTCGTCCCAATTTCGCTTCCAGAAGGCCTTATTATGGGCCTTTTTTTTCTTTTTAGTTGTGGCAACGGCAGCCATGAAAGCAACTGCCATTCGCGTGGGATTAAACTGTAGCAGGAAGCCGCAGCGGTGCATTAGGAAACGACCAGAAGAAAAGAAAAAAAAACGTACTAGATATCCTTAACGGTGGACAACCGCACAAGAATGGCCGAGTATAATGAGGAAAATGGTGTTTTTCTTGCCATGCATTGGCAGAATGTGTGCAGTATTCACACCGCGCATGTGATTTTGCTGCAAGGAAAAACAAGGAGCCAGAAGTGAAACAAAACAAGCATGTCACGGAGCTCTGCTTCAAACTCATTTTAATTAATGAAGCATCGCCCCTCATAAATCGGTGCGCGCGTCGTCTTCAATATGCGTTCCGCAAAACGGCTCGCTTCTGGCACGCAAGCAGACGATTTTCCGGTACCGACAGGCAGGTGGCCTTCCCCCCCTGAGGCGCAGAATGGCAACGTCTTCAACAAAAACGGTCGTACGCTAGCAGCGCCAGAAAGCAGAAGTGCAATAAAAATGAAAGGGGTGGGATAAAAGAAAGAAGCAGAAGGAAGATGTACGGGGCGGACGAAGCCATTTATATAAACAGAAGGCGTGTTTTAGTCAAAAGGCGGGCCGGCTGCTTAGCCAAGAGATTGTAGTTATTCGTACTGCTCAACCCTTTTCCCTTTAGCGAGGCGCTAAAAGCGACCTTGTACGCTACAAGCGCTCGCAAAGGGATCTGGTAATGACCCACACAAACTGGGGGGGAAGGTGGGATGATGGGAGGGTAAAAATAACGTGCCTCTATATAGTCATTCTGGCAGACGACCGTCTTCTGGGAGACGTCTGCTTTCACCCCTTTCTTTCCTTCCTTAATTCCTTCGTTTCTCTTTCTTTCTTTGTTTTCCTTTTCCGTATACGTTTTGCTTTCTTTTAGCACGCCCCTTCGCTGCGGTAAGTTAGGCTGCAGTCCATTGTTTTTTGTGTTTTGTTTCACGCCAACCAACCCTTTGAAGACAGACACCATGCGTACGGGCGAAAGGGGTAACCCGGCGAGGCGAAGGCTATCTAAGCCCTATAACAATACGGCTTCCTTTTCCGTCTTTGAGGACCGACATGGAGCCAAGCCAAGCCATTAGCAAACTCGGCGCCGGCCCGGGTCATTACGCTCCGTTATGGCATTTAGATGCCCCCCTATACCACATCCCCCCCCCCCCCCCTTCCACTTCGTGTCCGCCTGCCCCCTTCTTCTGAGGGGTGAAAGATAAAGAAAGGGTTGTGGTGAAAGGAAATGAGCTTGAAAGACCGCGGTGCTCCTGGTACGCGCGTGGCATTCGTCGGCCCTTGCACGCGTGCTGCTTCTGCAGGTCGTTAGAGGCCGGGCTTGAGATCCTTTAAGTGCGCGGCTTCGCCGAGGAAGCGTTTAATTGGCCGTTGTGTCCGCGTGTGTACATAGCGTAGTTGTTTCACTGCTTTAAAACGAGCGTATTTTTTTGCCCGCCCGTCCGTTCCGTTACGCTTCGACGTAGCTCTTTGTGCCGTGATGTACGCGTCACTTAATTCAGTTTTAAGGCTGCGGGATTCCCGAGCCCGGCAGTGTTCGTGCTTCGCGTGTAACTTTTATCGCTAAGTGCCTTTTAAGTGGTCACGTCTCGACTGTCGTTCGAACGCTCGCTGTATTTTCACGGGTGCATCGTTTAAATGGACACTAAAGTGAATTGCGATTTTTTTTTTCTCGTATCAGTAAGTTACCTTTCCACATTAATAAAAGGCACCACTCTGGCAGGCTGACGAGGCTCACTTGGCAAGGCTACAAAATCTGCATGAAGAAAATACAAGTCGCAACGCCTGCAGGGAAGTTCCTGCACTAATATGCGTAACGTCGTGCATTCTTTTACGGCATATTAAAGGTGTTGCATAAATACTTATGGGCAAAGTAGATACACATTGCCTTCTGAACAAGCTCGAGACGTAACGTTGCGTATGCCAGGCTATCCACTGAGCTAATGTGGCGAGAAAACTAAAGAAAAATAAGAAGGATGGGGTTCATGACGTCACCTCCGCAAAGTTTCGGTGCGGGATTCAAGTATGAAACTAATGTGAAACTTTGATCTTGATTTTCTCTTTTAATATTGAACATAAAGTGGCGAAATCAACGACAGTGCTGTTTCCCTATAATCATCTATCAGCGTAAACCGCATTAGTCTTTAACTTCATATCCCTTGCACTTAGGGCCTGTTTCACTTTAGGTCGTCCCGGCAGCTTCCCTGTCGAACCTCCTTCCGCAATTAGGAAATCTGTTTTATCGAGGGCACTGTATGACACCGTGAGAAGAAGAAACGGGCGTGGGCAGGTCATGTAATGAGACGGCAAGGTAACTGGTGTTCATTGAGGGCAACATAATGGATCCCAAGAGAAGGCAAGCGTGGCAGAGTGTTGGGTGGGCATATGAGGCCGAAAACATTACGAGGATGACGCTGCCACAGTTAGCACGGAACCGACTTAATTCTACAAATATGGGAGAGGACATTGCCCTGCTGTTGGCACAAGCAGGCTGCTGCTGGTAGTGCGTGCACAACAGCACGCTCTGTAAGATTCCTAGGCGACGCGCAATTGCAGCGCGCAGCTATGAGGGCCGATTTTGAGCACTATAGCTTCCTTAGCAAGTATCCGAAAGCAGGACTTTATAACCCCCCCCCCCCCCCCCCCTTCCTTCTGACGACCTAGGAGGATGTCAACAGATCAAGAGGACAAAAAGCTGAGTGATTTGGAAAGAAACTAGCCCAACCGAGTGCCTTCACAGAGTTGGAAAGGATTCATAATGCAAAGTGTTTTGCACGCCTGTTCTTTATTTTTTGCACTATTGATGTCAACAGGTACCCGAGAAATAATGGAGCTAGACCGACATCAGCAAAGACAAATGCATCAGCATGACTTCCATCTCATTGCCCCGCCACGGTGGTCTAGTGGTTATGGCACTCGGCTGCAGATCCGAAGGTCGCGGGATCGAATCCCGGCCGCGGCGGCTGCATTTCGATGGAGGCGAATGTTGAGGCCCGTGTGCTGTGCGATGTCAGTGCACGTTAAATAACCTCCAGGAGGTCAAAATTTCCGGAGCCCTCCACTACGGCGTCTCTCATAATCATAGCTGGTTTTGGGACGTTAAACACCACAAAACAACGACTTCCATCTCATTATTACCTAAGGAAATATGATATCTGGGTGGCACTACACGTGTGATGTAAGATATTGTTTTGCCTTGTAATGCGCGATAAGTGTTCAGCTGTGGTATAAATAAGGTCACATTCCCCGCAAATAAAGTGTTGTTAGTTTGTGCTTCGTTTGTCATTTTGGGTCCCTTCTTGTCCTCGTTCTTCTTGTGTCCTCGCTCGTTCATCATGATTCACCAACAAGCCCAAGTTGCAACCCTCCTGCAGCCCCTAAACAATAACTTGGCATCCCCACAACACTCGGCGTTCTGGCGATATCTTGTCACACCAATTACTAGTACGTGTGTCGGAATCTCGTATGCTCGCTTCCCTTCCGAGCAATTTCTGATTGCCCACCAAAGTGCCAGCACGTCTGTGTCATTGGCCTCGCGGACAGCCTCCCAGGTTCCCGACAGTGAGCCACTCGGTCACGTGATAATAAAGAAAGAAAGGTGGGCTACACTCTCTAGCGCCCTGGGTGGCACCGTTCTGAAAAAGTGCTCAGCCATCTCCCTTCTTCACCGAGCAAGTTGTGCAATTAAATCATTTCTCGAAGCTGCATGCCGAGAAAGCGCCCGGCGCGATTTCTTTCTCTTTTTTTGTTTCGCCGTCCTCCCCAAAGCCGTCGCGTGAGAACATAAAGCCCCGCCCCCTTGCAGACGACGCACTGTCGCCGAAGCCGCGACAACGTTCGCACTACCTTCTCGCGACGTTTCGGCGGGCCCCGCGGCTGGCTCGCCCACCCGCGAAGTGGCGCACTCGACAGGATCGTACGTCGTGTGTCCTTCACTCGGGCGCCGTCTGTTCCTGTATATCGTCTGCGACTCTCAAAAAACGCAAGCAGAAGACAATGGGAAAGGCGCGCACGTATCGTCTGTTCCTGTATCCGTCCGATTGAAACGCACAAACAGAAAGCATTCGAACGACTCTCGCGTCGTCTGCTAACTTGAAAGATGCAAAGACGAGCAGACGACAACCGAAGGACCCAGAAGACACTCCTATCGTATTACGATAGAGTGAGCGTTAAGGATTCTCGGCTTCTGGCATTCGTTGGGGGAAAGCAACAGAGGAAAGCAGAAGCAGCGAGACGTATAACCCGGCCCCCTTCTGTTCTTTTACTCTGGGCGCGAACTGCGCATGTCCGAAGCGCATTAGTACAACGTTTCTGTCCTTCGGCCATGGGAACTGTGTCGCCGCAGCAGGCCTTGCAGGAGATAGCGCCTCCCCCCCGAAGCGACGACCACGGCGACTAATACGTACGCGTCGACTCGGCAGCAACGCAGCGTCGGTCGCACTTCGTTCGCGTGCGATCCCCCCTTCCCCCTACCGTTATTCTATTCTGCAGCGTCATCGTTCTGCCTATATATACACGTCGTTTGCAAGGAAAGCTTCCTCGCCTGCCGCACGCGTACCCACGGTGCCTTGCGCCACCTTGTCTCTCGAGGTGCCGCTAGCGTATGTATCTTAGCGTATCTTCCGAGGAACGACAACTACGCATCATTCCCACCCCCCTCTCCCTCTCCTCACCTTCCTCAGATTGTTGTACAGCGTACACGCGCTCGCGTATGTCCCAGAGCTCCGCGGTGAGCCACCGACCAACACAACACCCTTTCCCCTCGCTAAGGTAGGCAGGCAGCAGCACCCCGCTTTTACTCCGTGGCCCTTGTTCGTGGTGCTCCTTTTGTTTCAACAGCGCATATGCATATCCATCACAACGCTCGTTGGGAAGATGATGCAGCGGCTTACCTTCCCTCCAGCCGGCCTTGTCTCGGTCGTTATACCATGCCTCCTCCGTCCGTTGTGTTCTCGGTGCTGGGAGCACGGTTTTTCGTGCACCTCGTTGCCTCTGCTCGTAGTCGTCCTCGGCTGGATTGATGAGGGAGCGTGTTTCTTTTTCCTTTTTCTTTTTTTTTTTGCGGAAGTTGCGGATCCTTCTCAGCGGCGGAATTGCGCGAAGTTACGCGGAAGTTGGTGCCCGGAAGCGGTCCCTATATCTCGTGGGCATTCGCTCGCGGAAGGTATGCTTGATATGCCATTGCACCGTCGATGGTACGGGCTATGGTATGCTTTGCCTTGCCTCCTCCTTTCCATTCTCCTCACCCTTTATTCATTTTCCCACCCCCGTCTTTGTTTCTAGTCTAGACTGAGCTTAACTAGTCTCAACGATGCTTAGCTAGACTTTGCCAGGCTCAACTAAGCTTAACTTGGCAGTGTTGACTGTCCGACTGCGCTGCATCCATGATCGGCCCTCATTTTTGCCTACGGAGGTGAAACCGTTGGGGTGTAGAGGTATTACAGCTTCGCTGTAGAAGCCCCGCCAAGGTGGTCTAGTGGCTATGGCACTCGGCTGCTGATCCAAAGGTCGCGGGATCGAATCCCGGCCGCGGCGGCTGCAATTCGATGATGGCAAAATGTTGAGGCCCGTGTGCTGTGCGATGTCAGTGCACGTTAAAGAACCCCAGGTGGCCTAAATTTCCGGATACCTCCACTACGGCGTCTCTCATAATCACAGCTGGTTTTGGGACGTTAAACCCCACAAATCAATCAATCCGCTTCGCTGTAAAAGATTACTCGCCATGCAGGTCATAATCAAACGCCGAAAAGAAGGACAAACGATGAACGGTTGCGGAGTGAACGTTGACGTTGTCTGTCTTCGGACTTTAGCGGTCGGTCGCTGCCCTTTACGTTTCGTGATTCGCGTAGTTTCTTAATGCGCGTAATTACACGTAGACAGAACCACACACCACAGGCTAGTGAGCGCTTATGGCGTGTGTTAGCGCTTGGGTGTGTTTATTCTTACGTGTAACATCCTAATTTGGGCTCGTCTTCCCAAAAAGATCTACATCGACGTTATAGAAGTTAGTGGTCGCACACATATTTCGTGATGACGTCCATTCTTATCCATACTAAAGAGACTACGGTCGGCATAAAGATCTCCGTTCTCGAACGCTAATTACGGTTTGTTCCAGTACAAAGTTAACCATAGAATGCTTCCGAATCGCGGCCACGACAGCTGCTTTTCGATGGAGGCGATATGTTGAGGCCCGTGTGCTGTGCGATGTCCGTGCACGTTAAAGAACCCCAGGTGGTCGAACTTTCCGGAGACCTCCACTACGGCGTTTCTCATAATCAGAGCTGGTTTGGGGACGTTAAACCCCACAAATCATAATAGAATGCTTCCATCCAGACGTCTCTTTGGATTGCGCGGGCTGTTCGTGTTAACGATGCCAATCCGAATCTGACACATCCCAGGATTACCTTGCAAACAACAGCGTCTCAGCGCCATTATTCCTCTTTAAACGTAAGCGCAAGAAACTGAGTGGTCGAACCGTTAGGAGCCTCTCACTCAGGCATAGAATGCGCATGCGCAGAACGCGCGCGAATATTTGCGAGCGGACGTGCACACAAACAAAAATAAATGAAAGGAAATAAGCAAAGAGAAATCGCGCGTTGCCGATGTGGACGTGGAACGGTTGTTTGTCGACCGCTATATGCTACTCATCCCGAAGTCCAGCAGATAGCAATAAGATAAAGAAAGAATGTGCGCAATGTGTGTTAGGATTCTCGCCCTGTAGAGCAGGAAGCATGTGGGGAGAAATGGGGGGGGGGGGTGTCTTCAGAAACAAGCAAGACGCGACGGGATCTCTGAGAGAAAGGAATTTCGGAAAGAAAGTACAGAGCGATGGAATCAAGCGCAGCGAACCAATCGAGAACAAATTCAACAAACCGGCGGTGGCTGCCCGGCATACCGGTTTTCCGGACTTGGCTAGAACCTTTGCCGAAAAAAAGAGAAATCACTGCAGAAAAGATATGGAGCGGCGGTTGTACGGTAAGAAACAAAAGAGAAGAAACGAAATCTCTTCAACACCAAACAAAACGCATGGGGAACGATACGCTGTCATGTGCTTTTTCGTTTTATTTTTTTTTCCCGCTCTGTACAACCTCTGTTTTTCGTATTTGCGTATCTTAGAGGGTAGATCGTCAAGTAACCACAACGGGTTGGCATAGACTGTGCGCGTCGCTTGAAAGATGGGGGGAACTGTATAGTGGTACAAATAAAGTAAAACAGCACAAGTAAAACGGGATCACCGAGACGTCTTCTGCTTCTCGGCAGCAGACGATCTCACGGCCCCGCGCGCTAGCAGACGACACCGAAAAAAAAAAAGACGGCCCGGTCCGGTCTTCTGTTCGAATAGAACGCGATCGAAAGTGAAAAGACGACGCGTCGGAGCAGTTTAAACTCATGGACATAGTACGAATCCGCAATTACACGGATCCATGAGTCCCTTAAGAAGGTGGCTTTGCTACGCCGGCAGCTTCCTTATCTCCGAAAAAAAAGAGCAGACGAAAAGATAAGACGTCCGCTGATGAAGCGATTGCCCGCGGCCAACTAGCAGCACCGCCGTGAGGCGCGCGCGGAGCGTAGCAGACGACGCGTACTTGCGTATATACGGGTTGCAGACGACGCGCCGAGAAGACGCCGGCGCCACCTTTCAGATTGAGGTGCAGAAGTTGGTCGTCTCTGTCGTCTGCTCGCTCATCCGTGTTTCTTCTTCGCTTGTGTTTATCTGCTTTTATTTAGTGTGGGACCTTTTTATTCCGCGTTCTTAGCAGTTTCTATCGCAGATTGATCTGCACAGGAAAGAGAACCCTTTCGGTGCCTGATCTAGCACTAAAGTAAAGAGCACAAAAAAAAAAATACGGATCATGAATTGATCGTCCTTCATATCTTGTACGCGTGCAAGTGCTAATTCGTGTTACCCACCTTAAAATGGTACATAGCTGTCACGGCAGCTGCTCTTTAGCGCTAGTTTTCATTTTGATGAAGAGGGGCCTATGTCCGAGTATTAGATCAGGGTGAGGGAGGAAAGTACCTCGATGTATCTAGCTTTTCTCTTTTTTTGTGTGTGCACTTCGGAGCCCATGGGCAGAGCAGACGAGAGTTACACGATGATATCGCGGCCTTGACATTTTTTTTTTCTGTCAACTTTCATATCTAAGTGGACCAATGGACGGGTACGCGGACGTGCGTGTACTTCGCTAATATGAAATGGAACACGGGATTTCAGTTCAATTAGCCGGTTATTTTCCTTTTGACAACGTTTAATGAGAGGAAAAAAAAAGCTGCACGAGTTGCACTGCTGAGGATGAGAACAGTGTAACGAATAGCACTGGGTGAGGTTCTAACTTGGCGTGTTGGTGTTAATTGCTGCTTGAGCACGTACTACGTCAGTGGATTCCAACGTACATTGAGGGTCGTTGACCTTGTCTCTGTGCAGATATTGCATGCATGCCGTTGCACTAATATTGAAGGTGTTATCCATGGGAGGCGGGTAGGGAGGTAGCTATGCAATAACGCTTGGTTCTTTAAGGTGCACATTTTTTTTAACGAGAAAGCACCATTATTTTGTCACCGTTCGCGCTTGAGTGACGTTCGGAGCATTTGCAGAAATAAGACTGATTCTTGTAGGTGCAGTTTTGGAACAGCATTTTCTTTAATTTATGTGCCGTCAGCGTTTGTTTTAAATAAGAGGTGTTGATATTATGGTGTCTGTATTATGATTTCTCTTTCAAGGAACACAAGCGTTGCTTTTCACACATTGCAGCGAGCTTCATTGGTACAGTGAAGCAAGACACACGTTCCTGCATTTATGGCCTGCATCAACGGTACTGATAGTCCTGTAACAGGCACCCAGGGCGGTGCAGTTTGCTCAGAAACTCACCAATAATTTTAAATAACCGAATGAACGATGTCTTCAAACCGAAACGGGTCGGGGTGCTTCGCGCAGCGTGTCCGATGACGTCACGGCCGCCTCCACTCCGTCAGAGACATCGAGATAGTGCCAGAAAAATCAGAAGTGGACATTACATCCGACGATGTATTGAGAAATGCCGGGTTCTCTGAGCTTAACAGCGCTAAAGTATCACCTTTTTGCTTATGACCGCCCGCCTGCTCGGCCAGGCAACATTTGGCGTAATGATGTCAAAGAACACAGTGTAGTCCGTATGAAAATCCGCTAAAGATTCTTATAATTCATATTCAGGAGAACGAAATAACTTGTAACCGCCTGGTTTGGCACATAATAGTACGATACCGTGGTGAACATGTACTAAAAAAATTTCATTGAGACCAGTGGACAATAAAAAATCGTCGGAGTTACCCTTTAATGAAAAGATGTACCTTTGAAGTCCGGTCCACCATTTCGCGATGAATCATGGACACGTCACTTTTGTCCGGTTCTTCGCCGATAAAAAATACTGACGAAATATGACTCGTTCGGGAAACACGGCCGTAATAGCGCTCACTGGACGTTCGCGGATCTTTCTTGAAACGTCCTGGCAGAAGCCAGCTCACCGCTTCTGTCGGTTTTCCGCAACAGGCCTACCTTGACTTGGTGATTCACCTTTGCCAGCATGCGCCGGTATTTGACGCTTTGACGGCACCGAAGTCTAAAATCGAGGGGGTCTAGCAGCTTGGGCGTCAGGTGTTGAGGGCCGGAGACGACATGATTATACTGCTGTCTTCGAATTCAATTATTTCTGTTGCTTGGAGGATACGTCGGAGCTTTTAGTGGCGGCTTCAGTGTATGCGAGTGGTGCTGATGGAATGCTTTGGTAAGGGAGGGTGAAAGAGTGACACTCAGACAAAAGATGTAAATGCCAAGCAAGAAGACGTAGACATCTATGTATAACAACGGCTGCAGAATCGGCACGCCCCTCATGATCGGTGGCAGTCTGAGCAAGCAATATTGGAATGCCGGAACGTTGCAGTTTCGCCAGAGAAAGCGACGAAGGCTTCCCTGCTCAAGTTGCTGGAAGCAATGGGCTTCGGTTGAATGACTACTGACACCGAATGTTAGACGTTTTTGCATAGTTGCTCTGAATGAAACCACTGGTGTTGAGAACCCTAAAAAAGAGTGTCATGGTGCCTCGGAACGCAATCGATATATTTTTAATACGGCTGCTCTAATGTCCTTTCTGCGCTGCTCCTTCCTGACTCTGCATTGCCAAGCCTGTGTGTGTGTGTGTGTGTGTGTGTGTGTGTGTGTGTGTGTTTTGGCTCAACCAGCCTGCCTTCCGCCCATCTCTAAGACAGTTTAGACTTCGAATTTTGTCATGTGCATCAATGTGTTCGTTTCTCTGCGCAGTTCTTTGATTATATTAGTACTTATCGCTTATGTATGACACTATCGTTATTTTTTTTTTTTTTTGTATAAGACTGCTAGTATTACAGCATGTTTTTGTATTGGACCCTTCACTAGCCGCTTAAGGCTATGGGACCAAATATCTTCGTACGCATATTTCATAATGTTGTATAATGAAATTCTCTTTTGATTTGATTTGATTTCGTGGGGGGCGGTTTCACGGTGACCGGCTCGCACTGTAGGACGTTAGGTCTGTAAGTCACACGGGAGCAGAAAATCGTGACGGAGCTGCAGAAACCCCGTCGTCTATTGCACGTGTTACGAGCGAACAACAATGATCTCGTTGTCCTCCAGCGGTTCCAGCAGCGATTTCAGCGGTTTCGTGGGCGTCTGTGTGCACACGTTATGGCATTGTCCATTGCGATGGGACTGGCTTGCTGATGCAGTTAAAAATACTTCACACGCGTTTGCTGGCTTCGGTGTGTGGACAACGTTCACGTACCAAGAAAACGAAAAATGTCCTTTCTGCGCTGCTCCTTCCTGACTCTGCATTGCCAAGCTTGTGTGTGTGTGTGTTTTCTGGTTCAACCTGCCTGCCTTCCGCACAACTCTTATCCCTCTCTGTGTGGCTCTATTTCAGTTCTGGACATCATAGTGTACAGTCTACGGCGTTGACAGCTTCGAAGATAGCTTCATGCCCGGGTCGTCCCAGTCATGGAACGCTTCTGGATGACGCCTGTGCGACGTGACGCCACCTCGCGTCGACAGGTAAGACAAATACATAAATTGTTATTGCAAGTTAATCGGTTTATCTTCGAATCAAGGAACAACCCAATGTATAGCCTGCATTCATCGTTTAAAATTAGCGCCTACTAGTAGGCAGGCGACCATTTTGGCGGTATCCAAGTAATCCTTCCACTCGCCATGTTGTTTGTATAGAAACGTAGCCTGCATGGTTTTTGTTTACAGAGGCTGTTTTCGCGAAGCTTTCCACTTTTGCCGTCTATACGTCGGAAAGGCCATGGAAGTTTAAATGGCCGCTGTCCACCTAGCAGTCTGTTTAGCCGTCTACGGTGAGTATTGGAACGCACCCCAAGTACAGCTGTGCCTTTTGCAGGCGTGTGCTTACGCATAGACTCACGGAACACCTTCGAGCACCAGATATAGGTGGCTGTGTACCAGTGTTTCTTACAAGCATGTGCTTACGCATATTCTTAAACATCTTCGAGCACCAGACGGCTGTGTATCAATGTTTATTGTATATGCGACATGTACTACAGGCACTGAAGCACCATTAAGCTTATCGCGTTTCGATGGCTGTGAGAATGCTAAGGGGCCCGTGTCGGTAGCCAGGTGGTCAGAATACAGAATGGACACATAGTTCATTCTGTTATTTAATATTGGTGAAAAGACAGGTGGAGTTCCGCTTTAAATATGGGTACGTTTCTGTATGCGGGCTCATTTGCTTTTGTGCTTGTACTCACATTGCTGTGAGCGCGTTTCAGCCTGATTATGCAGAAGCTAGTCTACATGAACGTGCATATTATCGTGTCTTGCTCGTATCCCTGTGTGTGTGTGCTGATGGACAGATCGCCAAAAAACGATTGAGGACAGGGAATGTCGCAGGAGCCAACGTTTCGACAAGTCCACAGGCTTTGGGGGTCTTACGTACGCTCGTGCGTGTACGCGCCTGTTCTTTTTCTATTTTTTTTGTACCCTGGCTTGTTTCATCTCTCAAGCGGCTCCATCCATCTCTCGATTGGCAAAACGCAGTGCGCGCAGCGCACACCACCCAAGCTACCACGACGCCGGCGAGGTCACCAGGAAAAAAAAAAAAAAAAGAAACGTCAGAACCGACCATGCACGCTGCTCGAAGCCGCGTACAACCTTTAGCACCGGGCCCAATCGTAGGCTCGGGCTGTCGGGACGCCGCCATTAAGCGCAAATTACACGAGCCCCCGAATTCTATCTTCTTCAACCCCCCCTCCCCGCCGACACGCACACCGAGTGTCTTTCGAATCTCCACGATTCAGGAAAAGTGCGCATCTATTCCTCCTCCTCAATCGCCGTCAGGGAGTAACTGTGCCACCACCCCCATTTGCAGCTTCTACACGCGTACAAAACCAATAATAAAATAAAGATAAATTGCAATACAGTCCCAATTGGTCCCACAAACGCACCGCCAGGTCTTCACCGTATGCGCTTGAAACATCGAGGAACTGCGCACATAACAACGGGCATTAATTTGCTGCACTGTTTTCTCCCGCGAAAAAAACCCTGGCTCCATGCAAAGGCCACTGACGAGGTAGGGGTGAACGCACCCAAGACTGAGTGAATGGTGGGTGCTCCTGATTTCTTTCTTTTTCTTTATTTTTCGGAGTGGACACCCCAGAAAGGAAGGGGGAGAGAAAAGCAAAACAAAATAAAACGTCGCCAGCGCTACCAGCTGGTGCTCAATCACCCAAGGCCACACCGCGCAACCGACATAAATGCTCGATTCCTGCTGCAACTCCTCCCGAGGAGCACACATGCATGCATGCAACAGCGTCTTGCGGAGTTTTGAGGCACGCGAGACAGCAATTGGGGGTGAAGTGGCGCGGGGGGGGGGGGGGGCACAGTTTCTCGAGGGGGGTGTTGCGGGGTGGGGGGATTGGGGGGGGGGGGGGACACGTCTTCAATAACCGTGTTAGAGGCCGCGCGGGTAGTACACGGGCAAACGAGCGAAGTGATTAAAAACGCGCGTGCCGCATGTCGAAGGGCCACTTAGTAAGCGCGCGCTCGCGGAGGGCCACATATAGCTGTGTGACTTTGCGAAGTGTAGCACTGCGGCATATGCATTGGCGGCGCTGTGTTTTTGCCCTCGAGGAAAAAGCATTGCCGGTTGCTGGGAATGGTTGTTGATCGGGGTTGTAAGGACCGTGGAGTAATAAGGGACGATCGGCTTCCTTTTCTGCCTACCAAAAAAAAAAAGAGAGAAAAAAAAGGGGGGGGGGGGGGCTGAAGTTGTTATACAAGAGGGGAGCTGCGGGACTGTCTTGATTCGTTCAGCCCGCTTGGAATCAATCTACATTCGGCGGGCAGTCTGTAATCGACGGCATGTCGATGCTGCCCTTCGGGGATGTCGATGAGAGGGGCGTGAGAAATGCGATGTGCCGCGCAGCCAGGCCGCCTCACAAGCGGCGGGGCGGTAATGTTCTGTGTCTAGAAAGGGTCTATAACTGTTTAGTAAGCACTATACTGCGGCAGGGGGCGGAAGAAAGTTCGGTGGGCAGATGTGACCAATAAGTTTGCGGGGATAAATTGGGCCCAGTTACCACCGGAAACGGACAATTGGAGATCTATGGGAGACAAGCTGATGATGAGGATGATACTGTGGAGCAAGCGTCAAGAATGAAACCGGTAACTGACGATGACCTTGCATACACTGGTACAATTTCCGATTGGACCGGAATTCTCCGTGTAAGATGGTTGTCACGTGGGTGCGAATAGCAACTACAACTGTACTCCTACTATGGCTACAAGGACGACAGCAACAGCAACGATTACTGTTTATTATTACTACCGTAACCACTATCAGCAGAACAGCTACTGCTCAACACTATAATAGCGACAAGGACGTGAGCAGCTACTACTACTACTACTACTACTACTACTACTACTACTACTACTACTACTACTACTACTACTACCACGACCACCACCACTACTACTACTACTACTGCTACTTTATACTATACTATATACTACGCCTACCACTGCTACTGGATGACAAACAACTTGAACTACTACAGCTACTACAACCAAGATGACAGCAGCCGCCATTACTTCTGCTCCTGTTACTACTACTTCTACTGCGACGGCATCATCATCATCACATCAACAACAACAACAACAACAACAAGAAAACCACAACGACGCTCAGACATTACTCTCTCCCCATGCACCGTCCGTCCAAAACACACCGCTCCTCAAAGCAGTCAGTGCACAAACACATAAACGGTTCCCAAGACTGACACCGGCTCGCGGCTTAAACAGGTCCGTGGTGGCCATTATCGCAGATCCGGCCTCGATCTGCAACGGCATTTCGCTTCATACCCCCCTCCCCCATGTCCCCGATGGAAAATATTCCCACGCTCATCGGGACGGTTTGGTCCGTCTCGGCGCCGACTCTGCCGTTGTTTAGAACGTTATATCGAGCAAAAAGAAAAGAAAACGATAAATATGACTCGGGATTCCACCGCGTCTCCTGGGAAGGACGAAGGAAAAAGTGACGCGCGGTTACTGTGAAGGTGGCGCCGGTGTGGGCTTCTTCGAAGCAGTGGCAGTTGCTCTCGCGAAAGAAGTGATTGCAGCTTGTTTGTACTCGGTTTCGTACATGAGGTGTAACGCTGTGAAGGCTACGCAAGTAGTCGGCGCCCCGCCGCGGTAGTCTAGTGGCTATGGAACTCGGCTGCTGATCCGAAAGGTCGCGGGGATCGAATGCCGGACGCTGCGGCTGTATTTCGGTGGAGGCGAAATGTTGAGGCCCGTGTGCTGTGCGATGTCAGTGGACGTTAAAGAACCACGGCTGGTCGAAATTTCCGGAGCCCTCCACTGCAGCGTCTCTCATGATCGTATCGTGGTTTTGGGACGTAAAACCCCAGAAATCAATCACATCTCTTTTATGAGTAATGATTGATTTGTGGGGTTTAACGTCCCAAAACCAGTTCTGATTATGAGAGACGCCGTAGTGGAGGGCTCCGGAAATTTCGACCACCTGGGGTTCTTTAGCGTGCACTGACATCGCACAGCACACGGGCCTCAACATTTCGCCTCCATCGAAATGCAGCCGCCGCGGCCGGGATTTGATCCCGCGACCCTCGGATCAGCAGCCGAGTACCATAGCCACTAGACCACCGTGGCGGGGCTCTTTTATGGGTAGTGTTGAAGATCTGAATACATACAGTTTCCCTATTTGTAGAACTCGAAACGAAGAAATAAAACATTACACGGTACCATTCCACGATCATGATATTGACCGATGTCGTCTCTATCTCAGGCGGTATTATCGGTGTCCCAAGTGACATTTTGTTCAAAGAACAGGAGGCGCTGCTTTTCAGCCTTGGTTGAAACCAAACTGGAGATAACCTGGTACATGCATTGCAACAATATTTGGCTCAAATTTTCACGGTAGCCTGCATGACTGATGGGCACTTTTTCCTGACTATGTCCAAAAGGAGTTTTGCAGGGCCCTTTTAGATTTTGGCGAAAAGAGAAGTGCCCCGGGCGAATCGTTGGCTGCGGAACGAACATTCATTGTCCTGCCAAAGTCCTGCCCAAGTCCTGCCACAACGCGGCCGTTACTTGAAGCTTGCATATGCCGAGGAACATCGCCTATTTTTAATTTTTCTCGAATGTCATGTACAATTCACACTCCACAGGAGAATCTTGTATGAACAATCAGAACTTTCCGCTGCCTATAGAGCAGCTCCCCGTATGGATCTGCTTCGCTCTTAATATGGAAAATATGCGACAAATGTATGAAACCTATACTGATTACGTACGGAAACATATGAAATTCTTCCAATACGGAACAGAACGCCTGAGTAGGGATACTCCCTCGAACTCCTGTCTTCCTTGAACGGAGCATAGCTGCGTCCAAGTCAAGACCAACGTTGGGCATTGTTTGTCTAAATGTGGATTCCGTCGTATGTTATACCGAGGTTCGTATGTGCGTGAAAGGATTGCAGCTGCGATGGAACTGCTATGTGGAGCAGTCACCGAACCGCTTCAAGTTCGTTTCCTTTCTCTTGTGTCAGGGGGCTGCGTTTCGATGGGGATCGAACTGTTGATGCCCGTCTGCTGTGCGATGTAAGTGCACGCCCCAGGTGGTCGAAATTCCGGGAGACCTCCACTACGGCGTCTCTCATAATCAGATCGTGGTTTTGGGACGTGAAACCCAGGAACCTGTAATCCTTTCCCTTGTTTGATTATTTTCGAACAGGGCTTAAGAACAACACATGTGGGCGAGTGTGTAAAGTGGCGTCCCGTCTGGTTTATCGTTTCAGCCTTTTTTTTCAACGCTTCTGAGAACCTTTAAATAGCAGGGGTATTGGCATTGGCAGGCAGTTAACGAACGCAACTGGTAAACACGAAGAGAACCGTTCCACTTTTACGAGCTGCGTAGCAATAAAGGATTACGGCCTAGCAGTTATTGCGACCACTCATTCGATGTGAAAGTATATTGCCATATTCGGTTTATGTTATACTGTCATACCTTATAGCCAGTAATGCCGCTCTCACTGCTAGCAAGAGGGATGCAGTGAATACCAAAGGTAGGCGATATGTATCGCCCTATAGTGGGCGAATCTTCTATAGCCGTATAACCAATAAGCGCGTACAAACACAACTATGACGAACTAAACGATGAACAATGACCTCACTGAACTGTATAGCGGTTATAAATCGGCAGTGATATAAATTGACTCGCAAAATCGACTATACGATAAGGGGCGAAAAAAAATCTATCATTCGCAACAAAACCACCAGCGTAAAATTGTAATAGGCAATATACCCATATACGGATAAAAAAAGGAGCGGCGACCTTCGCGGCACTCTTGCAGATCCGAAGACCATGCAGTCCGAATGCTTCGGGACGTTGGAAATGCTTTTAAGTATGAGAAAAAGAAAACAAGAACAAATGAACGAAATACATACATCGAAAGAAATATCGTATAACGAGCCATGGCTGTCGCCTCAGATGCACGCAGCGTTCTCGAGCACATATAAATAACTTTAGCATCTCGGTTTGGGCGCCACATCCTGGTATCGCCGAAGGCCTCGCCATCATTCAGGCGAGATAAATCTCGATCTTGCTGCGTGTCGTCCGCGACATCGGTGACTCGGTGCATACAGAGAGAGCGACGACGCCGTATACGGCGGCGGGCTGCACGTGATTACGAAGCGCCACGTAGCGGCGCTAAACAACAACAACAAAAAAACACAGCGAGCACACAGGGACGTCGCAGGACCGTTGCACATTGCGGGGAACCACCCACGAGACGACGCCTAAGTATTGCAGAGCACTGCACGACGGAATTCGACTGCGGCGCCAGGAGAAGAGGGTAAGTTGAAAGCGAAGGTGGCGAAGGTGGTTGAGATAGGAAGAGGGTGTGGAGAGGGAGCGGAGGAGTCGTTAAGCGCTCGGCGTCAGTCGGCCATCTTTCTTCGCCGAGCTGCCGGCGGCGCTGCATTAAGTGTGGCTGGCAGAGGTTGTCTCGTGTGTGTGCAGTTAGAAGTGTTAAATAAAGCCCACGAAGATAATAATAATAATAATAATAATAATAATAATAATAATAATAATAATAATAATAATATCTGACGGCTTTTTACGTGCCATAAATATCTATGCTTATGAGACATGTCCCGAAATGGACAGCTTCGGAGTAGTTTTACTCACCTAGGGTTCCTTAACATTCACCTACATCTAAGTACACTATTTTTTTTCGTTTGCCCCCATCGAAACGTGGCCGTTGTGGCCGGGATTCGATCCCGCAACCTCGAGCCTCGAGAGCCTACACCTAACCGCTAAGACACCATGGCTGGTGAAGCCCGTGAAGAGAGATGTAAGAAGGAACAGAACTGAAAGATGTGCAATGGCACGATGTGGACTGCGGGAAGTGGGACGTCGCATATTCGTTAAGTGTGGGACGCGCGCTCTCCCAGGCCCCTGTGGCTAACGTGTCGATGTGGTCCCGAAAGAGAGAAAAAAAAAGACCCCGCAGCCACGTAATAATCGGCAGAATTGCGCACATCGCGACTCAGATGCGTATGGTACGCAACTCGTCGTGTTCGACGAAGGAACCTGGTTACGTGTGTGTGTGTTGAGCTAGCCGACGAAATAACCCTGCAGGCCCATAGCTGGGCAAAAAATGAAAAGTGGGAAATGCCACGCACGTGCTCGCACGTTCTGTCTTTTCCTATTCCGCGTCTTCAAACAAATGAGGGCGCCGTGGTTGACGTGATTTACTGGGAGTCCATCGGATCGTTCCGCTGTTTCCTCTAGTTCTTTAGCTAGGAAGTTTTCTTCTTTAGTTCCGAAGTCTTCCGCGCACAAGGCGTCAGAGAAAGTTGGCTTGCCGAGGCCATAGCGGTGTCACCTGACGCCATCTTCTAGTTATTTTGCCCCCAATGACTGTGGCACAGGAGTGCAAAGGCTGATGTCACTGCCTCGGCAGTACTTTTCACGGGGGAAGGGGTGGGGCGGATGCATTTGTTTAAAGCCTGCAAACTGGCGGCCTGGCGCAGGCCACTCGGGTGCTCTTGATGTTGCAGGTTGCACCCCAACGTTTTTCAACTGGACTGGTCTTCGTCATTGCGGCCTTTACGGACGTGCCGTGGGGCTCGTTACTACCGTGATTAAAGGTTATACCCCTGACAGACGGGCGAAAGTAAAGTCCTTTGTAGTGAACCCCTTTTTCTACTCTAAAGGACCCTCTGCAGAAAGTAGTTGCGCCGATGACACACGGCAGCGCTTGAATGAACTTCTTTAGGTGGTTCCTAAGACGAACGCCGCAAAAAATGGCGCTCCTTGTTAGAGCAGCAAGATAGTGAAAATTTTTAAAAAGTTCTGTATTTAATTACCTTTAGCGATTTGTGGATCGAAAAAGTATCGTTTTTATTGCTGATGGCTAATAATGTTGGTGGTTCGTTTCACGCCGCGACGAAAAAGATAATGACTGCCGGAATCCCGCATGGCGGCGATGTGAGCGTTCGAGAGTGTGATAAAAATAAATCTTTGCGGCCCGACAAATCTCCTTACACGGCTAAAAGCTATAGCTTATACGCAAGGCAAGAAAATAGTTGCGGGTGTTGTAATTTTGTGAAAAGTTCTCTCCCGTTTACGGGTCGTGTACGCTGTTGGCGAGAGTACGCCTTTACGCTCGAAAAGTATAGATCGCCGATCTACCTTTCTGCAAAGGAACTTTGCCGGGAAGGAGATACTCCTTTGTCGTGTGTCACTGGGCATGAACTCCTTTCCGGCGGATGTCCCCTTACCTAAAGTACTTTAGCATGCCCGTGTGTCAGGGGTATTAGTCTGCATTAATTTAGGTTAGGCCTGAAGCCTTACCTAACCTAAACTAGAGGGATAGAGATAAGGGAGAAAGGAAAGGCACGGAGGTAAATTAACCTAACCTAACTTAACCTAACGGTAGTTCAGTCAGGTTAGGTTTGACAGGTGGGCTCGCCATCGTCAGGGTTGTTAGGTTAAAATGCATATGGCTCTAGTCAAAGGCCTTGACATAAGGCAGCCTTCGTCAGGCAGAATGTTGGTCTGGGATGCGTAGAGAGCACGAGTCAGTGTTTAGACAACGGAATTCTGCTTCGTCATGGAGTGGGTTAGGTTATGTTGTGTTAAGATGCGTACAGCCGGGGGCGATGGTTCTGGCAATACCAGCCTTCTTCAGCATTGTGTGAGGTTATGACGCGTTACCTTGGAGTAAAGATTTCGCCTGGAGGACCTGTCTTCGTCAGGGATCCCGTTAGGTTAGAGCTTAAGACACGTAGAAATGGAGATAATGTCTAGACGAGAGGACTTCTGCTCGCCATGGGATATAAGGTATAGCTTACGTTAAGGTGTGCGAGGCTTGAGTGAAGGTAATGCAGAAAAAACACGTTTACTTAGATTTAGGTGCAGGCTAGGTAACGCCAGGTGGTCAAAATTACTACGGCGCCCGCCTCATAATCATATCGTGGATTTGGCACCTCAAAGCCCTTCAATTACTATTATTGCTTGGGTCTTGGTGCTATTCAATTAACTAAGGTAATCTTAATTAGTCCAGGGCGCCAGAACACGCCGTATCCAGTAACTGAATGTGCAGCTGCCGGTCGTTAACATAATCCTTTATTACCGAGCAGTGCTGCTGTGAATGATGAAATGCCCTCAGCGCCCTTTGTCGGCAACTTTCAAGTGACCTTGAGCCAGAAGCCACAGCCGTTACCCGGGCAATCAAACTAGACCACCCGGGTACGGGAACGAGATCATCCGGGTATGCAAGCGAGATCATCCGGGCACCCGTGAGAGAACATCCGGGTATTGAAGATCATCCGGGCGCTCAAGCGAGAACATCCGGGTATCCACTCAAATGTTGAAAGGAACCGGGCTGGCACGCAGACTTTTCTACAGGACAGCATTACATATCCTAGTTACTGGGCAAGCAAGTTATAAAACCAGTGCTTCCTAAGGGTTCTTAGCAATATCACTGAAATGGTGAATTCAATGATGTTTAAGCTTGTTTCCCATCTACTTTAGCAACGTTCTACAAAGGCAGAGAGAAGATACCGTACACTTGCCATCTGGAAGCGAGAAAGCGGCATAGGTCGGCGCACTCACTCATGAGTGCACTCACTCGCACTCACTCGCACTCATTTCATACACGTGAGTGCGAGTGCGAGTGAGTGCCGATGAGTGTGAGTGGAAGTGAGTGCGAGTGCGATGAGTACAAGTGAGTGTGAGTGGAGGTGAGTGCGACTGCGAGTGAGTGCCAGTGAGTGTGAGTGGAAGTGAGTGCGAGTGCGAGTGAGTGCCAATGAGTGTGAGTGGAAGTGAGTGCGAGTGCGAGTGAGTGCAAGTGAGTGTGAGTGGAGGTGAGTGCGAGTGCGAGTGAGTGTCAATGAGTGTGAGTGGAAGTGAGTGCGAGTGCGAGTGAGCGCAAGTGAGTGTGAGTGGAGGTGAGTGCGAGTGCGAGTGAGTGCTTGTGAGTGTGAGTGCAAGCGAGTGCGAGTGCGAGTGAGTGCCAGTGAGTGTGAGTGGAAGTGAGTGCGAGTGCGAGTGAGTGCAAGTGAGTGTGAGTGGAGGTGAGTGTGAGTGCGAGTGAGTGCCAGTGAGTGTGAGTGGAAGTGAGTGCGAGTGAGCGCCAGTGAGTGTGAGTGGAGGTGAGTGCGAGTGCGAGTGAGTGCAAGTGAGTGTGAGTGGAAGTGAGTGCGAGTGCGAGAGAGTGCAAGTGAGTGGAAGTGAGTGCGAGTGCGAGTGAGTGCCAGTGTGTGTGAGTGGAAATGAGTGCGAGTGCGAGTGAGTGGAAGTGAGTGTGAGTGCGAGTGAGTGCCAGTGAGTGTGAGTGCCATTGAGTGTGAGTGGTATGTATGTATGTATGTATGTATGTATGTATGTATGTATGTATGTATGTATGTATGTATGTATGTATGTATGTATGTATGTATGTATGTATGTATGTATGTATGTATGTATGTATGTATGTATGTATGTATCCGTGGCCGTCTCGTTAATGGATTGTATACGAAAATCGCTATGCCATATGACTGCATGACGAAAAAAATGACAGGTCATTATATGAAAATCATGACATGCATGATTTACATGAAACGGTCTTGGTGCTCTCCTGGGCCGTTTCGTTAATGGGATGTATACGAAAATCAGTATGGCACAACATGACCGCATGACGAACATAAATGACAGGTCATAACATGAAAATCGTGATATGTATGGCATGAGCGGCTTGATTTACATGCCACGGTCTTGGTACTCTCCTGCCCAGCTAGCATACAAAGGATTTATGACGACTTCGAAACGGATATCCGAGACGTTAACGTTGCAGACGGCACGCATAAGAAGCCTTAGTCCTGGATGCGTCGTATATCGTCTGATGTCCAGCTCGTTGCACATGCGTCTTCAAAAAGCTGGTCTTTTCGACGGCTTCGAGGAGACTCCAATAATCCCATTTTCCGGGATTTCTGAATCCGTTCAAAGATTGCACGAAAAGCTGTTCCTGAAATGTTAGCCGTAATCTGAAAAAGAAGCAGGAATCGTGCTCGGGAACTGGGCGCGCCCACCAAAATTTTGGTCTGGTTGCCACCCTCAGAATATATAAATGATAATCTGACCTCAGAGCTAACGCCTTAGGGGTTCAAATGACGCCAAGGCATATTTTGCACCCCTGAGGCATTAACTCTGTGGTTCTGAAGGTGTCAACGGGATAATAATTTTGGAGGGCACCCACGATCCACGGACGTCGTCCCTGCCTTATGGTAGTAGCTGCGACCTGCTACGTTACCAGCTGCACCATAACGTTTAGGGTGCTGCAGAGTGGGGGTTGGTGCCAGCCCAGCTGGATACTTTCGTCCTTGGAAGAGGCGCTGGTGTGGCACTTGCGTGGAACGTTTTTTTTTTGTTTTTCTGGTGGGTCAAAGCACTAGCATTGAGTGCAACAGAGCAATAGTGCAGTAAGGTAGGCACACAGTTGTCTGCAAAGGCTTCATCAGTCTTAGCATTTAGGTCACAATTAGTTGTCATCCATACAAAAATCAATATAGCTTGTACTTTGTATAGTATGAAGCAAATCTACCAGAAACAGTAGCGACATATCTTTCTACAGTTAAGGATAGAAAGTTTCTTGGCAAGCGGCCTAACAAGGAGGCCCC
The DNA here is from genome assembly GCA_013339685.2 of Hyalomma asiaticum. Classification (NCBI taxonomy): domain Eukaryota; kingdom Metazoa; phylum Arthropoda; class Arachnida; order Ixodida; family Ixodidae; genus Hyalomma; species Hyalomma asiaticum. The sequence continues at coordinate 26,351,491 of CM023490.1, read as the reverse complement.
ACTGCCAATGATCATGACGTCAACAACATTTTATTCAACATTTCATTGAGAAACTTACTTATGGTAGTTTAAAAAAAGAGAAATGCGAAAAAAAATAAAACCACAAATATTCAAAAGGAACTGCAGAAGAAATAATTTAAGTATATCTGGAACTTATTAACGACTAGAGGCTTACAGAAAGCGCACTAGTAACAATATGTTGTTTTGTGGGGTTTTACGTCCCAAAACCAGTTCTGATTATGAGAGACGCCGTAGTGGAGGGCTTCGGAAATTTCGACCACCTGGGGTTCTTTAACGTGCACTGACATCGCACAGCACACGAGCCTCAACATTTCGCCTCCATCGAAATGCAGCCGCCGCGGCCGGGATTCGATCCCGCGACCCTCGGATCAGCAGCCGAGTACCTTAGCCACTAGACCACCGTGGCGGGACTAGTAACAATAATCAAAAGCCAAACGACAATGCATTTCTCAGCATAAGAGCAGCGCATCCTGTTATATGAGCACAGACAGCATAATTGATGACTGTGTGATAGCCGCTTTCAGTCATGTTATGCAGTATCTTCGCCACATAAAATCAATGAGTATGAACAAAGGAACTCAAATATGACCTAGGTATCAAAGTGAAAATTTGCCTAGGACATCAGCTGATGTAAAGAGGCAAGCTTGAAAAGACTACCAAAAGCATCAATCAAGTGACAATGAATACTGACCAAAGTGACCTTCAAAAAAAATATCGCGTGAAATATTAACATAATCGTTATAATGAACAACATCATAATGCAGTGCATAATCTGTCACAGCGAGGAACGTTACATCGAAGCAACCTGTTTCATAATGAAGCTACATACTCGCGTATTTGAAGTCCAATACACTGGAGACAGGTAGAGAGGGTGGCCTGATCTAGTACGCCCCGGCCTTCTACTCTACTTCGGGGACAACGCAACAGGGGAAGAAGAGTGATGAAGCATGAGGATGGGGATAAGAATGAGTGATCCGTATATACATAATAAGACATGACTGCTTGCGCAAAGGGGACATGGACGCCAGTAATCATATTTCATTACGCTTGATAACAACTAGCCCAACTTATGGCAGCTATTCACTTCTGCAAAACAATGTGCTGTGACGCGGAAAATGTCGACCCGGCTCTCTTGACATAAACACTGGCAATAGTCAAACCCCAGCACGGGTAACTGGGACCTCGCCTCTACTCGAAACGTGACAGGGGCCGCCATTAGTCGGACGAATATGCTGTGCAGGGAAATGCAATCGAAGATTATGATAAAGGTCTAATAGTCGCATAATGAAAAGAAGCCACTTTAGTTGCATCTAAGTTTAATAGTCGCTTTTCATAATCCGCATCTTTGCGCAGTGGTACCGAACATCTAGCATCCAGTCCATTTCTATTGAAAAAATGACCTTGTAGCATTTGGTAATTCGGTATGGTCCCCTATTTCGGGTGAAATACAGCTTTCATCTATTGCTTGTACTCCCATATCAGCCAGCCTAGTGGCCGCCGTCTACTGCTGTGGCACGATTGGGGACAATCGCGAAATACTATGTGTTCTAGTCTCTGATACATTAGACAGCGCTCACAGTTCGAGATGTACGCGCGACTGAAGAGGTGCGCGTAGTGCCGAGTTAGGTCGGCGACCAGGTGAAACCTGCGCAGTGTACTGGCACCGCTGCCGTTTATTCTACCCAGGAGGAAAAACTCGTGTCACTCTATTTGCCGCAGATGCCTGCATAGGTCGGCGCACTCACTCATGAGTGCACTCACTCGCACTCACTCGCACTCATTTCATAGACGTGAGTGCGAGTGCGAGTGAGTGCCAATGAGTGTGAGTGGAAGTGAGTGCGAGTGCGAGTGAGTGCCAGTGAGTGTGAGTGGAAGTGAGTGCGAGTGCGAGTGAGTGCCAATGAGTGTGAGTGGAAGTGAGTGCGAGTGCGAGTGAGTGCTTGTGAGTGTCAGTGCAAGTGAGTGCGAGTGCGAGTGAGTGCCAGTGAGTGTGAGTGGAAGTGAGTGCGAGTGCGAGTGAGTGCCAGTGAGTGTGAGTGGAGGTGAGTGCGAGTGCGAGTGAGTGCTTGTGAGTGTGAGTGGAAGTGAGTGCGAGTGCGAGTGAGCGCCAGTGAGTGTGAGTGTAGGTGAGTGCGAGTGCGAGTGAGTGCAAGTTAGTGTGAGTGGAGGTGAGTGCGAGTGCGAGTGAGTGCTTGTGAGTGTGAGTGGAAGTGAGTGCGAGTGCGAGTGAGCGCCAGTGAGTGTGAGTGGAGGTGAGTGCGAGTGCGAGTGAGTGCAAGTTAGTGTGAGTGGAGGTGAGTGTGAGTGCGAGTGAGTGCGGATGCTGGAAAAATTTGGGTGAGTGAGTGTGAGTGAGTGTTCCCCTACACTGCCGACCTATGGAAAGCGGACTCTTGAAGCAGGGCCGCCTGGATCGGCGCCCGTGGCGAGGTCGTTGTTGAAAATCACGTGCAGTGCGGAGACGAAGGTGATGGGGGTGCCTAGCGGGTAGGTCGGAAAACACAGTGTTCAACTAGCAGACGACACGACCTTCACGAGTAACAGTTCAACTTGTTTGTCCTGCGCAAGCGTGCGAGTGACATTGTGTTGGTCTCGGAGGATTGTTGGAAATCGTGCTCGCCTGAGACATCGAAGAGGGTGAAGAGGGACTTTGCTCGCGTCCGGCATAATGTTTGTAGATTAGGCTTGTTAAGACAGCTTAGTGCTTTGCGGCAATAAACCCCTCAAAAAAGTGCGTCTTGCCATAGTCGGTGTGCAGCGCTTCGAGCAAGGCTGTGAATCAGTTGGTTGAGCTCGAAGGATGTGGATTGCCATATCCTTTGAGAGATGGTGCCGCGCCTTCTCCAACCAACATGCTTTGCCGCTAGCCATTTCATGCTTACGTTCACTCTCTATTACGGAGGAGCAGCAATTTTTTTTTCTTGTGAAGCGCCTCGTGTGGGGCTACTACTACCCTGACCTGGTGCAGCAGTGCTCGTCCCGAACCAGTGTAAAGTCTGTCGCATATATATCTAAGTACGCCCCAAAGCGAACTTCCCAGGGGCTAGGGGCGTGTGTGGCGTGTGACCCTTGTACACATTTAGCAGGAAGTGAACGGCACGCACGATTAGGGTCTCCTTGTCTACGAGTGAATCTTCGAGACGATTGAAACCGAGCACTGCTGCTGCGCGTGCGTACCTCCTGGACGACTTGCCTGGCGCATGCACTTTTCACTGACGCTCGTTTTCGAACGCATCTTTCGTTTTCCTTGTTAGGGCGGGGCTTTCTGTCGCTTCTTTCAATCCGATTGGTCCTTCCCCGCAGAAACAATGGCACTGCACTTCCTCTATACCTTCGAGGCAAATCGCTGCCGATCGTGGACCGCCGTATCCCATTGTTTCGATTCCCATTGCTTCCGCGCGCTTCCTTAGCTCTGGAGTCCCTCGCACGTCGAGAACAATTCGACGTCGAATCCAAGTCGACGGCCAAGCCAATCGCCGGGCTGCAGACGCGGATCTTCCTGATTTCTATATTCATGGCATCCGCGGGCCGCAGCGCGCATGCGCGGGCATCGCTAACGATGCATTTTCATCTGCAGTCCCTCCATGTGGAAGGAAGCGGCAAGAAGCAGACGACGGGCCTGCTTGCGGTGAACGCTATAGCGAGCAGACGAAACAGAAAAGGAAGCCAGCAGCAGACGGCCCTTGTGGGAGCTAACAGACGAAACAGAAAAGAAGCATGCGCGCATGCGCGCTCTTTCCCTCTCGCGTGGCCTTGGACTTGAATGCAGGAAGCGCAGACGGATACCGTGACCCACAGCGCCCGCTATGGTGCTGTGGCGCGTTCTTGTATGTGCGGTCCTAATGGAATATGGACGGCCGTGTAGTGCGTTACTATTACGGACGGCCGCCCTCGGAACGACTACTGTGCGATGCGGAGAGGCCTCGCCCCCTGGAGGGGGGAGTACCACTTGATATGGATCGCGGAGCGATGCCCTAGGTGGCGCCGCGTTGTGTACGGTTGGCGAACAAGCGCGTAGTACGCACGATGGACCGGCTGACTTGGTCCGGCCAGCGGGCCAGAAGCAGCAACAAGCTGCAGCGTGCTTGTGAATCGATCATGCCATAGCTCGCGGCACCGTATTGCTCTCTTGGCGAGTACGGCGTGTGCGTATCGTCTGCCGTGGCTTCCCGCGTCGCATAGAGTAGCAGAAGTATAGCGGCAGACGATTTGTGTCTTTCAAGACCGCCTTCGCGTAGCAGACGACGTCTCGGTCAGTGGAGGGCTTGGCGCGCGCGGAACTAAACTATATGACAAGTTGAGTAATGAAGCGCACCGTTGCTCGCTACGAGGCTGGCGCAGGTGGACCGTTCGGGAACTTTCGTCGATGGAAAGAAAATATACACACGCGAGCGAATATATGTACATTTTTTTATTTATTGCTCTTTGCTGAAAGGCGTGTTCGCCAGAATGAATCATGCTTCTCTTCCCATGAAACAGGCGTGTACGTCTGCGTAGTAATGTGAGCGGTACATGCCGGACGATGCGCCGCTTGACTGCACTGTCGTCTGCTTTTATTTTCCAGGTCGTCTGGCACTGACCGGCTCTATCACTTGCCAGAAGACGTTCGAATGCGTCTTCGCGAACTTCTGTTCTTGTTGTTTTCGTCTATGCGGGTTTATTTTCCACGCTTCACTTAACCATCACTATTAAATTATGAACGAATATCCGCTGTACCTTGTCCTACGGGTCTTAAGACTGCTGTCTGCACCTTGGCTACGCACAGTCAGGTCAATGGTCTGTACTGCCTAAGCGACAACAGTGTTGAAAGAAGTGCGTTACTAAGGCCGGATTCCACGGACACTGACGCTCTTCTTAGAACTTGGTTACATGGCGTGATTATCATCACACGAGAAAAGTCACATTTCAACCATGTCAGCTCTCCCAAGTGTCTACGCTCCTGTGTGTAGCTAATGTGCTTGTTGTACAGGACGCTGCATCTACAGCTTAACTTCATTAAAAGAAAAAAGAAACCTGAAGCCATGATTTCGAGTTCGCTGTGAATGCTTGAACGTCCTCGGAATTGTTATCATATCTCATCGTACCAACGGTTTAATAAGGTGCTACAGCTAGCCATGCTTCTCACGTCCAAAAGAACATTACCAGGAGGACTTTAACTATCGCTTTTAAGCGACGTGAAGGTGAAAACCGAAGCATTCGGCAGTCGAACCCGGTTCGAACCCGAAACCTTTGGCAGTCGAACATCACGCGAATGCAGTTTGAATTAGGCTGTGTTAACATTCAGACACGTGGGGCTCATACCCGGTATCCTTGGCTCATACGTGCATACCCAATCCGGGTATGAGCTGCACTTGATCTAATTGTCATCAGTCGTCACACAACTGACGAGAACGTCATGTTGTTGATGTTACTATCATCAATAACATCATATCCTTCCATGCCAGTTTGTGTAGATATACCAAGCGAACGAGACGAGAGTCTCGATGTCTTCTAGCATGTCATTATAGCATATTTTCCTGCCACCGTAGTTCCCAGGTCACCTTCTCATGCGACATATATGCGCGCTTCGTCCTAATGAAGAAGGCATCCTCACAACGCACCTCGTTTGGCGAAGCAGACCTGAGCACACGGAACACGGAAATTTGACCTGACCGCAGCTGGACCCTTGCTTGACGAAGGCGAAGTTTAACGACCGTACTTGCTGAAGATGAGGAGCCTTCTTCACAACGTATCATTCTAGTACGGTCTCATGGTCCGGATGCAGCGCGTTTGAACCTCCTTGCTACTCGTCCGCACTATCATTCCGTCTTCCTAAGGATCACTGAGCGTTTGTTTCTGGACAGCAAGGAAGAAAAGAAAGCTAGCAGCAGGATATCAACCGGGGCGTCTCATTACAATCGCTTAGGAACCCCTCCCGCTCGTAACGTTTCAAGGTCTCGGCGGGGTAGCGCCTGCTTTTCCTTCTCGTGGCTTCTCGCCGGATCAGGACCGTTATACTTATCAATCCAGAGGGCCGGAATAAGAGATGCGAAGAATAAACAAACGGGCTCACGACTCGGCGTCGATATAGAGGGACTAACGGCCACTTCGTGTGGCCCGCGTCCTGTCTTCGCCCCTGAAGCCCTCCCCCCGCCAAGAGGGCTGTTCCGTTTCCTGGTCGTCTGCACGTCTCTATGCGCGCACGCTTGCAAGACGTCGCGAATACAAAACGCTCGTGCACTCTCTTTACTCCGCATGGTGTGATGGTTGCTTGTTTACTGTTGCCTTCTGCTGGGCCCTGTTCCTGTCGTCAGGTTCTATTGCGTTTGCCTTCTGTCGTTATTGTTCCGGCCGCAGTAACCTGCGTCGTGGTTTGTGTCGTCTGCGTTCTTTTTTTTTCTTCTTAACGCTCGCCTTCTGCGACGCCGTTTATGTCGTCTGCTGCATCTGCCTTGACCTGGCATGCCTTTCTATACTCCACTGCTTTTATGTCGTCTGCTTCTTTAAATTTTTGCCGTCTGGCGTGATTGTTCCTGTCGTCTGCTTCCTGTACGTTAGCCTTCCGTTTCGCCGTTCCTGTCGTCTTGCCGCGTCTCATTGCTTCTTTTGCCCACGTGATCCTAACGTCCACGCCGATTGGCTCGCCCATCAGCCGTCGCGGTTCGGTCGGGTCGCGGGGCCCACGCCACCGCAGAGCCACTTTTCCGTTTCGAGGAGGCTTTCGCGAAGCCGCCCATTTGTGCTCGCAGATGGCGCTATAGTTTTGCGGTCGAAAATGGCGCCGCTAATGACAGGGCTAGTGACGCGCGCGATGTCGACATACGCATGCGCGCGTACGCACTCAGTACTTAAGACTAAGGAGGGAGCAGGCAGAAGTCCTGCGGCGTTGTTTTGCGAAGAGACCACACAAGAGCTCACCCCTTTGATACCACGCGTCGTGCCAAAAGCATGGCGTTTTATACAAACGCGATCCCTGCCGTCTTTGAAGACTGTGTTTGGGCCCACTCGTGAGTGCTTGGCGAGGTTAGGCCCTGTTTAGCGCGTTTGTAACAGCCACTTGTTGGGCTGCTTTACCATAAGGGCTGCGTGCGTAAACATGTCGGCTGTTTCGGGGTGCGGGTGATTGACAAATGCCCCGCTGGAACGTTGTGTTGGTTACTTTGTCTGCTACGACGGTAAGCTGTTGTCTTTTCAACGGCACTGTATGGTCGTTTTTAGCCGGCGTACAGATAAAGCGGTGATGGTCGCAAATGGGCAATACTTAACTGCAGGTTGTACTTGAGGACAAAAGATGAAAGAAAGAGACGTGCTATCTTAACTGCATGTTGTATTTGAGGACAAAAGACAAAAGAAGCAAACGTGCAAAGCTTAACTCCAGGTTTTATTCGATGACATGTCTGTTTCTTGTGTCTTTTTGTACTGTAGTTACTTCAATTTTCCTGCCCTGAACGGCTATATTTATAGGTAGGGTCCACGCCAATAAAACGTGTTTTGTGATGTGGAAACACTAATAGTCAGACGGATATCGCAGAAAAATATGAAAAATTATAGTTGATTCTGTTTTGTATAGGAATCCGTCGGAAGGCAAAAGTTCGACCTGCCCTTGTAGGAGTACTTGAAGCTTCATTCCATCGTCGAGAAACGAGAGAGTCTAAACCTGCAGTGAGTAACGTGGAAAGCAACATTTTACGTATTTATAACGCCCCACCGAATTGCTAGAACATGCGACCTTGCACAAAGCGCTTAAGTTTGTCGTGCAGGATCCTCGCATGCTGAGGCGTTCGCAGCGTGGCGCCTGGCGAAATGTACCGCCCAACGATAGGGTTATATCCGTTCCTTCTCACACGTCACGAAGCCTCAGGCAGAAGGCGCAGTGTCTGCAAAGTTCCCGAAAGACCTTGCTAGGGATCTGATCAGATAATTACTTGGCACAAAAGCCTTACCAAAATGAACCAGCGAGGCTATTGAATTTCTGATGGGTTAGCAGATTGACATCTGGAATAGGTTACCCTATATGAATCGACTTTAGATGCAGCAACTTTTCTGTTTGGTCTGCGTGAGGACGAGTGCGAACGTACGTGCTACTTTGCTGAGTTCATTTCCGTTACGGAAGTGACGCGAATGAATTCTTGGTGGAGCCCGACATCAAACACCTTTCGTGTTAAAAAGCATGAATGATATCTCATGGTAACAAGACACCCTACGTAGATCTGTTATCATGAATTGAAATTCTTGTTAGCTGCATATTTTACGTTTGTATGTGTATGTGACGCGCAGTTTGTTTTCGTTTCTACAGATGAGCAGCATGTGCGTGGTATCATACGAAAAACGTAATCACCCTAACTCAGACTCGTTCGCTGCCGGCATTCAATGTAATATATTTCGAAATTTACGTTTTATTCATTATAGGCTAAATGCTGCATGATGCGATATTGTAACGTGTTAATTGCAACTTGTCCAGCGCATACTCTCCTCAGTGACATCGATTAAGGCGATAATTCTACATTGCACGAAGTGTGACTATAGGTCATTTTGCTGCGAGTCTAAAGTCACGCTGTCGCTATTGTACAGTCTTGGTGTTGAAATCTGCACCGTACGGCGTTTGAATCTTCGAAAGCAATGACGCCCATTATAGGCATATGCTGCTTTCTTTCCTTAACATGTACTGCCTTTAGCGAATGCTCTGAAGACGTTTGCAGTAGAAGACCGTATTGTAAACCCCTTTTTACGATATCATTAGCGAAATATGTGCAACAGTAGCGTTTAGGTAGCTCTGATGTAGTGTTTAGACGCTCCTGGCGAATCTTCGCAAGGAGGATTCGTGGATGCTTGGTACTCAGGTGTTGTTGTGCTTCTGACATGAATGTCAGGTGTCGCAGTAGAATATACGACGACATATCTTTTGCTTTGCGTCAAATGTCAGTGGCTTTGCGCGTTATCTCCTGTGCTCGGTAGACTGTACCAGGCAAACTGACGACGTGTACTACGTAGTGCAAATAAAATGGACCTTTGTCAAATACAGCTTGGCTTAGCAAAGCGGCAAAGGAAATCTACAGACCTGTTCATGTCGTGCCAGATGCTGCTGTGAAAGCTTGAGTGCGAGTCTCCGGGCGTACTTGAGATAACTCCAATGGCAAAGAGGCGAAGGCGTTGGAGAAACCGAGTCGCAAACGCCTTGCTGTCGTCCCAGTTTTGAAGACACCTGCGACTTTCAGATTCCGGCAAGACGATGGTGCACTTTTCGAGTAGATAACGTGTTATGTCAATCTGGTCGCGCCCTGCACCGTCCGAGAACTCGAAGCACGTCAATCAAATAACTCTTCGGCCGGCGTCCTTTTTACTTCAGGTTGTACGTTTCAAATGCGCACAGATTCGGTGATGGTAAGGTTCGCACGACACAAAGGACCTCACAACAGACGACAAAGGAAATCCTTTCAGACGACACAGGCACTCGGAGACGCGTAATTCAGGGACTTCTGCTACCTGAAGTCCGAACGGAAGCAGACGATCTGAAGTTCCGCACGCAGACGATGTCGACGATCGTGCTTCCAGGAGTCGTGACAGAAGCAGACGATCTCAAGCTCAAAGCAGACGAAATCGGTGAGTGTTTCGAAGGGAAGAAGGCTGCGATTTCCGGGCCACAAACGTCTGCCAGAAAATTCTACGCGATTCCAAAATTCTCCGATTTAGAGTTGTGTCGCCAAGAAGCTCGCTCCCTCGAGAGAGGCCGACCGCTCCCAACAGAGCCAAGGTCAGAGTCGAACTAAAAAGCACCCGCTGATCCGCACGCGTTCTTATGAACCTCGGCAGGCGAGGAGAGAGCAAAAATGGCGCGTGCATGGTGTGGAAATGTGAGCCGAAAACGAAACAAACCGAAAAAAAAAATGAAGACATGTGTGGCCCTCCCTCGATCTACCGGTGGCCCAAAAGTTGGGAAAAGCACAACCGACAAAACTCGAACAGGCAACGCGCAGAAAACGCTTGAGAGAGGGACTTCCAAGTGCGTGCACAAACGTGCTTTAGTGGAGGCCATCATGTCACGGAGGAGGCACAGAGAGAGAGAAGCGGGGAGAAGAGAGAGGGAAATATGTGAGAGAGAAAATGCACAGAAGCAGACGAAATCGGGGATGCAATAGCAGATGAAAATGTGCTGAAAAAAGGTGAGGGAATGCCGGGGTGGTCGAAGCAGACGACAAGCAAGAAAGATTCGCGCGTCGGTGGCGAACCAAAACACATGCACGTGCTCTGCAATGTCTTGTGGAAGTGTGTATGTACGTTAGTGTATGAGAGAGAGAGAGAAAGCACAAAAGAAAGCGATCCAGCGAAAATGCGAAGCGAAAAGGCGGAGAAAGAGCGAGATCTTGCGGCGAGAGGAAGCGTGTGGACGGTAGGGGGGCGAGCAGACGACGCAAAATGACTAAAGCAGAAGTGCTCAACATGGCGAACCAAAACAGCGCGCGCAGCTCACCGCGAAATCTTTTTTTTTTATCTTTTTGCCCGGCGTTTCCTCGTTGAAGAGGAGGCAAGAACATTAGGACACTGGATGCGAGGGCTTTCTTTCTTTTTTCTTGTATCTTTTTTTCTTGTATTGTTGTTGTGGTCCATGATCGCTAGAGGTGAGAAAGGGAACGTGCCGAAACAAAGGGCAAACAGAAGGAAAGGCAGCAGAAGACGAGCGTATTGCTTCGAAAAGAAAAAAAGAGAAAAAAAGAAGAGTGGGATAGAGTCGTTGTGTAGGCGAGGACAGCGTAACGAAAATGCGGTGTTCCTCCTTTCTCACAACCAACCCAACGCCCCCTAGAAATCCCTGCCCTGCTACAGCTGTTGCGTTTCGCCGCTCAAGCATCACCGGCATGAAACCTGACGAAAAAAATGAGTAAAACAGCAGAAGTCCACAGTGCAAACACTCTGGGGACGCGAGGAAAGCGACTGGCAGCTTATTTCCCTTCCTTCTGTTTGCAAAGCGGTCAAGTTCACTTTATTAGTAGGGGCACGCTTGCGCATGCGCGAAAGCGTTCTAGTCGAGAGGCCCCATAAGCCTCTTTGCCAGGCGGAAAAAAGTCAGCGAACCGTCAAACGATCCGCGCCAAAGGTTCGCTAATCTGCCGCAGGTGTCGCTGCGAGCGCGCGGTGTATGAAACGGGAAGTCTGTTTGTTATTCCTTAAGCCTACGAAACGAGCGAACAGGAGGTGAAATGGCGCGCAGAAGGCATGGTTGCGTATGCGAAATGCTTAGTTTCGGTTTTGCGTTTTGTTTTTCCCCGTCAGCTCTGCGAAAGGTTAATTCGGGCGTGGAGCGAAATGCCAGCTTTTTGCATGGCATAATGTCTGTAGGTTGTAACATTCGCGGATTATGCCTAAACTCGTATTCTCGATGTTTCGGGTTATACCTAGTCCCAATGTTCCCCGTGTTAAGAGGTCGAGCTGAAACTGTTATAACATTTTGCGAGACCTGGTTTAGCCAAAAATAGATGGCAGAGCCGTGCGTTAGAGATGTAGGTTTGAAGCTTTGAAGAATCTTAATCACCAATGTCTCGTTCAGTCGCTCGATATCTTGATTCGTTGTTGGGGACACTACAAATGACTATATCTCCATCTTATCGTCTGTTTGAACGGGAACAGCAGCGTTCAGACTTTTCAGATTATTCGAAAAGAAAAACAAAAGAATTAATATGCAAGATACTGCAAGACCTTGCAACGGATTACAGAGCAGACGAAACTAGCCAATTATATTTTCTTCTTTTTTCCCCCGGGTTCCTGCTGCACAGAACATTATCGTAATGACCCTCTTTTGTTATATTAAACATAGGAGCTTCCAAACATGGAAGCCCCTATAACAAACAACCATTGAACGCGATGCCTCCGATTTGATTACCCCCTAAACCAGAACCGTAACCAAGTGAAACACCATTGTGACACTATCCATACTTCGCACGTAGAGTCCCCGCCCATAGTATAGACCGAAGAAAATTCGAAGTTGCCTGTTTTTTGAGGCATCTACACGTCTCACTCCTTTCCGAATAAGTCTTCGCGTCTTACGCGCTTTGTCTGCCTTTTTTTTGTTGTTGCTTTTTAGAAGACTTGCACTGCATCGGCAATACATGCATGAACACGTGAACTGGATATTTTCTTTTTTCTTCTGGTCCTTGCTGTCTGTCTCGCGCTTTTGTCATCCTGGGCTCTCTGATCCCGGCACCGGTCCTCTGCATGCAATGCGACCCAAATACAAACCGTATCTAAAGTTAACACCCATTTATTTCCTTCGCTCCCGATGCACGTTACTACCAGCCAATCCCACTTCTGCTACCGCAGAGCAGCGTCGTCTGGCCGCGCGGTATAGCAGACGACAATCTGCATGCTTGTCGTCTGCTATGCGCCCGTACTCGCCCGAGGCGACGACGAAGCGGGATAGACGAAAAAAAAAAAAAGGTGAAACGGTACGAGGAGTTTTTTTGTGGACGGGAACACCAGTTTTAGATTGATGGGCGAGAGTAATTGAGGCTCTTATAGTGGCCCTCTCTCTCTCTTATTTTCTCCGACTCCTGCGGTACATAGCGGCAGCCCGCAAAAGGATATTCCGCCATGCATGCATGCATGCACGTTCGTTCGCTGCAAAGCGAGCATTGCTTTGGGTCACGCGCCATTTTTTCTTTTCCCTCGCGTCTTTGTTTTATCATTTTTCTTTTCCCCGAGCGCAGCAGACTGCAATGCGTCCGGAAAATAACTAGGCGGTCGGCCATCCCGCTATTTTCGGGTCGCATGTTTCCCGAATTAACGACAAGGCTGCGGTACCGAGTGCGCGTTCTTCTGCTGTACATTTTTTTTATATCGTCTGCTATTTTTCTTTCGTCACCGTGCGATAGCAGAAGTGTCGTATGCCGTTGACGGAGTGGCCTTCTGCTTCCCCGCCGCCGCGTCGTCTGCTTTCGAAAAATGCTGCAGACGGCGCCCGCATGCATCGCATCAATCTGATTGCATGCCGCAACGGGCGAGGCTTAAATCGTTTATTTGTTCCTCGTGCAGACGACGAGGACGTGAGAGACCGGCTATTATTTACCGCTCCATGAATACGCAAGTAAGCGTGGATTTGCCTGGAATGCGAATATGCGCGATGCAGTACGGGTTTCCATTTTGTTTTTTCGCGTAAGAACCGTTAATATGCCGCATCTATTTATAAAGGCGGTCCTTCACTCATTAACCTCATTCGTTACGGTTTTTTAGCGCCGGCATTTAATCATGGAACGGCGATGTGTACTTAAAAGGAGGCCGCCTACCTCGGGTATATAACCGATGCGCCATGGCTACGCGACGATACGTCATCACTACTCGACTTCTGATTTGTTGTGAAGCCCTAACTATCAGGCGCGTGCCTTTAGGGCTGTGGAGCCTTATTTTACTCTTTTTTTTTGCAGGTCCGCTTCACTTTGTGTGGTCGTATAGCTTTCGTAATTTGCGTACGTTAACTTCCAATGTTTTAAGTTTCGGCACTCTATATGTAGATTATACCCCGCCACGGTGGCCGTAGTGGCTGCTGGTACTCGGCTGCTGATCCGAGGGTCGCGGCGGCCGCATTTCGATGGAGGCGAAATGTTGAGGCCCGTGTGCTGTGCGATGTCAGTGCACGTTAAAAGAACCCCAAGTGGTCGAAATTTCCGGAGATCTCCACTATACGGCGTCTCTCATAGTCAAATCGTGGTTTTTGGGCTTAAAACACTAGAAATCGTACATGTAGATTACAACAGCGGCCTCAGAAGTTCGGCGGGAGTCATATCAGGTTGCATCCACGGTGTGCAACATAGTCGAATGTCTATAAGATGCATGCTGCCCCGCCACGGTGGTCTAGTGGCTAAGGTACTCGGCTGCTGATCCGAGGGTCGCGGCGGCCGCATTTCGATGGAGGCGAAATGTTGAGGCCCGTGTGCTGTGCGATGTCAGTGCACGTTAAAAGAACCCCAGGTGGTCGAAATTTCCGGAGACCTCCACTACGGCGTCTCTCATAGTCAAATCGTGGTTTTTGGGCTTAAAACACTAGAAATCGTACATGTAGATTACAACAGCGGCCTCAGAAGTTCGGCGGGAGTCATATCAGGTTCCATCCACGGTGTGCAACATAGTCGAATGTCTATAATATGCATGCTGCCCCGCCACGGTGGTCTAGTGGCTAAGGTACTCGGCTGCTGATCCGAGGGTCGCGGCGGCCGCATTTCGATGGAGGCGAAATGTTGAGGCCCGTGTGCTGTGCGATGTCAGTGCACGTTAAAAGAACCCCAGGTGGTCGAAATTTCCGGAGACCTCCACTACGGCGTCTCTCATAGTCAAATCGTGGTTTTTGGGCTTAAAACACTAGAAATCGTACATGTAGATTACAACAGCGGCCTCAGAAGTTCGGCGGGAGTCATATCAGGTTGCATCCACGGTGTGAAACATAGTCGAATGTCTATAATATGCATGCTGCCCCGCCACGGTGGTCTAGTGGCTAAGGTACTCGGCTGCTGATCCGAGGGTCGCGGCGGCCGCATTTCGATGGAGGCGAAATGTTGAGGCCCGTGGCTGAGCGATGTCAGTGCACGTTAAAAGAACCCCAGGTGGTCGAAATTTCCGGAGACCTCCACTACGGCGTCTCTCATAGTCAAATCGTGGTTTTTGGGCTTAAAACACTAGAAATCGTACATGTAGATTACAACAGCGGCCTCAGAAGTTCGGCGGGAGTCATATCAGGTTGCATCCACGGTGTGCAACATAGTGGAATGTCTATAATATGCATGCTGCCCCGCCACGGCGGTCTAGTGGCTAAGGTACTCGGCTGCTGATCCGAGGGTCGCGGCGGCCGCATTTCGATGGAGGCGAAATGTTGAGGCCCGTGTGCTGTGCGATGTCAGTGCACATTAAAAGAACCCCAGGTGGTCGAAATTTCCGGAGATCTCCACTACGGCGTCTCTCATAGTCAAATCGTGGTTTTTGGGCTTAAAACACTAGAAATCGTACATGTAGATTACAACAGCGGCCTCAGAAGTTCGGCGGGAGTCATATCAGGTTCCATCCACGGTGTGCAACATAGTCGAATGTCTATAATATGCATGCTGCCCCGCCACGGTGGTCTAGTGGCTAAGGTACTCGGCTGCTGATCCGAGGGTCGCGGCGGCTGCATTTCGATGGAGGCGAAATGTTGAGGCCCGTGTGCTGTGCGATGTCAGTGCACGTTAAAAGAACCCCAGGTGGTCGAAATTTCCGGAGATCTCCACTATACGGCGTCTCTCATAGTCGAATCGTGGTTTTTGGGCTTAAAACACTAGAAATCGTACATGTAGATTACAACAGCGGCCTCAGAAGTTCGGCGGGAGTCATATCAGGTTCCATCCACGGTGTGCAACATAGTCGAATGTCTATAATATGCATGCTGCCCCGCCACGGTGGTCTAGTGGCTAAGGTACTCGGCTGCTGATCCGAGGGTCGCGGCGGCTGCATTTCGATGGAGGCGAAATGTTGAGGCCCGTGTGCTGTGCGATGTCAGTGCACGTTAAAAGAACCCCAGGTGGTCGAAATTTCCGGAGACCTCCACTACGGCGTCTCTCATAGTCAAATCGTGGTTTTTGGGCTTAAAACACTAGAAATCGTACATGTAGATTACAACAGCGGCCTCAGAAGTTCGGCGGGAGTCATATCAGGTTGCATCCACGGTGTGCAACATAGTCGAATGTCTATAATATGCATGCTGCCCCGCCACGGTGGTCTAGTGGCTAAGGTACTCGGCTGCTGATCCGAGGGTTCGCGGCGGCCTGCATTTCGATGGAGGCGAAATGTTGAGGCCCGTGTGCTGTGCGATGTCAGTGCACGTTAAGAGAACTCCAGGTGGTCGAAATTTCCGGAGACCTCCACTACGGCGTCTCTCATATAGTCAAATCGTGGTTTTTGGGCTTAAAACACTAGAAATCGTACATGTAGATTACAACAGCGGCCTCAGAAGTTCGGCGGGAGTCATATCAGGTTGCATCCACGGTGTGAACATAGTGGAATGTCTATAATATGCATGCTGCCCCGCCACGGTGGTCTAGTGGCTAAGGTACTCGGCTGCTGATCCGAGGGTCGCGGCGGCTGCATTTCGATGGACGGCGAAATGTTGAGGCCCGTGTGCTGTGCGATGTCAGTGCACGTTAAAAGAACCCCAGGTGGTCGAAATTTCCGGAGACCTCCACTACGGCGTCTCTCATAGTCAAATCGTGGTTTTTGGGCTTAAAACACTAGAAATCGTACATGTAGATTACAACAGCGGCCTCAGAAGTTCGGCGGGAGTCATATCAGGTTGCATCCACGGTGTGCAACATAGTCGAATGTCTATAATATGCATGCTGCCCCGCCACGGTGGTCTAGTGGCTGCTGGTACTCGGCTGCTGATCCGAGGTTCGCGGCGGCTGCATTTCGATGGACGCGAAATGTTGAGGCCCGTGTGCTGTGCGATGTCAGTGCACGTTAAAGGAACCCCAGGTGGTCGAAATTTCCGGAGACCTCCACTATACGGCGTCTCTCATAGTCAAATCGTGGTTTTTGGGCTTAAAACACTAGAAATCGTACATGTAGATTACAACAGCGGCCTCAGAAGTTCGGCGGGAGTCATATCAGGTTGCATCCACGGTGTGCAACATAGTCGAATGTCTATAATATGCATGCTGCCCCGCCACGGTGGTCTAGTAGCTGCTGGTACTCGGCTGCTGATCCGAGGGTCGCGGCGGCTGCATTTCGATGGACGCGAAATGTTGAGGCCCGTGTGCTGTGCGATGTCAGTGCACGTTAAAGGAACCCCAGGTGGTCGAAATTTCCGGAGATCTCCACTATACGGCGTCTCTCATAGTCAAATCGTGGTTTTTGGGCTTAAAACACTAGAAATCGTACATGTAGATTACAACAGCGGCCTCAGAAGTTCGGCGGGAGTCATATCAGGTTGCATCCACGGTGTGCAACATAGTCGAATGTCTATAATATGCATGCTGCCCCGCCACGGTGGTCTAGTAGCTGCTGGTACTCGGCTGCTGATCCGAGGGTCGCGGCGGCTGCATTTCGATGGACGCGAAATGTTGAGGCCCGTGTGCTGTGCGATGTCAGTGCACGTTAAAGGAACCCCAGGTGGTCGAAATTTCCGGAGATCTCCACTATACGGCGTCTCTCATAGTCAAATCGTGGTTTTTGGGCTTAAAACACTAGAAATCGTACATGTAGATTACAACAGCGGCCTCAGAAGTTCGGCGGGAGTCATATCAGGTTGCATCCACGGTGTGCAACATAGTCGAATGTCTATAATATGCATGCTGCCCCGCCACGGTGGTCTAGTAGCTGCTGGTACTCGGCTGCTGATCCGAGGGTCGCGGCGGCTGCATTTCGATGGACGCGAAATGTTGAGGCCCGTGTGCTGTGCGATGTCAGTGCACGTTAACGGAACCCCAGGTGGTCGAAATTTCCGGAGATCTCCACTATACGGCGTCTCTCATAGTCAAATCGTGGTTTTTGGGCTTAAAACACTAGAAATCGTACATGTAGATTACAACAGCGGCCTCAGAAGTTCGGCGGGAGTCATATCAGGTTGCATCCACGGTGTGCAACATAGTCGAATGTCTATAATATGCATGCTGCCCCGCCACGGTGGTCTAGTAGCTGCTGGTACTCGGCTGCTGATCCGAGGGTCGCGGCGGCTGCATTTCGATGGACGCGAAATGTTGAGGCCCGTGTGCTGTGCGATGTCAGTGCACGTTAAAGGAACCCCAGGTGGTCGAAATTTCCGGAGATCTCCACTATACGGCGTCTCTCATAGTCAAATCGTGGTTTTTGGGCTTAAAACACTAGAAATCGTACATGTAGATTACAACAGCGGCCTCAGAAGTTCGGCGGGAGTCATATCAGGTTGCATCCACGGTGTGCAACATAGTCGAATGTCTATAATATGCATGCTGCCCCGCCACGGTGGTCTAGTAGCTGCTAGGTACTCGGCTGCTGATCCGAGGGTCGCGGCGGCTGCATTTCGATGGACGGCGAAATGTTGAGGCCCGTGTGCTGAGCGATGTCAGTGCACGTTAAAGAACCCCAGGTGGTCGAAATTTCCGGAGATCCTCCACTATACGGCGTCTCTCATAGTCAAATCGTGGTTTTTGGGCTTAAAACACTAGAAATCGTACATGTAGATTACAACAGCGGCCTCAGAAGTTCGGCGGGAGTCATATCAGGTTGCATCCACGGTGTGCAACATAGTCGAATGTCTATAATATGCATGCTGCCCCGCCACGGTGGTCTAGTAGCTGCTGGTACTCGGCTGCTGATCCGAGGTTCGCGGCGGCCGCATTTCGATGGAGGCGAAATGTTGAGGCCCGTGTGCTGTGCGATGTCAGTGCACGTTAAAAGAACTCCAGGTGGTCGAAATTTCCGGAGACCTCCACTACGGCGTCTCTCATAGTCAAATCGTGGTTTTTGGGCTTAAAACACTAGAAATCGTACATGTAGATTACAACAGCGGCCTCAGAAGTTCGGCGGGAGTCATATCAGGTTGCATCCTACGGTGTGCAACATAGTGGAATGTCTATAATATGCATGCTGCCCCGCCACGGTGGTCTAGTGGCTAAGGTACTCGGCTGCTGATCCGAGGGTCGCGGCGGTCTGCATTTCGATGGAGGCGAAATGTTGAGGCCCGTGTGCTGTGCGATGTCAGTGCACGTTAAAAGAACTCCAGGTGGTCGAAATTTCCGGAGACCTCCACTACGGCGTCTCTCATAGTCAAATCGTGGTTTTTGGGCTTAAAACACTAGAAATCGTACATGTAGATTACAACAGCGGCCTCAGAAGTTCGGCGGGAGTCATCAGGTTGCATCTACGGTGTGCAACATAGTGGAATGTCTATAATATGCATGCTGCCCCGCCACGGTGGTCTAGTGGCTAAGGTACTCGGCTGCTGATCCGAGGTTCGCGGCGGCCGCATTTCGATGGAGGCGAAATGTTGAGGCCCGTGTGCTGTGCGATGTCAGTGCACGTTAAAAGAACTCCAGGTGGTCGAAATTTCCGGAGACCTCCACTACGGCGTCTCTCATAGTCAAATCGTGGTTTTTGGGCTTAAAACACTAGAAATCGTACATGTAGATTACAACAGCGGACTCAGAAGTTCGGCGGGAGTCATATCAGGTTGCATCCACGGTGTGCAACATAGTCGAATGTCTATAATATGCATGCTGCCCCGCCACGGTGGTCTAGTGGCTGCTGGTACTCGGCTGCTGATCCGAGGGTCGCGGCGGTTGCATTTCGATGGAGGCGAAATGTTGAGGCCCGTGTGCTGTGCGATGTCAGTGCACGTTAATAGAACCCCAGGTGGTCGAAATTTCCGGAGACCTCCACTACGGCGTCTCTCATAGTCAAATCGTGGTTTTTGGGCTTAAAACACTAGAAATCGTACATGTAGATTACAACAGCGGCCTCAGAAGTTCGGCGGGAGTCATATCAGGTTGCATCTACGGTGTGCAACATAGTGGAATGTCTATAATATGCATGCTGCCCCGCCACGGTGGTCTAGTGGCTAAGGTACTCGGCTGCTGATCCGAGGGTCGCGGCGGCTGCATTTCGATGGACGCGAAATGTTGAGGCCCGTGTGCTGTGCGATGTCAGTGCACGTTAAAAGAACCCCAGGTGGTCGAAATTTCCGGAGACCTCCACTACGGCGTCTCTCATATAGTCAAATCGTGGTTTTTGGGCTTAAAACACTAGAAATCGTACATGTAGATTACAACAGCGGCCTCAGAAGTTCGGCGGGAGTCATATCAGGTTGCATCCACGGTGTGCAACATAGTCTAGTGGCTAAGGTACTCGGCTGCTGATCCGAGGGTCGCGGCGGCCGCATTTCGATGGAGGCGAAATGTTGAGGCCCGTGTGCTGTGCGATGTCAGTGCACGTTAAAAGAACCCCAGGTGGTCGAAATTTCCGGAGACCTCCACTACGGCGTCTCTCATAGTCAAATCGTGGTTTTTGGGCTTAAAACACTAGAAATCGTACATGTAGATTACAACAGCGGCCTCAGAAGTTCGGCGGGAGTCATATCAGGTTGCATCTACGGTGTGCAACATAGTGGAATGTCTATAATATGCATGCTGCCCCGCCACGGTGGTCTAGTGGCTAAGGTACTCGGCTGCTGATCCGAGGGTCGCGGCGGCTGCATTTCGATGGACGCGAAATGTTGAGGCCCGTGTGCTGTGCGATGTCAGTGCACGTTAAAGAACCCCAGGTGGTCGAAATTTCCGGAGACCTCCACTACGGCGTCTCTCATATAGTCAAATCGTGGTTTTTGGGCTTAAAACACTAGAAATCGTACATGTAGATTACAACAGCGGCCTCAGAAGTTCGGCGGGAGTCATATCAGGTTGCATCCACGGTGTGCAACATAGTCTAGTGGCTAAGGTACTCGGCTGCTGATCCGAGGGTCGCGGCGGCCGCATTTCGATGGAGGCGAAATGTTGAGGCCCGTGTGCTGTGCGATGTCAGTGCACGTTAAAGAACCCCAGGTGGTCGAAATTTCCGGAGCCCTCCACTACGGCGTCTCTCATAATCAGAGCTGGTTTTGGGATGTCAAACCCCACATAACAACAACAACATAAGATGCATGCTGAGATTGTTCCGAGCATGTGTTTCTTTTTTCATCCTGCTTTCTGGCTCTGGGAACACAGTGCATTTCCAACATATGTACAAGGAGGGGATTCTTTGGAAGCTTTCGCTGTTGCCATTTACATTAGTCACGCTAACACCTGTCACCCAAATACCCCTGCACTTCCACCCCCCCCCCCCTTTTTTTTTGTTCGCACGTGCTGATCTTCTTCTCCTCTCCTTCCGAGGACGGGGGAGAGTGTGCAAAGGTGTACATAAACGAAAGCTGGAGAAGGCAGTTGCCGCCCTGCCGAAGACAAGTCCGCTTGTCGAAACGTTGGCGTTTCGTGGTTGGTCCGGCTTGAGTGTCGATGTGCGGAAACAATGAGGTCGCCTTGGGGAGACTTGTGATAGAACTTGTGAAAGAGGGAAAGGCGGGCGTCTCCACGGCGTGATACAAGGCTGGGAAGGTTGGCTTGGGATTTGAGTTTTGATGAGCTAGAGTTGTAGGAGTAGTCCAAAAAAAATGAAACGTACGGCACGGCTCTGTACTGATTCAAGCAAGGTAATGTGATTATGTTGGTATAGGTCCCACAGCGCACATGCATATTCGAGTTTCGGCCTGACTAAGGAGGAGTAGGTTAGAAGTTTGACTGAGGGGGGGGGGGTGCTAATCGGATATTACGTCGCAGGAAGCCAAGAACGCGATTAGCAGAATTTGTTATGCTGGTTATGTGGGTGTGCCATGATAGATCAGAAGTGAGATTGATTCCTAAACACTTGTAGGTGTTAACAGCCGATATTGAAGAGTCACATATTATATAATCGCAGGGTATGACGTCTTTCGATGAAAAGTGAGAAGGGAGGTTTTTGATGCGTTTAATGACATGAGCCACTTGTGGCACCAAGCTTCAATTTGACTGAGGTCGGATTGTAGGGATAAAACATCGTTACTATTGTTAATAGGGCGGTATAGTACGCAATCGTCGGCAAACAGTCGAATCCCGGAAGAAATGTTAGTTGGAAGATCTTTAATGTATATGAGAAAGAGCAGGGGCCCGAGGACTGTGCCCTGAGGAACCCCAGATGTAACGGGTGCGAGGGAAGTCTTCATTCACATGGACAAATTGCTGACGGTTACACAGAAAATCACGTATCCATTGAAAAACAAGATAATGAAGGTTTAGGCGAGACAGTTTTAGGAATAGGCGGTTATGGGATACTTTACCGAAAGCTTTTTCGAAGTCCATAAATAGCGCGTCAACGGGGGTGTTAGTGTCAAGGCTAGAACTAATGTCGTTGATAAAGAGAGCCAGTTGGGTCTCACAGGAAAGGCCCTTCTGGAAGCCATGCTGACTGGGATGAAATAAATTAACAGAGGTAAGAAACTTCGCAATATGTGAATGAAGAATGTGCTCCATTAATTTTGAACATACACTCGTTAGTGAGATGGGACGATAGTTTCTCGGTGACGCCGGGTTACCTTTTTTGGGCACTGTGATGACCTTTCCCACCTCCCAATCCTGTGGGAGGGTACTAGTGGAAAGTGACTGCTGAAATATGCAAGCGAGAATGACACTGGTGATTTGCTTTGTACTCTTTAGTATTTTGGTGTTGATGCCGTCTATCCCAGCTGATGATGTCACCTTTAGGTTGTCGATTAAGGCAGCGATATAGCACGGTCGACGTTTTCGAAAACATCGCCTGAAGGAACACTTGTAAACGGGCGTTCAGGACGTCAACAAGACGTCCTCGTGAGCTGAACGCGCGAGCTTTCTGTGTGCACGGAGCTGTCGCGGTCTAATACTGGTGTCACACGGGCGCTTCGAAGGCCTTAGAACCGACGGCCCATCGACTCAAAGGTCAAGTTTAAGCTGCTACATGGGCGGTTTCGATGGCCGTCGAGTCGACAGTATATCGAGCTCAGTAGACTATCGTCTCGACGGCCATCGAAACTGTCCGCGTAGCAGCTCAAACATGACTTTTGAGCCGATGGACTGTCGGTTCGAAGGCCTTCGAAGCGCCCGTGTGACACCAGTATAACGGGGTCATTTCCAGAACTACTTCAGAACTGCTTCGGAGATGTTTCGAAGACATCTTCTGAATGGTCTTATCAAGCTAAACAGGCCATGCGACGACTTCTCAACTGAAAGAAGACGTTATAGCGACGTGTTTACGACCTCGCGTTAACGTCTCAGATAACCGTTTCGAAGACGCCTTGTATGCAGTGTGTTCTACTTCCTGTAGGTAGCCTGGAAGAGGTACAATGCACTCAGGGACTCCGGAACATTTATTGTAAGGAGGTGGGGGGGTGGGGCAAGTATTGTCTTTTTATGTTGTGTTGATTATTTGTTTGATATCAAAATTCTGTCAATTATTTATTTACAATACATATTATTATATCATTAATGCGTAGCTTCAATTAGATCAAATAATGATGATTTAATTCATTTTGGCCCTAATAAATTATACATATTTAAGTACTCGCTTATTTTACATTGGTATACACTTTAAAATGGTTGCAAAATTTGAAAGTACTGAAAATCTGCGTAGACCGTGCCACCTGCGTGGTAGTGTGGTTCAGTGCTCTCCAAAGCACTGGTCCACACAACCACCAGCTTAAAAATTCTTGTCGAAAATTTGATTTCAGCGCTAACGGTTGGAAAGTGTGTGTGTGTGTGGGGGGGGGGCGGAGGGGGGGGGATTGCGCTGCCCCCTCTGGAACCCCCGGTTCTGGAGTCCCTGATTACACCTTCGAAACGCATTTCCAAGAGGTTAGCGACGTCGCAAAGACGTCTATAACGTCTTCTTTTAAATGCGAAGCATTTCTTAGCGAACTTCGGCGAGTTTGAGCGTATCTATCTATCTATCTAGCCGCCTACGATTTTGTGCTCTCCTGGCCGTTTCGCTAATGGGATGTTTACGAAAATTGCTATGGCACAACATGACTGCCTGACGAACATAAATGGCAGATCATAACATGAAAAGCATGACATGCATTTCATGAGCGGCATGATTTACATGTCACGGTCTTGGTGCTCTCCTGGTCGTTTCGTTAATGGGATGTATACGAAAATTTGCATGCCATAACATGACTGCAATACGAACGTAAATGACAGGTCATAACACGAAAATCATGACATGCATGTCATGAACGACATGATTTACATGCGACGGTCTTGGTGCTCTCTTGGCCGTTTCGTTAGTGGGATGTATAGGAAAATGGGTATGCAACAACATGACTGCATGACGAACATAAATGACATGTCATAACATGAAAAGCATGACGTACATGTCATGGGCGGCATGATTTACATGCCACGCGTTTCGTTAATGGATGTATACCAAAATTGCTATGGCACAACACGACAGCATGACGAACGTAAATGACAGGTCATAACATTAGAATCATGACACGCGTGTCATGAGCAGCATAGTTTACATGCCATCAGTCTCGGTGCTCTTGCGGCCGTTGCGTTAATGGGATATATACGAAAATTGCTATGGCACAACACGAATGCATGACTATCATAAATGACAGGTCATAACATGAATATCATGACATGCATGTCATGATTTTAATGTTATATGTCATGACCGGCATGATTTACATGCCATGGTCCTGGTGCTATACTGCCGTTTCGTTAATGGGATGTATACGAAAATTGGTTTGGCACAACGGACTGACTGCATGACGGTTATAAATGACAAGTCATAACATGAAAATGATGACATGCATGTCATGAGCGGCATGATCTACATGCCACTCGTTTCGTTAATGGGATGTATACCAAAATTGCTATGACTCAACACGACCGCATGACGAACGTAAATGACAGGTCATAACGTTATGAATCATGGCATGCGTGTATGAGCGGCGTGGTTTACATGCCACATGCAGTCATGGTGCTCTTGCGGCCGTTCCTTAACTTCATATGTACCAAACTCACTATAGTGAGACAACAATGCAAATCCATTTACGTTCCTGATGCGCGCTTCGCATTTCCCTGATTCCACTGCACGTGGGATCTGCCAATTTTTTTCTTTCTTTTTTCAGTTTAGAAGTCGTCGCATACATCGGTAGTGGCTAGCTTGCATAGCTTTATAAGACAACGACCGCGTCTTCATTCATAGGTCGCGGGATCGAATCTCGGCCTCGGCGGCTGCATTTCGCTGGAGGCGAAATGTTGAGGCCCGTGTGCTGTGCGATGTCAGTGCACGTTAAAGAACCCCAGGTAGTCGAAATTTCCGGAGTTCTACACTACGGCGTCTGTCATAATCAGAGCTGGTTTTGGGACGTTAAACCCCACATAACAGCGTCTTCGTTCAGTGCGAATGGAATGACGAGTCTAAAAAAGCTATAGTACTGCTTAACCTCGGAACGTAGCCTCGAATCAAACGTTTCATTAGATGGAGGGTTTTGTGATGTGTACAGGCTGGGATATTTAATTCGAGGCTGTGTTCCGAGGCCAAGCGGTAATACAGCTGTTTAGATAGCCTCGCATACCGTAAACTTTTGCTGTTGACTGTGCATAACATCGTCCGGGACTTGAGCTTTCGAGCGTTGCCCCGGACGAATGCGCATTGCCTGAAAACGAATTTCGAGTAAACTGCGCCGGACAGATACTTCTGTACTTCATTACGTTGCATAGACGTGTACATTATCTCCAGCGCTGTGTATGTACGATTTCTAGACGTTTGTTAGCGTTTGTACGTGCCTATATAGACGCAGTGGCAGTGTATTTCATTGTTTGGCGCGTTGTTCCCACGGCGTGTAATTAAGAAGGAGCGAGATTGTCCGAAGAATAAGCTTTTGCCGAATTAAGTGTACGTTCGTATGAACGGTCTCACGCATGTACCGACTTCCCCCTGAAATAAATAAAAAAACGAACAAAGAAGAAAAACACCGCCGCTAGCCGCGTATCCCTCCACGCGCTCTTTGTAGATTAGAAACTGCGCCGGGCGACAAAAAAAAATTAAAAGGAAAAAGAAAACCAAACGTGTATCGTTGAATAGAAGGAGGAGGCGTTTATGGCCGCTGCTTTGCGGCTGATAGACAATTAAGAACTTCGCGCTGTGAGGCCGAAAGAAGGTTAACGGCTTTCCTTTGGGCACCATCGATGTTACAAGCGCACGGACATGTGCGAACAGATACGCCCGACCACAAACAGATAAGGACAAAAAAGAAGGAGCAAGATAGCAGAACGCCAGACCGTAACAATCACACACACACACGCACACACACACGCACACAACGAAACTTTGCCCGCGAACAACATCTTGTCAGATAAAGCGTGCGTGGGGAAGCTATAAAACAGAGAGCGAGAGAAAGATAGAGGGATAGGAATGACGTGCGAAAGACACACCTTCTCCAAAGTGGCAGCGTCTTTTTTTTTCTTTAATCTTCAATCGCTTAACGAGCGAGGGCTAAATTGCCGAAATAAATAAAACCTAATGGACACGCGCGTTGGCCGGCTGATCCTCTGTTGTGTGTGCACCTCAAGCGCTAGTGTGGCTGTGTAATATAGAAATACATGCAAGGATATACAAAAGGCAGCAAAGCACCGCCTTTTAGGAACGACTATAGGATAAACCGAGGCACACATCGGACCTCGGCCTCATATAGAGGCTTCGCATCTTCGCCGCGGCGTCTTTTGTCTCGCCTCCCATGATGCGGAGAAGGAAGTCGTTCAAGACGCGCGGTGGCGATCGGGGCGTCGAAGTCGTCGGAGCACGCTTAGCGGATAAGCATTACGAAAACAGAGAAAAAAAAAGAAAATGCGGAGAGGAGGCGAGTGGGGGGACTGTTTATAGGCACCGCATAAAGCTTCCTTCACTTGGGGCGTCCCAGAGGAGTCACCCGCGCGGACTCACGGTGGGGCAACAAGCAACACGTACTCGAGAAGAAAAAGACGCCGACGACCACCACAACACGCCAGAAGTACCAAACAAGCGTCGTCTGCCATCAAGGATCTTTCGGTTCTCTTCTGTTTCGTCGATAACGGCCCCCTCCTGTCTCCTCAGAGGCATCGACAATGAAGGCGCTTTCGGCACTTTGGCACCCGTAGCTCGTTGTCGATACGCGGATTAAATGCGATCCAGGCGTACCACCCCCCTGCAACTGCGGCACATCCTTCCCAGTGCAACAAAAGGCCCAACTGCTAGAATGCGCATGCGCACGCAAGCAGCGAGTGCTGGAGCACGCAAACGTCTATGGTACGCACGCACACAAATGTGGATGCTCGAGCAAACACAGCTAGCGCGCTGCGCATTCTTTCGATGCGCGCTGATGCCTTTTGATATATACAAATTGAAGCGGTGGGCGGGCTTGTCGCGTCACCAGCACGAGCCGTAGAGCGTGTGTGTGTTTCTGTGCGAGCGCACACGGCAACGCCACACCTCGAGGAACGCAGCAGGTTGAATATCGCCGACGCTCGGACGACGCACATGCACACCTCCGTGTTCGTTGCGCCCTTAAAACGCCCAAGAATGAACACACATGAGCACACACACAGAGAAGCGGACATTGAGACACACCTCCCAGAAGACAACACACACACACCGCACATACGCACGCACACTCTTTCTCTCACCACTCACAAGAACACACACAAGGACGGACAGACATCCTTAAGTAGCTTTCGTGACGCCCTACGAGCCAGTTCTTCGGCCCATCCGCATACTACATAACGGTCCGCTGAAAAATCGTCTTGGCGCATCTGACGGTGTCGCCTTTGCTGCCAGCTTTCTTTCAATCCCGCCACCTCCCCCCATCGAAAGAAAAAAAGAAATGTGAAAATCTGGGTCGCATTTTGCACAACGGCTCGCTCCGGCTTCTTTATTCCGCCACCAGCCACGCGAAAGCCTAATTAAAAGGGCCATGCCAATGAAGACTGTGCGGCGCCGTCTTTATTTATTGGCCGCCGCCGATTCGTGAGGGAAGCCGGGCGTTCGTGCTCGGGCTCTTGCTCGTGGCAGTGGCGGCCGTGGTGATGGTCAGTGTGGCGTGTAAGTTGCCCCTAAGTCATCTTCCTTTTCGCGGACGACGCGTGAATACACCCCGCCATGCACAAGAGAGGGAGCTGCTCGTGGACGTGCTCGGCTCGTACAGGACCGTTATAAGCCGTCTTTTAGACGTCTTTCGTGGATGAGTTGTTTGGTCAATCGTACTCTTTTCTTTTCTTTCTTCTTCAGATCTCTCTTCCATAAGTCATTTGCCTTGCTTAGCAGATTCGCGAAACACGCAGGTTTGCCCCTCCCAGCGGCAAAAACGATTGACTAGTCCTCCCTCATACTCGTGTTCTAAAAGTCGTCTTCCTGGCGTCTTTTAGCCCGCCCGTTTGTCCGTGCTGTGGTTGCGGGCTGTCTTCTTGCCTCAAAGAATGGATATGGATGACTGAGTTGGCGGGGGCCGAGTAAGAACGAGCAGAAGCAGGAAAAGAGCAAAATCCCCCCTGCACCCCCCCTCACACTGTAATCTATGGTCATGCGCCAGCTTGTAATTGTATGCTATAAGTCGTCTTCTAGATGTCCTTTAGCCTACCCGTCTGCCAGTGCTCAGGCTTCCACTTGTCCCTTTACCTAAAACAATGGATGACTAATTTAGAGGGGGCCAAGTAAGAACGAACCGAAGACTGGAATTACCGCGGCTCCCACCAAACTGTATGGTCACGAGCCTGAGCTTCAGCGGTGTGCTATAAGTCGTTTTCAAGAGGTCTTTTTTTTTTTCACGGATGAGTTCGTGGTCAGTCGCGCTTTCTCTTTCTTCTTTGGGAACTTCGTATAAGTCATATTCTGCTCTTAGCAGACTCGTGACCATACCGACGCCTCTCCTGCAGAAAACCATTCACTAGCTTGCCCGCATGTGCACCTGGACGCTCTTGTTCTAATTGGCGTCTGGGTGCTGACTTCTATGGTAGCTCCCGGGCTGCTGGCTAAAACAGTGGATGACTAATATGACTCACTTGGCCGGCGCCTGATGAGAACGAACAGCAGCAGGAAAATAGCGAAGTTATCCTGCACGACCAGACAACCGAAGACCAGACAACCGCTGGTTTAGCGAAGACCAGACAACCGTTGGTCATTAAGGGTAACAGAGTGGATTCCTAGAGAAGGCAAGCGTGGCAGGGGGCGCCAGAAAGTTAGGTAGGCAGATGAGATCAAGAAGTTTGCGAGGATTATTTGGGCACAGTTAGCACAGGACAGGTATAATTGGAGATCCATGGGAGAGGCCTTTGTCCTGCAGTGGGCGTAGACAGGCTTATGATGATGATGATGATCTTGCACGTCCTCCTCGACTAAACTCCCGAGACGTGCTCCATGTAATTGACGCTATAAGTCGTCTTCTAGACGTCTTCTTTTAATTTTTTTCTCTGATAATTTGTCTGGTCTCTTGCGATCGCTTGTTTTCATGAGTAAGTCATGCATGCACTTCGCTGCCGACTGTTTAATACGCGGATACCAATCCAATAAAGCGAACATGCCAACACCGCTGCCGCGCCATTGTGGTCTAGTGGCTATGGCGATCGGCGGCTTATCCGAAGGTCGCGGGATCGAATCCCGGCCGCTGCTGCGCTTCGACGGAGGCCTGTGTGCCGTGCATGTCTGTGCACGTTAGTGAACGTCAAATATTCGATATTCCCGGAGTCTTCCACTTTAAGGCGTCTCTCAAATCATGTCATGGTTTCGGGACGTAGAAACGCTGAAATCGATCAGTGCCCAAACTGGTTTCCTGTAACACGGCTTCTTTATGTTTTTGTTTGACGCTTTACACCTAAAATTTCCATGTGCAAAGTGTCTGTCTTTTTGGTAGTCCGTGTTTGCTTCGCCGCATTATACCTGGATTATGTATCACGAACCCGCCCAATCGTCCCCTATGATTAGTAAAGGCAAATTCACATGTGCCTTTACTAATCACTAAAGATTAGTAAGGGCTGTCAGATTAGTAAAGGCTCATCAGATTAGTATGAGCTCTAGGCAAATTCCTATTTGCCTGTAGAGCGAATGATTGCTCAAACGCAATGTCGGCGCCTATGCCATATATACAACGGAATACGTGACACTATTCCATGTTGTTACTCTCCAATTGACCACTTCTACCTCTACAGGCAGGACTGACCAATCAGGGATTTGGCTTCCGTCAGGGATCGGTCGAATACAGTTGCCAAGACAGAATTGAGCAAACAAGAAGGTCGAGCTTGGAAGAGTACTGCGTATTCCAGGGTACACTATGGGCCACATGGGATTGCCAGCATTGTGACTGCCCAAAATTTCGCTTTCGTAGCTCCACTCGAATAAAACAGAGAAGTGTTACAACTGTTAACCACACTTGGCTACGTATAGTTCGCGGCTAAGTTGCTGTGCGTATGGCCTTAATCATATGAATCCAGTAAAAGCGCTACTACTGATACTGCGATATGGCACGTGCGATAGTACGGACCTTCTGACGCTGGCGCCTTCGTGGCAACGTTGTCTTCGCATCTCAAACTTTGTTAATGACGTGTTCGACTCCTCCCTTCAAGAGAAAGGACAAAGCTCACGAATCGAAACGCGCGTGGAACACTTTCCTCTAACGCTCGTTTCTGAGCACGTACTACGCTACGGTGTTGACGGCGTGCGCCTTTAAAGAAAAGGAAAACGGGCTCACACTATTCCCCCCGAAGGCTCATATGAAAAGTTATGACAGCTCATATATGCACTGTCAGCGCGCATACTTGTTATATGTTCGCGCGGCTATCAGGCACGTGCTCACGTGACCGCGAATGCTCTCGGCCGAGTGCGCTCGATGCCTGCGCGTGTTTTCTCCATTAGTGCACTCCACACCTGTGTACCAGGATTAGATGTACATGCGCTTCGTGCGGCAGCCGATACGTGCGGGCATATATATGCAGCTGCGAGCAAGCGCTTGTCGGTACCACGTTCACGTTTCGCTGGGCTTCCCGAATGCCGCCTATAATACGCAATGCTGCCGGTATAGCGGATGAATCGCTAGGCATGATCGGTTCGGGGGATCGACTGTACTTGTGAGGCGCGTATATACATGTGTGCAGACGGCGCGAAATGTGTGGATTTCGCGAATGAAGGCCCATTTTAGTCTAGCTCCAAGAGGCTAGAACAGGTCTATAGCTAGAC
Organism: Hyalomma asiaticum; assembly: GCA_013339685.2. Taxonomy (NCBI): domain Eukaryota; kingdom Metazoa; phylum Arthropoda; class Arachnida; order Ixodida; family Ixodidae; genus Hyalomma; species Hyalomma asiaticum. The sequence continues at coordinate 26,320,759 of CM023490.1, read as the reverse complement.
GACATTTAGACGTTTCTAGAACGTATTTCTAGGCCAGGAAGCGCCTTCACTACTTAATAGACTACGCGAATCTCACGACGAGATCATGGAAGATTCGAATGATTCGTTTGAAATATTTCTCATTTCACACAATATTGAGTTTGACGAAAGTGCACTACGTATTGTCAACCCCTCTGTCTCAAATCTAGGTTATAGTTGTCTAAGGCAACACGTTCTTTAATTGAATTATGTCGAATTTTAAAAAAATCTCTCTGTAAGACATGACGTTCCCTTTAGCGACTGTCGCATCTGTCTGCTTTCTTGTGTGTAAACATGTCTTTTTATTATTTTCCTTTTTTGCGACTATTTCAGTTGGATCTGTGCAGCACATTTTGTATTAATTTGTGTGTTACGTACGGCCTGCGTGCCGAGCTGTTGCAGGAGCAGAAGCCTTAGTCAGACCACATGGCCTTTAGCTTCTGCTTCCTTTCTGTTGTAAACAGGAGGAATAAATTCAATTCAATTCAATCCCCCAAATTAGTCTATGGAAGGCTGCCACTATAGACGATAAATCGATAGGCATGATCGGTTCGTGGGATCGACTGGATTTGTGACGCGCGTGTATGTACAGAGTCGGCTCAGAAAGTGTGGGTTTCACGAATGAAGGCGAGTTTTAGCCTAGTTCCAACTGGCCTAGAACTGGTCTAGAGCTGGACGACTTTCAGATGTTTCTGGGATCTATTTCTAGGCAAGGCACTGTCGAATGCCGTCTACGGAAGGCTGCCATTGTAGATGATCAATCGATAGGCATGACCGGTCCGTGTGATCGACTGGACTTGTGACGCGCGTGTATGTGTGGAGTCGGCGCGAAAAGTGTGGGTTTCACGAATGAAGCCGAGTTTTAGCCTTGTTCAAACATGGCTAGAACTGGTATAGAGCTATACGACTTTTAGACGTTTCTGGAACTTGTTTTAGGCAAGGCAGTGCTGTGTGAGCAGCGTTCAGTTTATACTCTGTCTCATAGGAAGTAAACTGAGGAAGCCGTGCTCGTTTGTAGATTTTCACGCTTAGTGAACTGCGCAAAGACGATACAAGAAGGATAAAATGTTCCATATGGCCGTTCCAACAATTCTATGTGTCTCCATAAGACTCATAGGAAATATATGGAAAATATATACGACAACCATATGGGACTTGTATGGGGTTAGTGTAGAAACATATGGGATTATTAGAATATGGAGAGGAACGTTTCAGTAGGACATAAAAGAAAGGAAATATTAGGTCAGATCACTATCATGTTTAACACTATTTGCCTGAAGCATGAGACGTCATCATCATCATCGGCTTATTTTAACACTCCACTGCAGGACGAAGGCCTCTCCCAAAGATCTCCAATTCGTTCTGTGCTGGGTGAGTTGATTCCACTTGATACCCGAGAATTTCTTAATTTCATTATCCCATCTGTCTTTTTCTCCTTTTTTTCTTTCATCGCCTCCCTCAGTTGCGTTTCCCGTCTCTTAGTATCCATCCTGTTCCGATTTTCCAACGGTTACCGGTTCTTCGCATTACATGTCCCGCCCAGGTCCACATTTTCTCTTAATTTACATAAGGATATCCGTTGTTCCTGTCTGCTTCATGATCTGTACCGCTCGTTCGCTGTCTCTTAAAGTTGCGCCCATCATTTTTCGTTCTACTGGACGTCTTACCGAGGATGAGAAATCCTACGTGTCAACGCCAGGCACAAGACGTCCGGTACACGATTGAGCTTCGCAAGGTGGTCGACCGCGAAAGATTCATAAGGGACAAACGTAGCGGTTGTTATGTGATGTTATGCTGAAGTGGTGAAGTACTGCAGTTGGAGCAAACCAGTTAACCGTAGGGATTACCCAGACCGTGCTCTCTCTCTCTGCATCTCTTTTTTTATTTATTATATTGCATTGCATACAAGAAGGGGTTTCCATATTCTAAGTTCTTCGGGTGTTTCGTTTTCTTCTCGAAGATGGAGTACCTAATTACGCTTTCCTCGTTACTAGTTTACAAAAGTGAAGGCGGAAACAAAATGGCAAATTGTGCGCGAACGGATGCGTTCGGTAAAACAGATGGGACGTGGTTTAAGTGCACGTGACACACTATATAGCGCCAGCTTTGCACTTGGTGATGTTATGGCAGTGGATTTCTGGCCTTGGCTGCGTACCGTCCGCAGTTCAAGCAGTGCATACGGAGGAGGCTTCAGAAAACGAGGGACAACAATTTATTTGCCAAGGCCTAGCCGTCTACCATCGCTGAAGGGCCTCTGTGGCGGCAACCATGAGCAGCCCGCGAACAATGCGGCAAACCGGCAAGCCGGAGAAACTGAGAAGCAGATGCGGCAGCGTCTGGACAGTCGGCAGGCCAGAAACCAAGTACACCTGGGCGTCACACAGGCTGCCGCTTTTTAAAGTGCACCAGTGGGCCACTGCGTAGCACATGGCGCTACCTTCGTATAGCTGGTTGTACTTGTACCACACGGCCTAACCCTGCAGCGTGTGCGCAAGGAGCTACGAGTAGTGTGATCACCGCCTTTTGTTCATTTTGTGGTCGTTGTTTTTGAAGGAAGGGGATTAGGTTGAACCCTCTTCCCCAGATGACAGAAATTACGCCATCGAAATTTATCGATTGCGGGTAGTCAGTGCGTGCGTGTACCCTTTGTCGAACACCCATCGGGCGTCAGTATCAGGTGCCACAATCGGACCTCCGTTATACAGCAACCCCTCTGTCCTCCCTTCCTGAGACCCGTATTCATGAACCCACCTTATCCGTATCGCTTACTTTCGTTATCTTCCCTGCGCCCTTATCATGCTTCCTGATCGAATTAGTCCAGCATATACAAACAAGCTGTGTGATTTTCTTTAGCACTGATAACCATTTTAGTCCCCTTAATGCGCCCAGTTGTCACAGGGGTGATAAGGAGAACATGCGATAAGGATAAGGTTTATGAACACGGGCCGGAATTCCCAGTTTCGTCACACCTTACTGCACGCATTTGCCAAACCGCGGCGTCTCACCCCTATCGCGTGGGCACCTCCTGCACAACCCGCGACATACAGTTTCGCATTCTCTGTACAGCGAATTAATTTTTATAGCGAACTCTTTCCCGCTAAGCGTTCGCAACGCAACACGTCCCAAAAGTGCTCGGGGCTCTCTGAACGACTCCGTAGTTAATCCGCCGCTCGGCGGTGCGCTTTCATCTGCCGACGTGGTCCAGTTTTCGGAACCAATCCCCCTCCTCCTGTTCCTCTTTTCTTACGCACGCCAATCTGTCTCGATCGTTTTCGTGCTCACCACAACCGCCGCCAGCTGACGCTTGCCTCGCCAATAACCGTTGCGGAAAATACGTGCCGTTTAAGTTCCTTTCACGCCTCTTCTCTTTGCCTCGGTTCCTCCCTCCCTCCTTCCCTACTTTTTTTTTTACTCCTTCTGTTCTTCAAGAATGCACCATAATACATCCTCGCGTGCGAATTATACCGTATTCTCGACTTTCTTTCTTTCTTTCTTTCTTTCTTTCTTTCTTTCTTTCTTTCTTTCTTTCTTTCTTTCTTTCTTTCTTTCTTTCTTTCTTTCTTTCTTTCTTTCTCTCTTTCTTTCTTTCTTTCTTTCTTTCTTTCCATCGTCTCATTTTCGCCGAGCTTCATTCTCTCCTTAAGTAGCCGCAGCAAGTGGTCAGCACGAAACGGCGTCCCGCTTCAATTCGGCCCGTTTGCGGTCGACATTTTGCGTCTAATCCGATGGAGCAGTCCAGGTCATGAAAAATCGGCTCGCGTCTGATCCCCCAAAGTGGCGAGTCGTCACGACCACCGACATTACAGAAAGAAAACACACACACACACACACACACACACACACACACACACACACACACACACACACACACACACACACACACACACACACACACACACACACACACACACACACACACACACAGGAATCTAAAGAAGAAAAAGAAGCAACAAGTGAGAAAGAAAAGCTACGTCGGCGGCGTCATCGACGCCTCATGTGCCCGTAGTTAGGGGCTGAGTGTGAAATAGTGTGAGCGAGCGTGGGAAGGGGAAAGGTTGGAGAGAGGGGGAGGGTGAATCAAAAGCAAATGAGGGCGGTCCTTTACGGGAAGCGGGCTTTGATGAGAAGAAGAAGGATAGTAGATCAAAGAAGTGGACGACTTGAGAAAAAAACAACAAGAGGAACAAGGAGTGGGACGAAGCGAGACGATAGTCGATAAGGATCTGGCGGTGATTAATTCTCAACACCTCTTGTTCGTGTAATCCGCCGTTCGCTTCAACGTACGTACGAACCGAACTCGGCTCGTGGCCTGAATAATAAATCGATACACCCGAAGCGCCGTTGGAGATTATAACGCAGGGCTATCCCCGTCTCCTTTGCGGTTTCATTTAGGCAGGCCCGAATTTGTCAGCGGCTTAATTTCCTTCTCAACATTGTCTTCTTCCTCGTTCTGATCTCCTTTTTCTTTTCTTTCCTCGTCAATTCGTTCGCCTCTCTTCGCAAGCCTTAAGTCGCGCTAAGGACGTTCCTTCGCACGCACACGCGCATTTCAAAGCCAGGTGACGTGAGTCGTCCCGCCGCACGCTCGCACGCGCGAGGCTACGGCAGTAATGCGTTTTGCGCATGCGCGTGGTCGCGTGCACGCGATGAGACTGCGTGTGCCAAAGGTTGCATATGCGGTGGCGCTAACTGTCCCTGCGGTTGGAAATCGTCCGTCCCACTTCTTATATATACATAGACACGTGCGGCCTAGATTGAGCATATATAAGTGCGCAGTTGCGTCAGTGAATGTCATGTATGAGTTATGGATGTCAGTATTACTATTAGGTATTATCTCTGCTGTTTCGTTTGCTCGCGTGCTGCGTTTTATAGCTTACGTTGACTATGGACGCGGGACTAGCCAGTGGCTATGGTCCAGCAATGCTTTTGCATTTTGAGAAATGTGCTGTAAATAATGAATGAATGAATGAATGAATGAATGAATGAATGAATGTCAGGACACACCATCTCTCAAACTGTGCGGTAGATTGGGGGAAAAGTGGAAGTCGTGTTCTTGGAGGAATTAAAATAATAATAATGACAGCTCTACTAACGTGAAATCTGGGAACGTGCGAAGCATATGCGGTGATGTGCCGATGTTCCCACAGGAACACGTCGGCCGCTGCTTGTGGGCTTGCTTTATTACCGTGGCCACCACGACGACGACGTTAGACGCCGCCAGTCGGGCCGGGGGCATTAGCAGAAACTCGTTAGAATCGCTTCTGACACGACAACCATACACCTACGCTTTTTTAGGGGCGAAGCTCCTTAGGGCGTGGGTCGTTCCTTCCTCCGTACATAGTATGTAGCCACCTGTAGTTTTATGAAGTGCTCACTAGATGGCGTGATGGCGCTGCGGTGCTCGCTTCATTCAGATGTATGGGTGCGCGTAGTATGGGAGTCTGTCTGTCTGTCTGTCCGTCCGTCCGAGCGCTGCGGTGCTGCTTAGCTAGTACGTGAATTGATCAATAGATGGCGCGGAGGCGCTCGCTGCGTGCTCTAGTGTGATAGGAGAGCGCTAGATGGCGACACACAGTGTTTGTCACGTCTTTGATGATGTACTGGGCAAGATGCACGGAAGATTGACGGTTTTTACCGATGAAGCTCCGGAGCTTCGCCCACTCACACCTCGTGGATATGCTGTGATTGTTTTTTAATGTCAGAGCATGGCAAGGTAGGCTACGTTAGAGCCGGCTTACACGTACACTGTCTGTGTATTATTAATTGCATTAATAGCATGAATTTGTTAAATTCGTTTGCGGAAATTGTGTGGGCCTATCCTTGAGGCAGTGCAGTCAGACAGTGTGTGCGTGTGCATGTGTGGGCCGATCCTTGAGGCTGTGTTACACGTCTACTGTCTTGGTGCACTGCCTTCATGACCGGCCCACGCGTGCACACACACACACTGCCTGACTACACTGCCTCCACGCTGGGCTCACGCAATTTTCGCAACCGAATTTAACAATTCTTTAATGTTACTAATGCAATTAAATCCTGACTATTCCTTTATTTTATATTATGTTAGTTTATTTCGAACCGGTTCATCCATCATACACTTGTTTTCTGACCGTCGTTTGACAGCTTGATTTGCCGTGACAAGTGACGCCGACAGTCCGAGACGCTAAGGTGCTTCGCCCCTACAAAACTGTGGGAAGCGGTGTCAGGTAATTCCGAGGATGTTGGCCTCGGAAAGCCAACTTCCTCTGAAACAGCCCCTCCACCTGAGGTTCTTTAACGCCCACTAACAAGGCACAGTACACGGGCCTCTGGCATTTTCGCCTCCATGGAAAACGCGACCGCCGCGGCCGGGATCTAACCCGCGTTATTTTTTTTTTTTTGCCGCAGCCGAGTACCATAACCACTACACCAGCGCGGAGGTAAAAAGGCCCACGATATAGAGGCCACTAAAGGACGCTTGGAGTATTAGGTGGAGGAAACGTAGAGGGAATGAACAATAACAAAGTAGCATGAAAACATAGGATACTTCGTCGCGAAACACAAAGCGTGATGTTGTGAACATTAATGATCCCGCAAGAAAAAAGAAAAGAAAGAAAGACCGTAATTCTGATAGGTAATATATTGGGCCGACCTAAATGCCGAGCTTAGTGGCGCGAGGGTATATAACCGCCCCGTTACAAAGGGGACGCTCGTAACATCCATCCATTCATTTAGCTGCGTGACGTATACACGGTGTCGCGGGAAGCTAGGCAGCTCTGTAAGCATTTGAGAGAACCTGATCAATCATTGCTGCAATACGTTTGTCGTTGTCTAACAATACAATGTAGCAAAAACTGTAGCGGTACTTTGTTCCTCAGTCTCGAAGGAGTGACAGTCATTGCCGACGAACGCATGGTTTGCGTGCGTCCTTGATGTCCTCCAGAAGCGAGTTGATTGCCGCGCAACTATGGTCTAGTGGCTATGGCACTCGGCTGCTGATCCGAAGGTCCCGGGATCGTAACCCGGCCGCGGTGGCTGTATTTCGATGGAAACGAAATGTTGAGGCCTGTGTACGCTGTACGATGTGAGGTTCACCGTTAAAGAACCCCAGGTGGTCGAAGTTTTTGGAGCCCTCCACTACGGCGTCTATTATAATCATAGCTGGTTTTGGGACGTTAAACCGCACCAATCAATCAATCAATCAATCAATCAATCAATCAATCAATCATCAATCAATCAATCAATCAATCAATCAAATCGCCTGAAAAGTCAAACCTCATCCAAGCAACGGCTCCAGCAATTTATCAAGCGATGGTTCCCCAATGTGTTACCAGCTACTGTCTACCGAAGCTGGGTTGATGCATTCAGTAATAATTTATAGTCAACTGTTCATCTATGCAAGGTAACATTAAATAGGTTTGAATGTACTGTACTAGTTATGTTTTAGTGTTTAGTGATTGTTGACAGGTCAATCACGCGCACTTGTGTGAGTACCGGCAGGACGTCACTCATGTTATTATTATTACTGTTATTTTATATACGAGGAAATGTAATTCTGTTATGAGGAGGCGATGCAAACGGGGTTCAGTGACACACTATTTCGATGCCAGGTCGCAGGTTCGGTCTCCATGTTGCGCCGGCCGCCTACAAAGCGCTTTTAAAGACGATAGTCTTTCTCGGGATACTTGAACGCAGAAATTTTCGTCTGTCTTTCTCTTTGTCTGTCTGTCACACGATTCGGCCACCCAGCCAAAGTTTAAGCACTGGCCTAACGCCCAGCCATCTTGAACTGGTAGCTGCGTCCATACTAGTGCACTTTGTGAAACGGGAGTGAAAGAGATAGAGAGGAGAGAAAGGCCGTAGTGGAGGGCTCCGGAAATTTCGACCACCTGGGGTTCTTTAACGTGCACTGACAACGCACAGATATACATTTCAGTACAGCTAGTGACTTCATCCGGTTAAAGCGGCACAGGGCGTAAGCCCGCGCTTTCTATCTTTATCGATGCTAGCAGACGCAGACGGGTCGACCCTCCTCCGGACCGCCATCTTGGATCGCCCAGCGCGCCCCCTGTAGTCCGTGGGCATTGCGAATAACTTGCAAGGTAATTTAAATGAATATTGAAGTTTCCGTATGCACTAGAGCGCTATATTTCTCGTCGAACCTCGCGAACATCGACACTACCTTAGGTGACCGAACAAGGGACCGCCTACTTAACTACGACGTCATTACTGCCACCGTCCTCGGAGCAGTGCAGGAAAAAAAAATGATGACGCCAAAGTCATTTTTGCGGCGCTTTCTTCAGCAGACTCCCGAAGATACCATTTAAAGGCGAAAACCTTAAACCTTAAACCTTGAAAGAGTTGGCAATGGAATTGTCAAATACCCAGCGTCACCGCTGATGGTAGGAAAATAGGAAACCCATAGACGCGCAGTGGAATTCACGTGACTATGGGGTGGCGTCATCATTTATGGCGACATCACCGGCGACGCCTTACTGTAAACAAACAAAAAAGAAATTCCGTTTGACGTCGGATTTGTCAGAAAGTTTGCTATGAACAAAGTGGCCTGAGGAATGGTTCTTAAAAGGAAATTTCGCGATTTTGCTTGTTCCGTCATAGTTTGTCTTCTTTTGTGTCGTATAGAGGCAAAAAGAAAGGCATATGATCCCACGTGCAGTGGGAATCAAGGAAATGCGAAGCACTCATCAGGAACGTAAAATGGATTTGCACTGTTGTCTCGCTATACCGAGTTTGGTATATATGAAGTTAACGAAACGGCCGCAAGAGCACCAAGACTCTGGCATGTAAACCATGCCGCTCATGACACGCATATCATGATTCCAGTGTTATGACCTGTCATTTACGTTCGTCATGCAGTCGTGTTGTGCTATAGCAATTTTAGCGTATACATCCCATTAACGAAACGGCCGGGAGAGCACAAATTCGTAGACGGCTAGACAGAGACATAGATAGATAGATAGATAGATAGATAGATAGATAGATAGATAGATAGATAGATAGATAGATAGATAGATAGATAGATAGATAGATACCCTCAATGTCGCCGAAGTTCGCTAAGAAATGCTTCTCATTAAAAAACACGTGCACGTGGAGTAGATGAACCGAACAAGCAGGAGATGTAGGCTCTCGGAACTCCGCACCATTCTGTAGGTGACGAAATGTTAGCGCCCCCGACGCTCACACGCTGTACGGGTGGCGTTAACGATCAATCACATCGACACTCGGCGCGTTACATAACGTTAACGTCCACCTCGCGGACAGCGATTGCCACTTCGCAGTGATGAATTACCACACTGCGTGCAAACGACAAATTGCGAGGAGGCATATTACACTTCTCATTAATCATTCTCAAAGTTCGTACGCCTCACGCGCAAGAGCAAAAAACACAAAAGGGAGACCTAGAGATAAAACCGGGACTGCCCACTGTTTGCACAAGCGCACCCTATTTGCATTCCACCTTATCTGCGCCCGTATCGGCGTATTAATCACCGTTCGCCCAGAACACACGGCGCTTCTAAAGAAAAAAAAATAAACAAGGGGGGTGTGCGCGAGCACACCACCAACGACGCCCGCTGGCAGCTGCGCAAATAAAATGCGCCGGGGTTGCACCCAGTGCACGCCTCCCCTTACACCCCCCCCCCCCCCCCGATCCCCTGTTGAAGCCTATTATTATTATCAACATGCATCTTCTCGGCATTAGCGCGTTGTACGGTGCACCCACGGACCCACCACCTTTCGTTCTGTTGCTTGCGCAACCGCGGACGAAACCCTACATCGCCTTCTGTAACAGTCCGCACTTTATCATCGGTGCGCGGAGATGTCTAACCCCGTATAGCTGTATGCTCTAGCGTGTGTTATGATACTACAGCGCCGGCGAGCGGAGGAAATGGGAACCAACAACAAGATGGCCGGCCGTCCCCGTTATACACATCAAAGCGGCGTTCGAATTATTGATACTTCAGCAAGCCCCGCCCCTTTTGTTGGCCGAATACCCACCCACGGGGATGATTTTGTTTTTATTTTCTTTCTTTCTCTAGGGGCGCTGGTATCGATCCACACTACCCGACTGTTACAGACTGTATACCGAAAGCCCCTCGATGCTCGCTGTGTGTGTGGTGTGTGTGTGTGTGTGGTGTGTGTGTGTGTACTCAAGGCCGCCGCTATAACTCTAATAACTGTAAAAGCCCCCCTCTCCTTTAATCGGTGCACCAGATTCTATACCAAGCTTCGATGCAATATCAGATTACGAAATACTGGATCTATGTAGTTTAACCTAAAGACGTTAGCGCCAGCTCTCGCTGAGGAATAAAAGTAACTAAATAAGAAATAAACCAGTATACCTCGTTATAGTTTGCTTGTCGGCCAATAGGCGTCGCTGCGATAATCGACGCCGTAGAGTGCCCCAACTGATGAGCAGAGGCGAACAAAAGTGTATCGAGGCACCGTATAAGACGGCCAAATTTTGACCCAGTTTGAAAAGGGGAACGTACTGTAGTCATGATTAAAGGGCGGTTGTTTCGTCATGTTCTGATGTCAATGTTTTCGTATGGTACTGATAGTCCTTTAACCGCCAGGGTGATTCGGTTTGCTCAGAAACGCACCATTCATTTTAAATAAGCGACTGAAAGTCGTGTTCAAGCCGAAACCGAATCGGGTAGATGCTTCGTGGAGCGTGTGCGGTGACATCACAGCCTTCCCGTCACCAGAAATATGGAACAGGCGCCAAACAACTGCCAGTGTGGTGAGGTCATCCGACGATTGAGTTATGCCAGCTTTTGGGAGTTTGACAGCGACGACTTGAGCGCTGAAATCGCCGTTTTGCTTTTGAAGGCCCGCTGGCTCGGGTAGGCAGTACTGAAGGTAATGACGTCAAAAACACAGGGTGGCCTGCGTGAGAATCCGCTAAACATTTTTAAAATTCGTTTACAGGAAAAGTAAATGACCTACATCCGCCTGACTTGGCCTATATTATTACAGTACCGAGGAGGATGCACAGTGAAAATTTTATTGAGACCAGTGGACACTGAAGAATCGCCGGAGTTGCCCTTTAAGAAAACGGCGCAACACACAAACACGAGACACTAAAGATGAAGGAGGCACGAAGACGAACGGCGGACTCACAACTGAAGTTTACTCCACTCAACACACATTTGTAAACCCACACCTGGGTACCATCAGTACGCAGGTAACAAAACGAAATCATATCTGCCCATTCAAGTACAAGAGTTCCTTTGGCAGGAAGCCGATAGATTGGGCGCTGATGCATGAATGCTATCCTAGTTTCACTGCCATCACTGCCACCCAAGTTTCAGGGGGCAGTGACGGAGAAACGACTTAATTTTCGTCGCCACCTTCCGTATATAGTTACTGTACATGGCTCCCTGAGGGAGCCTATACAGTGACTGTGCTCTATGTCCTGTACAGTAACCCTGCTGTATTGCCTGAAGTTTCGTGGGTCGAAAGAACTCGGTGAACTGTACTGCAGCATTTTCAAGAGTGAGACGCTGAGACGCCGTACATTTTTTGTCCAGTTCTGTTGCGCATCTCATCGCTTCTACCCAAGGAGCCTTGGGGGAAAAATTACACCATCTCCCCGAAGGGGACCATGGGGTGATGCGGAGCATCGCTGGGAGTTTCAACGGTGCATTTAACGGCGGTGTTTACAGGTTTGCAGTGTTTTCGGTGTTACCTTTGCGGTGAACCTTGCGTGTTATTACGTTGTTAACTTGGTTCGTTACCACGCATCGCGTGACCGTTGTCAGAGTGTGGGTTGATGCTGATGCGTACTTGCGTCAACCCACTCGCTGACGGAACTGTTGCTTCCATCACACAACACCACCAACTTTTTTCATCGGAGAAGGAGGCGATACTACGAAGCGAAGCGCGCGCGCGCTCTCTACCCGCTTTATTTATTGCAGCAGCTGTTGGAGAGAGGGAAGGGAGAGGAGAGTCGCGCATGCGTAGTGTGAGTGCGGACGCCGGACGCGTGATATACCCGCGAGCAAGAGATGCTCCGCATCTAAAAAGTTGGCCGCGTATCTGCGTGCTTCGCTGCAAATGTTGAAAGACGGTGGTCTTCTGCCGGCCGTACTACGCTTGAGTTAGGGTGCCTCGATTTGCTCCTCCGGAACAGGGTGGAGACACTGCTCTTGTGGACGCCATATTGGTTCAAACGTTCGCGTTCGGTGGCAATGCCTGGCATGCATAGATGGAACGCTTCCAGCGAAACGCGCGGTAATTAGGCTCAGTTTATCCCTTCCGGCGGTAGGGCTTGCACATATAATGTTGGTAACAAATAGATTAGCACTAATTATTACGCACGAAACATTTGATGGCGAAATAAAGGCATTTAGAGCGTATCTATCGGTCTATCTATCTCACTGGCTGCGTAGATTCTCGTGCTCTCGCGGCCGATTGATTAAGTTGATGAGTACCAAAAATGACATGGCATGACAAGAGCATGTTGAAAACATAAATGACTGCTCATTACATGAAAATCATGACATGCCTTTAATGTACGCCATGACATACGTGACATGGTCAAGGAGCTACAACGGCTGTTTGGCCAACTTCATGTATATCAAAATTGACATGATATGATAAGAGCATGAGGAAAGTATACATGACTGCTCATAACACGAAAACCTTGTCATGCATGTCATATAGGCCATGACATACATGACCCGGTCATGGAGCTCTTACGGCCGTTTTAGTAACTTGATGTGTACCCAAACTGACACGGCATGATAGGAGCGTATGGCTAACATGAATGACTGGTCATAACACGAAAATCATGTCATGCATGTCATGCGCGCCATGACACACATGACACGGTCATAATGTTCTAACGGCCGTAATATTAACTTTATGTATACCAAAATTGACAGGGCATGATAACAGCGTAAGATGAAAGAAAATAACTGGTCATAACACCAAAAAGATGTCATGCATGTCATGTACGCGATGACATATATGACTCGGTCATGGAGCTCAAATGACGGTTTTATTAACTTGTAGAGCACCAAAATTTACATGGCATGATAAGAGATTATGAGTAACATAAATAGCTGAGTATAACAGGCATCCAACAGTCAAGGCAATCTCACTCCAAATTCACTTGCTTGTGACTAGCTTAATGCGGATTAGCTTAATCCGGCTTCATCCACATTGTTTTGTGGTCATGCTCTATCGTCCAAATGACTAGACAAACTGAATTTACTCAAAATGGCTGGTTCGGGATTACATTAGTCCGGATTAGCTTAATCAGGCTTAATCCGGGCCAGAATAATCCGGCTTAATCTCTATTGTCGTATTGTGGCCATACTCAGTCATCCAATGGATAGGCAATCTAAATTTACTCAAAACAGATTTCTTTAGGATTAGCTTATTCCGGATTAGCTTAATCCGGACTACCTTAACGTGGCCATGCTCAGGCATCCAACAGGCAAGACAATCTCACTCCAAATTCACTTGCTTGTGACTAGCTTAATGCGGATTAGCTTAATCCGGCTTAATCCACATTGCCTTATTGTGGCCATACGCTGTCATCCAACTGACTAGGCAATACCAACTTACTCAAAACTGGGTGGTGGAAGATTCGGACTACCTTAATCCAGCTTAATCGAATTTAATGGGATCGGATTAATGTGACCATACGCAGTCACCCAAACGGCTAGTCCTTCTCAATTCGCTCAACATTGACTTGTAGAGGATTAGCTTAACCCGGATTTATTTAGTCATGCTTAATCCGAAAGAACATAGCCTAGTCGGGTCTAACCTACATCATGGCTATGCCATCTCGTCTTGGACCGGATTAGCGTAATCCGACATAATCTCTACTAATCTTGCCTAATCCCACTTGATAGGTATCTATCAGTATAGATTGGTATGGACTAGCGTTAAATTCGCTTGTCCAAATTCAATTAGGCTGCGATATGCTGGCTTAAATAGGCTTTTTCTAAGCTTACCCTGGTTTAATCCGGTGGCTTAATTGGTATCACTGAGTATCAATCAGTATTGATTCGTATCGATTACTATTGATTGTTTTGACTATGCTTATTTAGCATGGGCTACGAGCATGATTAACTTGTCTTGACCAAGCTTATCCTTATCGGCAAGGTAGCCGAAGCATCTATTCACTCCGCAAGGCTTAACGCAAAGCTTAACATCCTCTTTGTAAAAGCAGCTTCACGCGATGATTATGCGATGCAGCTATAGCGAGACAAACAAGGATTTCTTTAACAGCATGCTCACCGCCAGCGATAAAAAATGCACGGCCACATGCGAGACAAGTCAACAACTAACCTCGCATATCTTGGTGCTGTCGGTCGGATGCCAGCGGTCGCGTTTCACTTGTGCTTCCCATTTTTTTCTTCGCTCGCTGTTGCGAGGGAAGCGAAACATCCGCTGGCCTTTCGCGTGTGAACTGGTACACCATGGCCCACAGCAGCCTGTCATAGCGGCCAAAGAACTGATCTCAAACGTCGAGAACAACGTGTTTACAGCACCGTTCCCGCGCTAGCCTCTGCGCGCCGCCCGACACTTTCGAACCAATATGGCCGCCAGGCGGCGCGGGGTCTTTCAAAAGGTGTCTCCACCCTGGAGCGGAGGCGCGCGCACATCGAGGCACCCTAGCTTGAGTGAGATGTGGACGCCATCTGGCAGCGCCGTCGGGAAACGCGAGCTTGTGCAGAATCCCTGGGCAACTGCCTGGTGGCAGCACCAAATGGTCGGCAGAGCCCTTTTTCGTGCATAGCGTCGCATTTTTAGCGCACCCTAAGAAACACTATGGTATTTATAATTACGTATCTATGTATTTCCTAGTAAATGAGCACACCACCTAATACGTACGTGTTGGTGTTGCGCCTCAGATGTGCGTAATATTCGCAATTATAAGAGCGGACTCCCCACGCAGTGTCATGGGTTTCACATACTACAATAAACAGTGAGCGCGAATTTTAACGGCAAAGCTAAGACGATAACACCTCAATTACGTACGTGGCTTCAGAAGACCTCGCGGAGCTGAATTAGGTACGCTGTGGGCAATCATCTGACGCGCATGGCTTGACCTCCGTGGGTGTTTCACCGCATATTTTCACGAAAAGGTCGAGTCTCGCTGAAACAATGTGACGGAGGGACCAATTTGTTTTTTCACTCAAGCAGGAAACATGAAAAGCCGCAGTGCTTCATTCTTGCCAGCACCTTAACAATCGGGCTAACACTGCCGAACAAGCCCGCCACTGTGGTCCAGTGGCTATCGTACTCGGCTGCTGATCCGATGGTCGCGGGATCGAATCCTGGCCCCGGCGGCTTGAGTTCGATGGAAGCGAAATGTTGAGGCCCGTGTGCTGTGCGATGTCAGTGCACGTTAAAGAACTCCAGGTGGTCAAAATTTCCGGAGTCCTCCACTACTGCGTCCCTCATAATCAGAGCTGGTTTTGGGACGTTAAACTCCACAAAACAACAGCAACTGCCGAACAAGGGAGCGGCGGCCGATTTGTCGCCTGCTAACCCCTCCTCGAGCGGGTTTCCCTGACATCCGCTTGGTGCGCGACAGTCAACGGTCATTTCGAATATTCTCTGTCGAGATTTGGTAAATAATATATGAGTCTCCACGGAAATTGATTCCGTATATAGGCTATCTCAGCAGCGAAGTTTTCTGTCTGTTCTCCCTTAATAGTCAGAGACGAACGTCTTGATGTGCACCTGGAATATGCTACGCAAAACCGAGGCTAGGATGATTTTAATCTGTTGCCTGGACACTTCTATAAAGAACAAACGCACTTCGCTTACTTTGTAATTAAAGCGACAAAGGTTTCTGCGTTTCACATCCATTTGAAGAGAGTCGCCTCCTGAGGCAAAATTCCACCTATTTAAATTAAGCGTTGGCCGCACGAGAGAGCTATTAGAAACGGGCGATTGAAGCCTTTCGCTCTCGGGCACAATCACGAGTGCTGGTTTATGAAGGGACACACCGAGATGACCACTTTCACAATAACTAATGACTGATTTAGGTACGTGATAACTGCACATTTCCCTGAGGGAAAGTTTTGAAGCTGGAAATGCAGTTGGCAGTGGCAGTATAATAACCGAAGGCCACTCCATCTGCTAGACAAATGGTTTTATGGTTAGAAATAAAAGTAGGAGCTATAGTAAGCTCCTGTTAATGAATTGCGAGCTCTACGTATACATTAAAATATTTTGGCTAATTGTAGTCCTTCATAACAAGGATGCAAAAAGCAATCTTCTGAGCCCGTCACAGCAGAAACACCACTGCTGAATTTGTGTATCAGCATTCAATAAAAGGCGGAGAGTGAAAGCAGACGGCAAGGAACAGCGGCACCGAATGCGAGTCTTCTGCTACACGCTGGCGTCGTCTGCTCTTCAACCACTGGCGCGCCGTCTGCTATTCAGATAGTGCGGGCTTTCTCGGGAGGAAAGCGAATGCAAGCAGTGTGTACAAATGCTCGCTAAGAACGGTCGTGACTGGCTTCGTGATGAAGCCGTAAATCACAGCGCCCACCCGTCGTGCGGCGGGTCGGATCCAAGATGGCGGCTGCTGTTCTCGCCACCGCAGTGAGCGTTTCGATCGGCTAGCGCTTTCGTGACGGCAGGAGGGAGTCACTCTAGCAGGTCACTCTAGCAGGTCACACTAGCAGTCACTCTAACCTTATGACAGTGGTCAGTGCGATGAGGTACGTACTGAGGTTTGAGAATGATCAAGTTGTGCGGGGTGGGATGATAGAATAATTTATGAAAAGTCACCAAAGAGGATATTTTTCCGATGGGATTCAAGTGAAGGGAGACCTAGGCTGTATTTCATTGACGTTATACCGGCATCGCGATTGCAGTTAGAAAGTATGAAGTGCGCCGAGTTCTTCTCTACAAGTTCAAATTATAGGCAAGCAGGTTGTCTTTATAAGGATCTCGTACAGATGAGGCATATTCAAGTTTCGGAACGTATTACTGTTTTGCATAAAAATAGTTTAAGTGCAGATGGTGCTTTGGAGAAGCTGCGACGCATGTATGCTGTAATAAGCCCTGGCTTCGAAGGACTTTTCACCATTGAAATCGTCGACGGTTCTAGAAAACGTTGCTTTACGAATGAAACGTTTGTCGAAGGTTACGCGCCACACACACTGAAGGCAGTTGCTTTCACGGGTTATAAGTAATGTGCGTGATATATATTGTCATAACATAGGGATGAAAGATTAAACCGTGACGTCACGCCCAAATTTATCAGCACGCAGGTCATGCAGTGTAGTTTATACTGCCAATCATTCTCAGAGGAGGAGTTCGTGGAAAGCCGCGAGACACACTCGAGATATATGCTCGCATGTTCACGTGTAAGTTTCTGTACAGGGAGCAGCTACTTCATTAGGGCGTCGCATATCAGATGCCCATGTTCGCCAAAACCACGATATGATTATGAGACGCGCCGAGGACTCCGGAAAATTTGACCACCCGGTGTTGTTCAACGCGCACTGACAACGCGTAGTCAGTGCGCGTAGTCAGGGCAACGTACACGGGGCTCTAGCATTTCCGCCTCCATCAAGACTACGACCACCGTGACCAGGTTCGAACCGGGGGCGCCTCCTACAGCACCATAACCACTATAGACCACAATGGCAGACCAGTGTTCCATATAGTATGGTTTGTTCGACTGTGACTCTATTTACATTCTATTCTGCAATGCCACAAGACATTAAATGACAGGCTTAGGGTTAGCAATATCATAAACACATCACGAATGGCAATGCAAGATGCGCCATCGAAAGGAAAAAGATGTGTTCTTCTTGTATTGCCACGAAGCCTTGTCGCTGGCGCAGACGATATGGTTACGAATCGCGATTTGCACTTGAATGAAGAGTACGCTGTTCGTAACTTGCCACAATGCGCGTACAGTATGCGCGCTGTGTGTCTCGGACCTTACTGCGCGGTGGTCGCCGGGGAAACGCGGGCCATCATACAAGGCCAAGGCTCGCGGGAGGTCTTGGAAGTAGCAGACGGGCGCGCACCCCTCCAGAATCGTCTGCTCGCGCATAATCGTCTGCTACTCGCCACTCGCAGACGTCTCCTTTATACTTCTTGTTAGTTTTTCTTTTTCTCTTCATTTCTTACTGCTTTTCCGCACGGGGTCGCCTTGCGCGTGCATCTTGCTTCTCATTCGGAGCAGTGGCGCACTGGAACGACCCGGTCACGAATTGTATATAGTTGCGTGCCCTGACGCTAAACTCGCACGCCGAATCTCAGCCAGCGCAGACGAAATGCTCACGGCTGATTGGTTTCCGTGTCTGCTCCCCTCTCTCTATCGATGGGGCGGCAAAATGGCGGCCCTCAACTGCGTTGTCTGTCTGCCTGCTGCTTCGCTTCGTTTTCGACAAGCAGACGACCGTTACGGAGGGTGATCGTCTGCAAGTGCATTATCACGTGACGCAAGGCGAAAGGAGTGGTGTAACGGATGCAACGTGTGTCCCTATAGTCGATATAGAGTGAAGCACGCGCCTGACCTTGCACAACGGATATACTTCCGTTTTGTATGCCTGGGGGAACTCTTTCTCTTTGACCGGAACCTTCGGTAATGGACAGTATTATGGGGCTGTAGGGGAATCCGGATACCGATTGGTGCCCGTCGCGAGCTGGCTCCGAGACTTTCATCTCCTTTATTTATTGATGCGCTTGAAGAAGTAATGTTGGCGTGCAAACATGGCGTCTGCAACTTCTCCTTACTATTTCTATAGGCACGAAGTGGAAGGAGCTCGCGCGGGAGAGCTCAGAACGGAGATTATCGGGAGAGACATTCGTCCTACAAATGGACGTAAGTTAGAATGATGGTTGTGATGACGACGACACCTCCCTGCTTGGAGTGGCCGTACTCAAACAACACGCGCATTTTTCTTTGCCACGCGACAGCAAAAATCACTGCAGGAAGCAACAGTTGTCAATTGTCAAGAATGGTCTCAACGTGAAGTGCCGAAGAAATGAAGTGTGTATGTTGCTTGCGATTGCCAGTAAGCAGCGCCTGGTTAGCGACATTGTTGAACCGAACGCATGCAGCAGGAAGCCAACGTCATTGCACGGAAGCCAACGGAAGCCAACGTCATCTGCGCACGGACACACGGAAGCCAATGTCATCGACGCCGCAAGGGCACTTATGTGTATAATGAAAACACTCGGAAGACGTTGATATCGTTTAGCTTCCCGTGAACACGCTCTGTGTTAGTTGTGAGCCATGCGAAAACCCTTAAAGGAAGCTACACAATTGTTCTCTGTTTGTGGAACCCAATACAAAGAACTGAAGCATTACCGAGGATGTTTCCGCGATCATGGAATCACTAATGCTATATTTCTGCTCTCAAGCGATGCAGCCCTGTGGCGTCGTTTGTCAAAAGCAGAGCTCGCGATATCCAGCCGCACTTGAAACCAGTTCCCAGGTGCGTGGAGCGCAGTAGTACTTTGCTCACATGTTCCCAGTAGCCTCCACGACTAATGGGCACCGATCTCTATGTCCGAGAAGTGCTGCTGGACCCCTCTTATGTGTGCCACGGGGCCGCCCGTGCACAGTGGAATGCAACGTACTGATTTCGCTTCTTTACGGCAGCCCTTCCCAGGCGGTACATGTCGTGAACAACCCTCTCGCGTCAACATTTGTGATGACGTTGCTCAGCTTGCACACGGGCGTTGATCATATACTTGTGTTGATTGATTTGTGGGGTTTAACGTCCCAAAACCAGCTCTGATTATGAGAGACGCTGTAGTGGAGGTCTCCGGAAATTTCGACCACCTGCGGGTTCTTTAACGAGCACTGACATCGCACACTCTTCGCATCGCAGCTTTTGGTATCGGCACTAAAAAGCTAATGTCGAAAGAAAACAAAAGAACGCTTTGGCAACATGTACGCGGCGAAAAAGAACGCAGACATTTAGGCGGATACAGACCGTTGGTCACTGGCAGTCTCATGGTGTGCCCACGGCGTACAGACTGTAGCGACTACCGATTATTAGCGGCCCGGTAAGCTTCCGGTGAAGGCACTTCTGTTGTTCTTTAAAAACAACTGCCTTACGCAAGCGCCTTTCACTGTGTAACGCTGTCCGCGCACCACACACGCTCTCTCTTCTTTCTGTTATGGCGTTTTTCACTGGCAGATTCGGAGCAGGTTTTTTTGCTCCGCCGCGACGAATCCGTGTTTCACTGGTCGAGCGGGAGCGGGTTGGTGCGTTTCACTGGCAGATTCGGAGCAACTCAAACCGCGCCAGAGCGCTCCGGCTTGCTCCGGCGCCGAGGCACGGATTCAGACAGATTCGGGCGGAAGCGGGCCGCGTCCTCGCGTCACTTCCGTCTTGCCTGTCAAAATGGCTGCGTTCGTTGCGGGTGTGGAGCTGGAGTGTACAAGAAAGTGTAGCTTCCGTTTAGCGATGACAGCAGGACAAGCAGAAGCTTTTCCAGCTCAGAAGACAGTGATTACGACGTGCTGTACGTGCGTCGTGCGCCGTACGTGTGGCGTCGCGCCGCTGGCCACCGTTTGGTTCTCCCCGACGCTCGAATAGGTGTGATGCAGGCTGCATTTGCCGGTATGGCGTGTAATATATTGACTGTGATTGGGTTGTGAAATGAAATAGCTTACAAATGAGTGTAGTATGTTTAAAGTGGAACGCAGCACCTGTTTTCAAAACATTCGATAGATCTGTAGCCGCGGTACGAAAGGTAAACAGTGGCACTGGCCGTTTCACCGATGTGACTCGCTTCGTTTCCATCGCTGCGCTCCACACCGATGTTTCAAAACCGATTGGATGTGTTAACGCCTGACATGTGAGTACAAACGTTTATCGTGTTGGCAAAAGTAAGCGCTTCATTGCGAGATCGCGGTTCGTCGCGAACGACGACGGAATAGAAGCGGCGTCGTTAAGCCTACCCTCGGAGTCGTCGTTGACGTAAGACTGTTTGGATGTGCTTGTCGCTCGCGAAGGCACAGCTTTATCGAGAGTGTTCTTCAATGGTGTTATAGAGCGGGGATGTGCAAAACTCTTTATTTTCTACTTGTTGATGAAGACACGAACTCTTGCGAGCGCGTATGCCAAGGTGCAAAATGCGGCCGAGCCTGCGTCCCTACGTGCTCATCGTTCCCCTCCCCACCCATCGTACGCTTCATGCCGGAGCTTACGGCACCGAACGCAGAATCGTACCGTGTATTTAGCGCTTAGTGCCCTCTCTGAGTAATAAAGCTTGAGCACAGAATGCGTGAATTGAATGTAAACAACTGCTGCAGTCAAAATGTGCCCGGGGAAGGCGTCTCTGGTTGCCACGGAAACGCACGGAGCGGAAGTGGGGTATGTATGACGTGCTGAACTGACTTCCTGTATACTCGCTCGCGGAGCATTCTCGCACTCCACTGGCAGATTCGGATTCGTGAAATCCGAGCGCTCCCTCCGGGATTTCGGTGACTGCTCCGGATCCGCCAGTGAAAAACGCCATTAGTAAATGACGCCCTGCCAGCTTAACGTATAGTCAACCAGTAGTTGCGGTTCGGTTAAGACGAGGAAACCATTTTCTGCCGCCCTTGTAGAGATTGGGAAAATTTCGTACGGAACAGTTCGGACCGCTATATAAATGGCCTCCCTTTCCTCCGCTGATATAGCTCCCTGGCTTTCGGAGCTGTTTCGTCTGCTTCACTGCTCGCGGTCGTCTGCTGCTCGCGCTCAAAAACATCGCGCGCATTGTCTCAGCTCTCCCGTTCCGCGTTCTTCGAAGCCACTCCGCGCGCCAAGGACGCACAATACGTGCGACACACTTTCATGCTTTAGGGGGGAGACGGACAACGCACGTATGCGCGCGAGCTCCTGCAGGACCTCCCATGATGCTAAAAACGAGGAAGCGAAGTGAACCGCCGGTAGCGGAAGCGTCAGCCGCACGTTCTCAGCTCTTCTCGTCCGCCATTAGAGAGACACCGACGCGTTTTCGGCTTCACTCGCTGGGAGCGGCGTTGTAGAAACGGTCTCTTCGTCGCCGCTTCCCAGGCATGTGTAGTAGTGTCGGCCACTTGGGACAGTGACGGATGGTGGGACAAAGGTAAGGAGACGGTGGGGCGGTTGTGGCAGCAGAGGTTGCGAGGAAACTGTGGAGGAAGGTAGAGGCGTCACGCCCTCCGAGAGAGGGCGCGTTCATCTCTGCTCCTGTTTAGCGCCCCCTCGCGGCCTTCAGCGGCGGCTCGCGGTCGTGTTCGTGACAGGGGTGTTCGCGCTGCGTCGGGCACAAACAATCGGGGCCTTTTTTGCGCTGCCGCGGACGTGATGTGAGCCCGCAGCTCGCTATCCAATTCCCTCCCTCTTGGCGCCTTCTCTGAGGAAGGGGGTCCTTGTGAATCTGCGAATGTGTTGGAGTAGGCGCGGTGGAGGATGAGATGCATATATATATATATATATATATATATATATATATATATATATATATATATATATATATATATATATATATATATATATATATATATGAGCGCGTATACGTTTGGGTTTGGGAGAGGGAAATGCAAGAGAAGTCAATTTCCGTGTTTGGAAGCTGCCCGCGTATGTTCGGTCGCGTAATTTGATTGCACCTCGGCCGAAGCTTCCGAAACGCGTGCGCAAAAGTGTCAAGAGATCGTGCGGCCGCGGCGGACTGCAAAAGGCCAGATTTTTCAACCCGCTCGTGTTCGCCTCAGCTGGATCGAGAGCCCTTTGTTTCGGCGAAAGAGCCGCTCTACATATGTGAAAAGTTGCTCTACTTTTCTGGTCGGTCACGGTGGTCTAGTGGGTGGTTGCCTGGATGTGGACGCCAAGGACACGGCCGCGGCGATAGTATTTTCGGTCGAGGCGAAAATGCTAGCGGTCCTTGTGAGTCTGCGTTCAACAGCTGGCCGTTCAGTGCGATAACTACACGGCTACGACAGGTGATGCGTGGGATATTGCTTCCGCTAGGTATCACGTTCCCGACGGTTATAGGATCATGTCCGTGGCCTGTCTTATGGCTTTAGTACAATGGCGTGAACGTCACCCCTAATCTCGGTTGCTTTAATAGAGTTACGTGACTTGCCTGTTTAGCATTGCTCCTTGAGGGGGCACCCAATTTTATGTACAGACAGACAAACAGACAGTGAACTGTTATTAAAGTCCTGAGAGGCCAGCTCCGGCAGCCCCAGAGAGGGCCCATGGCTAGCTGTTAGCTAGCCCCATGATGGAGCCAGGAGGCCATGCCTCTGCTCTCTCACAGGTCCTCTGGACAGCCTTGAACTAGTCCTCTTGTACATCCATGTACGTTCGTGTACATCAACGTACATCCATCTACAGTCGGGCGTTTTTACCATTCGGGCCCATCGATATGCACCCTGTGTAAGTGACCGGCAGTCGAACCCTCGTCCTCGTACAAAGCCGTCGCCTATTGCCTAATCTCTAGACCACTTGCGGGTAACAGGGCCACCGCATACGAAGACGGAAAGCAGAGGAAAAACAGTGGCGGTATGCACGGGCGCGCGGTGAATGGCGTGGCACAAAAGGAATCACGCGAACCGGACTCAACGCGCGCTCGTGCTGCGAACGTTGGGTTCTACACACCAACGGCGGTGAAAGAGCCACGATGACGACGATGATGATGAGAACGATGACGAGAATCGTAATTACGGAGGCCGCCGCCGCAGCACAGGCGTCGAAGAAGAGCTGCAGCCACTACTGTGTGCCGCAGGCCTGGCGTGCCCACAAGTCGTACGGTATATTAAACATCCCCGAGCGTCGCGCGCCCTTCGACGACTTCGCGTGCAGAGAGCTGACGGGAAGTTCTTATACATCAAAAAAAAAAAAAAGAAAACACACACACAGGTGACCAGTTGGCATCGGTGTGGAAGCGATCCGTACGTTGTGTGAACTATACCTCGTTGTAGCACTTGCGTGCAGCGCCGCGGAAGCTGTGCGCATCTTTGACCAATCAGGAGGGCATCTTGAACGTGTCCTTCCCAGGGTGCCTCGATGTTCAACACCGCTTCTCCTGGTAGCAAGGTTGTGACAACCGTTGACCGCCGTGCCGCCATATTGTGTCGAACAACTTGACGAGGACGCCGCCGCTTTTGTAGTGAGGCATAAATAATAACAGACGCACGGGCAAAAACGGCGAAACTAATAAGGTTTATCAGATTCGGAAGACCCAGACGTAAATTTTGACGTGCCTGCCATATATCGCGTCACTGCGTGTTCCGACACAATATGGCGGCGTCGCCGGACGTGTCACCGCCATATCCTTCCGCGCAGTGTCGTCTGCTAGCAGCAATCAGCAGGAGCATCTCTCCGAACTACATCTCGTTTCGCAAGGGTCTGCGCTCTACGGTCGGTTGCCCTCGGCTCTGCTGCACGTAACTGATGAATCAGTGCGACGCTTAGCCTCGCGAGTTGTCAGGTTCGGTGAGGAACCGTGCAATTATACAGGGCTGCCGAGTTCCGTTAGGGTGCGCTTCGACCGATAGCTCGTTTCCTCTCCCCCCCTTTCCTCGCGCCCGTATCATCGCTTTGCTCGGCCCTCTTCCGGAACCTCCAAGCGTTTCTGTTTGCGTGTCGCCTGTGTACAGATTAAACTGGCTTCCGTGTCATCAGTGGCTCGTTGTTCAGGCGCCGTCTTGATTTCTGCGGCTCCCCACCCCCCTTCCGTGGCTTTCCATCATCGACGTCTGGTCATTGTTATGTACAGGGAATTTCCGATCCCTGTTTATTTACCTAGCTGTGCTGGGTCTTTGAGGTCCTTTTTGTTTGTTCTTTAGACCCACCGTGGTTGGCTTAGCGCCTGGAGTGCTGCTTGGCTAAGCACAAGGATGTGTAGGTTGTCTTCAAGTGCTGTCACACAATCATGGGGGTAACACGCGATAAAGACGCCGGTGTAGTTAATTTAGAATCCCCGTTGGTGGACATTATTCCCGAGTTCTTCATTAATACGTGCCTCATATAATCCCATGTTGTGGCGATGACGTTTAGAATACCAAAATATAATTTGTGTGTGTGTGTGTGTGTGTGTGTGATGCATCCCATGGTAATCGTTAGACAAGGCTTCGCGAACTCTGCAGCTCTTGTGATGTCTGGCAGAATCTCGCCCCTAGTAAATGGTGCATCACTAGTGGCATCTTCGACAACTCGCAATGGCGCGCATCGAGGGGGCGATTTACGACGACGATTGGGGGGAAAAGCGCACACAGTGCTATTTGTCGAAGATGCTATAAGTCTTGTCAATTGGCCGTGAAGTTGCGGCTATTCTCACCTGGTCTTACTGTTTGAAGCAAGGTCAAGTTACTTGAGAGCCCGAAGTTACTGAGCGAAATTCAATAAAGAAGGGGATACGTGTAAGTGCTGTGGAAAAGCTAGCGAAACGACAGATCATATTTTGATTGAATGTACAGATGTCCACCCAGGTGTAGGTGTGGACACTATCCTGCAGGAGGCCATGGGTTTCAGGGATAGCACGGGAAAGCTGAACATGTCGGCAATAGAGATAAGTAAAAGGCGCTGAGTACTGGTGGCGCAAATGTATGGAGCAAGCAGAAGCGCAAGGTAGTTCGGGTAAGATTGTTACATCACAGCGGAACGATAATAGATAAAGTAGGTAGACGAGGAGAAAAATTAGTTGTGGATATATGTGTGATTCAGGAAAAGAAACGTTTGTAGAGGAAAAAATAAAGCTAGAGCTTGGTGGCCCGCGGGCTACCGCCCCGTTATAGAGGGGACGCTCCTATCTATCTATCTATCTATCTATCTATCTATCTATCTATCTATCTATCTATCTATCTATCTATCTATCTATCTATCTATCTATCTATCTATCTATCTATCTATCTATCTATCTATCTATCTATCTATCTAGCGTGCGTCAAGGCAATCCTATAAGCGAGGGCGTACAGAGTCGCCATCTATCGGAAGCGCTTGACGTGACGTAGCACGAGGGACGCGTACCGACGCGGCACTCCTCGTAGGTATGGAAGCCGGCGCTCAATTAAGCGCCGTGCGGGCTCTCCCGCGGTCCGCCGCTGTGGTGTAGTGGTTACGGTACTCGGCTGCCACCCAAAATACGCGGGTTCGATCCCGGCCGCGGCAATCGCATTTTCGATGGAGGCGAAAATGCCAGAGGCCCGTGTACTGTGCGTTGTCAGTGCACGTTAAAGAACCCCAGGTGGTCTAAATTTCCGGAAACCTCCACTGCGGCCTTTCTCTCCTCTCTATCTCTTTCACTACCTTTCCGCCACCCCCACGGATGCTTAGCCGTGCTCCCTACATGGGCTGCAGAAATTAGCGTCCTTTCCTAACCGAACCACAGTCAGTCAGTCTCTCGCGGAGATTTCTTTTTACAGGTGCCTCTGCAACAATGCGCGCTATTAATTGCAGTATGACTCATTCTGAGCAAACTGCGAACACGGAACACCTTCGCGCGCGCCGCGTCGTCTGCGCAAAATATGGAACGCGTGGGCCAATGCCCGCGGTAGTCGAGATGGGGTTCGTCGCCGAGCCGGTTTGTTTGTACGCAAAGCAATCACGTACATTTCGTATACTGTGCACAGTACGAGTCCCTGGCTATTGTCATCTTGTGGCGTCGACTGCAGCGTTTCTCAACGAGGTGTCTATAGTTTGGACTGGAGCGAACGATGCGTACTATGTTATCGCGCTGAGAATTTCGATTTCGCTGCGACCGGTGCCGCCTGCGAATGCGTCTCGTCTCTTCGTGTGGTTTATCCACTTACAATTTTTTTGCCTGAAGAGGACAACGAACTGCGGTTAGATTTCGTGAGGAGACGCACGTTCTATAAATTAAATAGATAACGGACTGATAGGTTAATGAACCAACAAACACTGAACCCTGGAATTGATTGATTGATTGATTTGGGGTGTTTAATGTCCCAAAACCAGCCCTGATAATGAGAGACGCCGTAGTGGAGGTCTCCGGAAATTTTGCCCACCTGGGGCTCTTTAACATGCATTGATGTCGCACAGCACACGGCCTCAACATTTCGCCTCCATCGAAATGTATAGCCGCCGCGGCCGGGATTCGATCCCGCGACCTTCGGATCTGCAGCCGAGTGTACCATATGCTCCAGAAGACCGTGGCGGGGACGCACTAACAGGTGTTCGGTGCGGCATTATACAAAACGACGCTGCGAAGTTATAACCATGTCTTCGCGGACATTAAGCTTCTCACATTTACCTATAGAGGAAAATGTGGCGCCACCGTCTATGCGAGTTTTTTAAGGGGGCGCTGTGCCGCGATGGAAATTATAGTACATGTGTCTGCGAGGCTTGTGTTGGCTGGCGTCGGGCGATAACTTTGGCTAAAGCGTGTATACGGCGTTTCCTTTTCTGTTTTCTTTTTTGTACGTAGAGCCCCACAAATTATTGTTATAACTATAGACATAAGCATTAAAATTAGTGAAAAAAAATAAGGGATAATATCTAGAAGCAAGAAGCAAATTAAGGTACAAATGAGAAACAGTACAATCGATTTCATTTGTCTGCGAGCGAGTGGTAAGAGTTTCTCTTGTCCCACGCAATAACGAACTTCAACATCTCGCTGCCATGTTCCTTCTTATTTTTTTTCTCTTATCTTTCGTTGAGCTCCCTCAGCACACACACGTCACGTAAGGTACCTACGGTATACCAGCGTGACGTCACACTGCTGACACTGGGAGCAAGGAGCCCGGGTATAGGCGTCTCACATAAGGAAAAACGCGAGCCGCTCAGATTACGGCCACTGCTGTTTATTCGATAGATGCACCATCAGAGGTGTAACGTTTCTTTTTTTGGGGGGGATGTATGTATAGAGAGAGCGCCGTATAAGAAACTGCGGCCCATGTAATGGATGAAGACAACGGAGATTGCCGCATGTCTCGACACAGTAGCCTCTTTAATGACCCGCCAACAGCTCCTGGAACGCTGATGTATAGATTGAACGGGGCTGTTGTGTATAGGCCTCTGGTGTATCTAGTGTCCCAAGAAAACAAAACGAAGAGATAAAAGGAACGCGACTTTTAGTAGGAGGCGAGCTGCACGACCCACCTCTAGCTTGGCCTGGAATATATATATATATATATATATATATATATATATATATATATATATATATATATATATATATATATATGATTTGTAACGGGGCGCCGACGCGTTTCCTGAATCATATGCACGGTATTTTTTTTTACTGAGCGCCCGTATATTAAGGCCTGATGTACGCCTCGTTCCTAATTATCCGTCACGTTTTGACTCATTATCCGTCATATCTTTGCACAAAGCCCACCACCGTCGTGCAAACAGCCGCCCAAGTGTGCGCTTAGGTAGGTCGTTCGTGCACTGCAGATACTGCAGGGTTCGGGCAGTAACGCCCTCCGATATGAGACCGTGTATACATGCACGTGCATGTTGGATCTAGTGTACGCTGTGGGCGAGTGAGCAGTAGTACACACACGTACGATGAGACAAGCAAAACACAAACAATAGAAGCTCAGGCCGAGATATGGAGGCCTGGATTGTTAAGTGGCCGCTATAGAAAGTATGCGTAGCAGGGAATGTTGTCAAAGCCAAGTTGTAGACAAGGAGACTTGTCTTCGCCAGGACAGATGACGAAGGGAAGGAAGTCCACATGTCGAAACGTTTGCTTTAGGGGCGTTCCCTGTTATGGATAGTGTCTTCGTCGGTGAGATGGTGATGATAGTGCGTCCATAGGGTGCGCCACTCTTCTTCGCCTACAACTGTTTTTATTTTAACGCTCTTTTTAGCATCGCACAAAGGTGCACGCAAAACACACACACGCACACACACACACACACACACACACACACACACACACACACACACACACACACACACACACACACACACACACACACACACACACACGCACGCATGCACGCACACCTGCACCACAGTGGTGTAGTGGTTATGGCGTTTGGCCACTATATATACTGACCCGGAGGACGTGGGTTCGATACCTGCAGCGGCAGTCGCATTTTGGATGGAGGCGAAACTGGTATGGGCCAAGTGTACTGTGGGTTTTCAGTGCACTTTACAGAAACCCCAGATAGAGACAGAATTTGCGGAGACCACCGTTCCTAATGTCTTGCTTTTGGCACGTGCAATGCCACCTAATTATTACAGGTGTGCAGGCGAAAACACACAGCACTAGCACGAAGACTGCACGCCGCTACACGTACTCTCAGTCGAGCAAGCTCGGGCTCCCTCCAATGTGCAAGAAGCGTTCCTCACAATTCACATACGCATGCGTAAGATTTGGACAACACCTACAGCGCGGTCCACTTTTAAAGGGAACACTTGTGCGCAAGGCGTGTCTGTATTTTGTTTCCTCGCGAAGACTCTGTTACATGTTTGCGGCACATTAGTTGCAATTGGCAGTTATGACTCAACACATTTGTAACATCAAGGGACATTATTTGCATAGCCACTCGCAGTTACGGCGCCAGCAATAGGAAGGGCACAAATTTAAGTATTCCTTTAACAGTGGACCTTACTGTACGCACCTGCTACTAAAGGGCGCATGCGTGAACCCACACGCTAGAGCTGACCACAAAGCTGTGACGTGTGTATATACATGCGCACAAACTCGAAGCTCCCGCTCTCACGCGCATCAAGTCGGCACACCGGAATTGCACTACTTCTATACCTCGCTCCCTGCAGGTACATATGCAACGTACATACGTGCAGCTGCTACACCGCGCCACTAATAATGACTGCCAAGATTCAATTAAGCTTCCCGCTCGCATAGTTGTTTTGACCCCCCCCCCCCCCTCCCACAACTGCTCCGCCGCCTCTGCGCAACAACAAAACAATGCGATCACACTTAAACTGCATTACACCCCTCTCCTCGTACGCCGCTCTTTCTCATATAGCCGGCCTGCGCTCCGCGGCTTCTGGGGGCCGTTAGCGATTGGAGCGCCACCGTGCGCGCATGCTCCGAACTCGAGGGGGGCCGCATTGTTGCCCTCGACGCGTCGAAGAACCCTACTTGTAATGCGCGTCCTCTTCGCGTGCTTTTTTTTTTGTTTCTTTGTTCTTCTCTCTCGTGGCATGCTTCGCTGCACGACACGCTGATTGATGCCAGCAGCGCCGCTTCTCTTTTGGACTGCTGGCGGCATCGAAATGGACCCCCGCGTGCTGTAACATGCAGACACGTACCAACACGTACTCGATCTCCGTGCGCAAAAACCCTCTCCGCTCGTTTGCCGCACTTAAAGCCCGCCTGCTCGCATGCGCAGTGCACGTATCTGCAATGCGATTCCTCCCCTCTTATGTTCGGGGCAGTGCATGGGGGGTAGCATATGTACGCATATATATGTACATATGTACGCGTATGCATACACGGCGGGGTTGCGTGGACCTACAACTGCGTCAGCCTCTCAGGGTGGTCAATTCGACTCCCCCCTACCCTTCTCTTTCTACTTTGGCACGCTTCATTTGCAATGACACTCGCTGCGCGTTCAAACCGACTACTCGGAACGGACGGGTACCTCAGTGACGATTAAATCGTGGCCCCCTTTTAAGGAGTTCTCTCCCATCCTGTTCTACGCAAGGAGTCTAAAGATGGGACACTCCTTCCTCTTTCCCCTCGCTAAGCAGCCATCTTGTATACTTTCTGTTATTGACTC
Source organism: Hyalomma asiaticum (assembly GCA_013339685.2). Classification (NCBI taxonomy): domain Eukaryota; kingdom Metazoa; phylum Arthropoda; class Arachnida; order Ixodida; family Ixodidae; genus Hyalomma; species Hyalomma asiaticum. The sequence goes on along the minus strand of CM023490.1, from coordinate 26,290,101 downwards.
TTGCAAGGTTCTTCTTTTTGTCGCGTAATATCGTTGTTTTACGTTGATGATGACGCATAGCAGTAGCAACTACACTCACTGCGCAACATCGCAGGGATTATCAATAGACAGTACATTGCCTCTGTCTCGACTTTCTGTTGTCTTTCACAGACATTAAATTGAATCTGAGGAGCGGCGGTTTCGGAACCGTAGAAATTGTTGTTCACAGCGTTGTCTGCTCTTCCAGCCACAAGCTGCTGCTTTTGTAAGTACGCGTCTAAGTATGCTTCTTTGTAGTCTTTCAGGAAAGAAAGGAGACAATCTGATGCTCTAAGTGTCACGAAGCACCATCGATCGATATGGTGGCTGCTGGGAGATCGAACTTTCCGATCGTGATTGCCCCCGGCAAAGTTCGTACATCATAGACCTCACCCTTAGGTTTGAGCGAAAGCGTGGCCAGGATCGCTGAAGATGTCGAAGGCTTATCTTTACGCTTGTTCTTAGAGTTGCCTTTGTAAATAATCCTTTGCGGGGTATGTACGTCGCCACAGCAGCTGCGAGGCGTTTGTATCAGAATAGATAGAGAGCATGTTCGCAGTGGGCACTCGGTCCCGACGTGATCGATGGAGGAATGATATGCACTGCCTAAATCTCGTGGAATCTCTTCTACCCACACCAAACGCGTCTTATCTTCGATAATCCATATAAGAGGACTTTCGATGCGATGAGGATCACTTGCGTTACATGAGCGTCTCATACAGCAAGCACTGCTACATTATCCCCTTGTCCTGCTGTGATCTGCCAGCTACTTAGGAAGCGTCCTTAGCACGTTGTTCTTGATCGCTACCTCTGGGACTCGGAGAGAGGGAGAGACTTAACTGGGACACTAAATTGAAAAGATAAAGTGGTTTAGAATGATAACTTATTTCGAGATCAGCAAAGTGGAAGTTTTGGCACGTACTCTGTGCTCTTCTACTTTTCATTTCGAGAACTTGAATTCCATTAATTTCAACACATTATGTTCAATATTAAAAGAGAAAGTTAATGTGAATGTCCTAGTTTTCCAAGCCAGAAGAGAAGCTCAGGGGAAGATGGAGGCTTTGATCGATAAACAGGTTGTTAAAAACGATGGAGAACAAGAAATGTTGTGTTCTGTTTTCTATTCCTTCTTCTCCATTGTTCTTAACCATCTGTCCAAAGTTTTAGTCCTGAAATTGGCGCCTGAACTTCGGAACCTGATGACGTCAGAGGGCCGATTTCTTTCTTCTTTTCGAATTTTCGCCAAATCACCTCCATAAACTGTTCTGAAGCTCCCTGTGTTAAGTCTCTGGCTTCCTGCACAATGTAGGCCTTTCTTATAAATAATTATGTAGGCTTTAGCAGGCGCCCTCAAATATCTGTGACGTTATGCGTTTTAGCGCTGGAACTTCAAAGCGGCGTCGCCACCCGTATTTTATCTCTGACCGTTTCCTTGGTTACCGAGGGTCTTCTCGTATGATTGGTTGTTTTGGTATTGTGAAAAGCAAACCTAATACGAGAAGTGCTTTTCACATTAGTGTCCCTTTAACGTTTTAATAACCGCTCACAGTTGGCTAGTTCCTTGCCTCTGCATCCACTTGAAAACTGTTTGGGGGGCGGGGGGTGGCAGAGATAACGAGCAGACAGACAGAGACAAGCGTCGACCTACCACGCATTACGGGGCCAGAGTCCGGAACACCGAAGCGCCGATTGCAAGCATGCAACCGCTAGTCCACTGGGCTCTTCCGCCATCTTACATCATTGTAAATATCCCTATCGCACAAGCAGCTGTGGTGGTGGTGCTTGTGCTCCGTCTGCACAGATCCTACCCGTAACACTTTCGCAGAATGGCAAGTAGTTCGGCATACAGGCAAGTTCCTCGCCGATTGCTTCCTCGCATGATATTGATTGCCATAACGCGGTGCATATCCGCCGAATTCTTTATTTACGAGAAGTTGTTCTTGTACAGACCATGAGTTACCTACTATGTAACTTGTGCCTTTCTTTGCTTGCACGTTTATCTTACATGCCATGGCTATATTGTAAATAACGTTATTTTCTGAGCTATAGACATATCCTTCATTGTAATGTGCTCTCCCCGTTGATGCTTCTGTGTCCACTTGTGTATGTTGAACAGATCATACACAATGTGGACTTGTCTTCATCCTGTCTTGCACTTGTCTTCATCAGGACGGCAACCGTGCTGACGAAGACAACTCCATTTGCCAGAACGTTGGCTACAGCGACATTCCCTGTTATACATCATTTTTAGCGATGCGTTCATCGATTCAAGCCACTACCTTCCCCTGAGCTTCTCTTCTAGTTTGCACTTCTGTATGAGGCTTTCATGGCTTACAGTGTTGATAAATAAATGAAATAAGCTCACGGCTTTTCGCCATGCATGCGTGCGAGGACGGGATAGGCCATTGTCCCTCTTAAAACGACTCCGTACTCCGATACACGTTCGCGGCGTGAGCACTTCGAAGTAGCAGGGAAAAAAAAAGAACGAGACCAGGACAGGAGAGTCAGAGACCACGTGTGTCGATATCGTGAAGAAGGACACTAGTGAAAGCTCGCGGACTCGAGGCTCTGAAGCAGAGGCCAGGAAAGCAGAATATATACACACGATATGGAAGGATACGAGATTTTCAGAACGTGGGGGGGGGGGAGACGAAATGAACCAATAGCAAAGACAGATTCGCCCGATATGCACGGAACGGAGATATCGGGAACGTGAGGGGTTAAACTGTTCACGGCCGCCAGAAAATAATGAGGGCCAGATGTGATGGAAGAGCAGAGATATTAAAATCACGAGCAGTTATACGTCTCAATGTCTTGAGAAAGAAAGAAAGAAAGAAAGAAAGAAAGAAAGAAAGAAAGAAAGAAGAAAGAAGAAAGAAAGACCAGCTACGTGGAACGGAACAGAGATATTGAGAACCTGGTGGGCTACTTGTGCATGGTCACAAGAAGGACAAAAGCAAAAGGAAGGGAATAAAGAAGAAACAAAGAAAGCGCGACTTCTAGGGTGGCAACGGCGACAGCTTGCCGCGTGGGTCTTGTCGCGTGATGCATAGGTCTGGTGATGCGTAGCCGACTGGCGCCTCCCCCGCGCCCCCTTCTACTCCCTCCAGCTCTACGATCAGCCTGATACGCTGTAGTGTATATCGATTTTGAGGATGGGTCGCTCGAGATCTCCTACGGGGTCGATTTGTAGAGCTGCTGGGGTTGGCCTTGTGTGTCTCCTTTTTTTTTTTTTGGTGCGTTGTCCTGGTACATACATCAAGCTCTATAGCGTGCCCCGACACCCCGGTGACCCTGCTTACCTCGCTCCCGGATCGTAGAATGCGCCCCAGGTGTGCCCTTTGTGTTGTACGTTCTTTTTTATTTCCGCGTATATACCTGTGACGTTGCTGGGGCGTTTTGTTGTCGAGCTTGGCGTTATGAGTGGTGATGAAGGAAAAGTGTGGCTGCAGAAATGTGGGGGGCAACACGGAACAAAAACCGAGAAACAGAAAAAAAAACAGCTTTATTTTCTTTTTTGGTCTTGGCGTAGTGCGACTGTTCCATATCTGTTTTAGACGTTTAGAATTCGATACGGTGTGTCGCAGCTTCCTTCTTTCGTAGCCGATATCGAGACGACAGCGTCATATACACTCGCTAGTCGTATACGATAATAATAATTGCTGGAGTTTCGGGTGGTGCCTAGGTCAAGGGACCGTGGACGACGTCAAGCCGTCTTGTTGTTCCGAGTCAGCAGCCCACGACATCCTCGCTCCTCGTATTGTAGTGTTAAGTTAAGTGGTTCTGATTATGAGAAGCACGTTATCGTTATGAGGCGCGCAGTCGAGGAGGGTGTCGTCGTCGTCGTCGATGTTGTTGTTGTTGTGTTGTTGTCCTCAACTCCGGCAGCAGGATGTTGCATTTAGCAGCTTCACCTTCCTTCTTTATTGCGCCTGCCCGACCTTGCTCAGAGAAGAGTGTGGGTGTAGTCCAGTTGGTGATGCACCGAGAAGGGAAGAAACCGCGAAACACACAGGACACAGTAAGAGATGCCGCTTGGTGGTGTTTCTTGCTGTTTCCTGTGTGTTATGTCGTTTCTTCACTTCTCTCTGCCCGACCTACTTAGAACATTTTCCCGACTGGTAAAACGAATTAGTATTATCCATGCCCATTAGTACCATCCAGGCTGTAACTCTACATCAGGAATCGCTTCTGGCAGACATTTTGGTCTCTCATTTCCCGAATTGAGGATACGCTGCATCCAGTAATATCTTCAGTCATTTCTTTTGCATGAGTTGCTGTCTCTTCACTCGTTGTGTGTGCCAGTTTGTCCTGTATACACCTGACTTCCCTTTTCTGGTGTTGCAGTTTCGAACAAGAGTTTCATCTCTCAGAAAGTTTAGGTCTTTAAAGTAGTCGCTGGTTTGCCAAACTTTCCTGACTTCTTCGACACGTCTATTACTTGCAGTGAGAGCGGGGGTTGATGTCACGGGTAAAGCGGAGTCACGAACACGGACGTTACATTGGAGTTGCCAAAGTAACGTCCGTGTTTTGCACATATCGCAGATGGCAGAGTAGAGGTAGTAGTACCAGTTGCCACTGGAAGACGATGAAGCGACATATGTTCGATCTGTATTTGTATCGCCTCTAGGCATCTAGGCCCAGCACTGCGGTGCATTCAGACACAGCATGCAGAATTATGCAAGCATTTCTGCTTTGGAACGGAGCTGAAGCAAGAAAGCACCCTTGAACTCTTATTTTTGAATTGGAGTAATCGAAAAAGTGGCACTGATGCAGGATTCAAAGGACAAGCTCTTGCGAAAAGGCGATGATATATTTCTGTTAGAATAGTGACAGACGATCCTGTATCAATAAGAAACGATATAGCTTGAACGACGCCCCACGAAGACGGACGCGTAAATGCCGTGCTTGTGTCCCTTGACAACGCAGCCTGTATTGTCACTACTATATGAGGCAGAGTCGTCGTCATCGACTTGCCTAGCTTATGCTGAATGATTAAGCGATTGGCATACGAAAATCTAGGTGCCCTAATCTTCCTGCAGCGACTACCTCGGCGCTTACGCGCCTTGCATGCCTGACTGATAGCCAGATGGTCCGTCATTCTGCAGTGATAGCAAGCTAGAACATTCATGGCAGCTTGTATGGCATGCAAACATGCTTCAGCTTTGCACTTGTCACAACGTGAATTATTCGCCTGCCTGTTTTGCTGAATGATTAAGACTTTGCCTTTCTTTAACGTGACGAACAGGGGTGTCATCGCGGAACTCGGATTGGTCCGCCGCTTGTTCGTACTGGTTCGCAAGCGCGACAGCTTGTGAGAGCGTCAGCGGGGAGCCTTCGAAAAGTGAACGTTCACGTAACTTATTCGTAGTTTTTGAAGCGAGCTGATCTGGCAGTATCTCGTCATTAAGGATTCCGAAATAGCAGTCTGCAATGAGGATTCGTGAAGCAGCGATGTATACGCTTCCACTGTCTAGCTTGCATGTCGAGCACGGCGACTTAACAGCTGTCGAGCCCCGATGACGTTGACGGAACGCTTAAAATGCGCAGAAAGCAAGACAGCAGAATCATACTCGGCCGCGGTGCCACCTTCCCTCGAAGGGCTGCGAGTATGGACGGTCAAGTCCGTTGGCTTCAGAGCAGAGAAGATTCGCTGTCTCTCCTTCCCCATACAGGTGAGCAGAATCGCTTTGCGGTTTCCGGTCGGTGGCTCAAAAGCTACGGAAGCCACCATGTCGTCTTGAAGGCCTGCTTCTACTAGTCCCCCATGGCTGCCGGATGACCAGGTGAGGGCAGAAAAGGTGGTGGTGGTTGCAAACTACGCTCATTGCGATGGTTAGGTAGGTTCTGGTAAAATCAGCAGCAAACTTGCATGGGGTGAGTCGATGAATCCCACCTTCGTCGGCAACATTGGCATTTAGCAGAACATTGAAAAACGATTAATTCGATACAATGACCTACATCTGCGTTCTTTGTTGTCCCCGCGCGACCTACTTCACCTTCCCCTACATGTAACAGAGGGCTCCAGAAATTTGGACCAACTGGGGTTCTTAACGTGCTATAGTACAGGAAACAGTGCTCTACCATTTTGCCTCCGTGGAAATGTGACCGCCGTGTCTTGCGTGCCGGGAGCCTAAAATACGACGGCCCAGAGTACGTTCTGTGGAGTGTGGCCTTTATCTGGAATCTAAAATGTAACCGGCGCTTCCTGTTCGCGCTATTAACTAACCAAATGCAACGAGTAAGAGGGAGTTTGAGCGGTAAATGATCACCATACTGAAACACTCTAACGCCGTTCCCTCGCTATCGATAGGCCCAGCATTGTTTCGCCTTCAAAAGTGGTGAAAGGCCCTTTCAAACATTCATCACCTTACTGTACGCATAGAGGTGTACTAGCGAAGGTGTTTTCCACTGAAATAGCTATCTGCCTGCCGCAACGGCACGGTATTACCATGCGGAAAATACGGTGAACAGCCGTAATGAAATTTCGCCACCCACAAAGCAAACGTACGGGGTCTTTCGCAGACGTACCGTGTAAGCAGACGACACGCCTTCTGGAAGCAACGCTCACTATACTATACGGAGCACAATTTCCGGATGGCTACCGTGAGGGAAAAAAGACAAAAAAAAAAGAAGGGAAGATACAAATGAGAGAAAAAAGAATGTGAAAGCGCAGAGGACTTTTGAGCCAGCCCTCCAGTGACACCGTAATTTAGATTTCTCCCTGCGGAATGCGACCGCCGCACAGCGGAAATGCGTGATGCCGAACAATTGCGCCGTAACGCCGCCCACGACATTACGTCGTAGCGAATAAAAAAATGCCGCGTGAGCAAAGCATAATAATTCATCTGTCCCGGATGGAAGAGCAAACGCGGTCTTACAATTATTTTGTTTTGTTTTTTCAAGCGCATCCTTCGGAAATGCTCACTCTGCGAGCCAATTCACGAAACGCAGTGCTATTGTGCGCTGCTTACAAATTTATTTCCGAGATGTATTTATTTCCCTTGCTTCGCTGGAAGCTTTCTTTTTTCTGTTCTTGTACGTCTTCTTGTGCTGCGGAATAGGCTTGGCGAAAGCGGAAGGAGCAGACGAAAATTGCCGAGCAGACGAGAGTTATTGCCGAGGAAGTGCAGACGCCAAACCTCTGCGCGGAGCAAACATGGCGACGAGGCTCTTCCACGCGGGGGTTGCGTCGTCTGCTCCCTCATTATGCCGCGCCAGGCGGTTTCGTTCACGCCACTTCTGTCGCGTTTACCTGCAGCACACATTCCTTTGTTTTTGTACCGGACCACGTAGGTTTCAGGGGCTTTTAATGCGTAAGCAAAGCCGAGGCACCGAGGCGGTTGCGTTCGCATCAACAACGCAACGTCGTCGTCTTCTCTGCGCGCTTCTCTCGAGCCACTGGAGCTTCTCTCGAACCACTGACGCGCTGTAACAGTTTTGTCTTCTTTCACGCTCAACTGACGTAATATTAGCATTCGTTCTTCAGTTACTGTCCTCCTTCAAATATGTAGTATTACGAGAACTCAGGCGTTTCAGGGTCGGATTGCAGAAGATGAGTGCACCATTGAAGTGTTCGCTGACGAGGAATACGTCTGCGATAGTGTTGTCTAGGACAGCGTCGTCTGCTTTTGAGACCAGTACGGAGATGACACTAGTAAAACGTGAGGAATGGATACGGTCCGGCGCACTTGAATGTAAAATGCATTTATGTATCTGTGCAAATTGCGCAGACACATGAATCCGTACGCAGGAGCCTCCATACACAAGAGACGGCATGCCGAAGCTAACGTACGTACGTGCGAGTTAAATATCTGGAGTAAAACCATTGTCTCAATTAACAAGGATATGCCTGCTGTGCGAATGTGGTGTTCAAGGTCCACAGTTCGATTACTGAATGTGTTAGCTTGATACACGTCCGCTTTCAAAAGCAGCCGGCTGCGGTAACATTTACCATCTTCTTCTTGCGTGAGTAGGGGTGTGTTCCAATACTCACGGTAGACGGCTAAATGATGATGATGATGATTGTGGTTCGGTTAGGAAAGGACGCTGATTTCTGCAGCCCATGTAGGGAGCACGGCTAAGCGTCCGTGGGGGTGGGGGAAAGGGAGTGAAAGAGGTAGAGAGGAGAGAAAGGCCGTAGTGGAGGGCTCCGGAAATTTAGACCACCTGGGGTTCTTTAACGTGCACTGACAACGCACAGTACACGGGCCTCTGGCATTTTCGCCTCCATCGAAAATGCGACCGCCGCGGCCGGGATCGAACCCGCGTATTTTGGGCGGCTAAATAGACGGCAACGTAGCAGCGGCCATCTTAAGTCCCATTCCATTTCTCACGTAGACGGCAAAATAGACAGCTTCGCGAAGACGGCATGCGAAGACAAAAACGATGCAGGCTACTTTGCTGTCCATAAAAGATGGCGGCTGAGAGGATTGCTTGAATATCCACGAACCTCGCCGGAGCGGTCGTCTGCTCGCAAATAGGCGCTTTTTTACGCAGTTTATGCGAGCTGCATTGAGTTTTTCGTAGATTGGAACACGAAATAAGCAAAATTAACGAAAATTGTGAGCGTTTTTTTAGCTTCTTTTGCCTACGCGAGATGACGCCTCGTCGCGCAAACGTCATCCGGGCGTGTTCCATTACTCGGACGACAAGGACGCGGAGCTGTCTTTGAAGCTGCCAAGGTAGGCTGTCTACGATGCTGTCCAGAATTGGAACACAGCCTAGATGTTCTCTGATGCTTCACCATCCACGAGTCCCGGTGAGCTCTAGTGAGTTTCAGTGGGTACGAGTGCATTGGTCGAGTCTTCGTGTGTGGAGTGAACATGCAGGAAAGGCGAATGTGAGTGTGCTTACGCGAGCTTAAGTGAGCGTAGATAAACGTCAGTGTGAGCGCTATAGTGAACTGCAACTTGCGCGAGTTGTGAGTGACCTTTATGATCTGCGTGATATAAGCGCACGTGTTTCCAGCCATTTCTGAAAGACCACTTGGTTTGTGGGGCTAACTGCGCACGACTGCAAGTGAATCTGACTATACGAATGAATTAGCTGGGCGTGGGATCTTTCAAAATACAAACTATTCGCTTAATTCAGTTTTTCGTTTTCATACCGTCGTCTCCTACCTTGAAACTTTAATTACGCTATCAATTGTGTAGTTTTATTGCAGGATTTTCAGTGCTTAAATTAGTTGAGGACAGACAGACAGACAGACAGAGAGACAGACAGACAGACAGACAGACAGACAGACAGACAGACAGACGAACTGCTGCGAAGATTACCCGCTGTAGAGTGGCCAGTTATACTTTTAAGAACACCGGGCAAAATATTCTGCCCGCGCTTAATTAAAGCTTGTCCATGTTCTACAGTCCTTTCGAAACAAAAACCCGACCCAATTTTGAATTCAGAAGGCATCTTACCGCAGTCATCGATCGCCTGGAGACACGGGGCACATATATCTTGCGCGATGGGTCACTTCTTTGTTTTCGCGAACGAGCTACAGCGCCCTCTCGCACACATCTCTGTCGGTACGCTTCGTGTACAGCGCTTGCCGAATCGCACTACTGTGTTGGCGGGTCACGATTTCCTTAGGTTGCTCGAAACGGTGCCTATAGTCGGTAAATAACAGCTTTCGCGAACGTCCATTTCTTGGTCTTGCGGAAGGGAGAAAAAGAAAAGAAAAAAAAAAAAGGAAGTGACAGGCATGGCTTGCACGATGCAGGGCAAATGAAGCACCGAAGTTCCGAAACGGAGAGAGCTCACCTGATAGTCGTGCGTGGTTTGTGCAAGGTAGAGCAAAAAAGTAAAAAAGAAAGAAAGAAAACGAGAAATGAGGATATCGCTGTCACCGCCCAGCCATGAGGTACCGCAAGAAAATAAAGAAAAGAGCAAGAAAGTGCCACGACTCCAGTAAACCAGGTAGATGGTTTTTTGATGCAGTAATAATGACTTTCCCGCTCCCACTTAAACAAAAAAAAATGCAGCATTGGTGCTGAGAAGACGCAAGAAACAGCTGTGGTGGTGATGACGACGTTCTTTGGTTGTATTGGCGTGTTGAACGTTAAGAAGAAACGAGACACTTGTCATGTATATGGTGTGTTATATGTTATTGCGCAGAGCTACGTGACTTAAACTGGGGTTTCACAAGTGCGATTTCGAGTCTGCAAACTTTTTTTTTTAAGATCCAATTTGGAAAACATAACCTGCGGCGTAAGCAGAGCATACAAACTGTCATATATAGAACCATGATAAAGATGAAGTAATACGCTAGGACATTATTGAAGTTTGACGGAATTGTGCATAGTTCGTACGTAGCCTACGATATTTATTCTGACAGTATCAGCGCCGCGGCTTATGATGGCTACGGTACCTAAAGCAATCCGCGAGTACAAGGGGGCGGTAAAGTGATACATGCTTAATACTAACCCCTACTGTCACACATTTAGATGCTTCCTACAGTATGGCGGCATCCCTTAAATTCCTCATTGAATTTTCTTTTTTTTTCTTGCGTTACACCATTCAATGTATGTCTTGTCTTAGTGCCTTATTTGTCCCTCTGTAATAGTATAGCGCAGAGGGTAAGAGTTTTGTTAACGGAGCACTCTTCGTTCGTTTCAGATTGCTTAGCCCGGGACCAACCGAACGAACTCTGAGTCAGCCACGATATCCTTTGTACTAGAATGGTTTTGCGTCCTACGGCCGAAATCCTACCAGCAGATGGCCCGCAGAAGATGAGCAGACGGTACGCCAGCGTAATGCAGGCGACGTACAGATAACAAGCACGGAGGCTAGCAGACAACTATGACAATCCACAGAAGACTGGTAGATAATACGAAGACGATATGCAGACGACAATCACGCGACCCGCCTAAGACTAGCAGGTAACATGCGGTCAGCATGGACACGATGTTCAGTATGTGTCGAGACGACATTCAAACGACTAACACGCGATGAAGAGAAGACGAGCAGACTACGTGCAGGCGGCATGCAGACGACTGGCATACGACTAGCAGACGACCACAAGGCGACCAACGACGAGCAGACAACGTGCAGTGTACATACGGAAGAAAAGTATACGACTAGCAGACGACCAGCAAGCGACGCCCCAGGGAATGAGCAGACAACATGCAGGCAAGATGCAGACATGCAGACGACTACCAGACGGAAGACGTGGAGTCGGAGAGTCAGGTGGCCATGGCGCCGTGCAGGAACGTCCGGGACCGTTCACGTATATTACCGAGTCGACTGCGACCTTCAGACGTCCTTTCTATATTTCCTTCCTCAAAGCACGCGTACAGTTTGGAACCCCCACATTCCTCCTGCTTCGGTGCACTGGGCTGTTGAGACTCGAAGGAAAAAGCCGTAATTATGAGGGAGTGGCGACTCCATTCGTCACGACATGTAGCAGACGTTGAGAGGTGTACGGTCTGTTGCACGGTCCCCCGTTTAAAACAGAAACAAACTCTTAACAAGAACACGAGCGTCGTGCCAGTGCCCTTAATGGGACGGGCGTTTTTTTTTTTTTTTGAAAGTTTGTAATCGCCGCGATTAAGATGGCGATAAGCTTTAACGCAAATCTTTCTGTAGTATTGCATTCTGAAAGCAACCCCTCCCCCTCTTCAACTAACGTAAGCTGCTACGAGTACTTCAAAAGCCTTGCAGCGAAGCCGGTGCGTTGTTTAATTGCGTTAACTGCCACAGAAAGGACCAAAGAGAGATGGAGAGGCCTTTGCTGCGTGTACAAAGTAAACTCAACAATAATAGATAAGAGGAACGTTGTATTATACAGAGACCTGGTGCCGTTCTCAGGGCATTCCTTCTTCGCATAGTTTTACGATAAGAGCTAGAAAGACGAAAACAAAAACGAACACCGTAGACAGCCTGCAGCGAGTTGCTTTTAGAAGAATGTATACTTGTACGTTGTACGAAGATACTTAAGGCGGGCCGGCGTTAGCCTAACGGTGCTCCCGGCGAGTGTGAGACATTTTGTCCGAGGCGCTGCCGAGAGCACCGAAAGAAACAACGGACACATAACATAAGAGGCGTCGTGAAATTTGTGTACTGCTGCTGCTGGCTGCAGGAAGACACGTCGGTGTATTACCGTTGTCTGGGAAACAGCACTCGCGGGAACCACTTGCATGGAAGAGCTGTTTCTGTGCTTACGGCCATAACTCCCGGGGGGAAAAAAGAAGGGAAGAAAGACGACTTGGTCGCTTTAAAGACAAATGAGACGTGCCACCCCTCGCCCACACCTTTCACTCTCGCCCGAAAATCTAGCTTCGCGAGATGTACAAGGGAAACTGCTTCTCTATGAGCTGTGGGACTGGTGTTGCTACTGCCCGTTCTAATCTGTCATACGGCGAGCAGCTAGGCTTATGGCCGAGTAGGGCAAATTGTAATGTATAATTGGATCCGAGCGCGAGACGGGAACGGCGCGGAGAGAGAGAGTTGCCTTAATGACTACGCACATTCGCGGTATAGTGCACCGTGGCGCGTTTTCTTTCTTTCCTTCGCAGGAGCATGTGCCTACGGTGTCCAGAATGAGCGGGGCCGTTGGCCGACAGATGGCGGGACCGTCAGGGGTCACCATCGTCTGTTGCTCTGGGTGTTTGTTTATTTCGAGCATGACGCTTGCCGGTACGATATGCGTTATAATCTCGGGGCCGCCGCTAAAGGAACCAAACGAGTCGACACAGTGCGCCTAACCCAGTTACAAACGTTAGGTGCGGAGCGAACGAACGCACCCTGGGTTCAGTCATGCGGCGACTGTAGGCGCCAGATGATAAGAAAGGCGTGCGACCGTTACCAGACGTAAAAAAATATAAGGAAAGCTATAGCAGACGACGCTAGAGACATTCGGCGAGCTACCGCCTGCGCACGCAACCACACACACACGCATCGTCTCCCTGCGTTTCTGAGCGACCCTTAAAAGAAAAATTTCTTATCGCTATCGGAGATCTCAATTAGTGCGCTTGCGCGAGCATGTCAGGCACGACTCCGCGCGCCGTCTTCGCTGATAACGTGCGCTTCGCCGACAGTGAAGCGGGGGCCCCGTCGCCTCCACTCGGGGAGTCCATTTTTCAAACGCAATTACCCCGCGGTGAAAACACGTCCCTCGTGTTCGCAGACGACTGATTTCCAGCAGACTCGCGCCTTCTGCAAATGCAGCGAGGGTATTGCAGACGACGCACCTGTTGTGTTGTCTGCCCTGCCGCGTTTGTCTGCTCTGCCGCGATTACAGACGATCGCCATTTATTTTGGCGTTTTCTGTCTTTTTTAGGCTTAGCAGGGAGCATTTTGACTCGAAGGTGAGCTTTCCGCTTTTGTTTTTTTTTTTTTTTTTTTTTTTGCGGGTAGTCCGCGGACGAAATGCCGTTTTCACTTTTGCGTTTGCGTGCGCTAGGATACTTGGAGGTTTTGCGAAGCTGAGTCTGTATCGTACTATACATACCTGCACGCGACATTCTTTTCTCTTTTTTAATCCGCTGATGCACTAATGAAGTTGTTTGCGTGCGCAGTTGTGCGGATCGCCGAGCGTATATAGTGAGGCTCAAGTAGATTTAGAGTGGCCACTCTAAAAAAGGTGAGATGAGGCTCTCGCAAGCAGGAGCTGTGCGAGAACAGAGGGCGCGCGCTCAACACGCACCAATGCTGACGCGCTTTCCGCCAACCGTCACAAGCCTCCTTTCGTGAGAAATGCGGTGCAAACGAAACGAGCGGCAAACCCACGCATGCTCTTCGTGCCTTCGCTGTCTTTATTATTTTTTGTTTTTTCGTTCTCGTGTTTAACTTTCTCGAGAGGTCTAGGCCAGCACGAAGCTTCTGCGTGGCTTCAGGAAGCGGGAAGTAGTCCCTTTTGTTTCTTGTTTTCGAGTTTGAGAGAAACCTTTCTGCGAGAGGCGGCAACAAAAACAACCGCACGCGTGTGTTGTTATAGCTTTCTCGGACACACAACGCTGAGGTGGCCATTCGTTTTGATAAGAGCCGTTGGCAGATATCCCGTTTCCTAAGCCTCGCTCAAGTGAACTTGACGTGCAAGACCATGAGAAGAAGAAGCAGAGGGAGCGCGGCGATCTTGTGTGTAGGCGGTGTACGTGGTGGTCCGCACGTCTGACCAAACTGGGCACAACTGACCGTTACCTCCCCCGAGCATAAGGAGGATGAAAAGAAAACTTTATCGGTCCCCGACAGACCAAGCAAAGGGGTGGAACAGCTGGTCTTCAAGCTTCAGAGACCTCCGCTACGTTTTACGGCTTCACGGTCACTAATTCAAAAGCAAACATAGCTGGCCTTGTAGGGACTACCGAAGTGGTCGAGTGCAGATTCGCCGGCTGCACACTGTAGGGACGTGTGTATAACACTATACTGTAGGCGGTACACGCAAAAGGCGACCAGTGTACGTGGAACATTTGCAGAAAAGGCTGGATATCAGGCAAGCTAGAAGCACAAGCTGGAGTGGTATTCGCGTTTCGAGGTCGTATACACTAACAACATTGTGTCATGTGGTCTCACATGACTGTGGCTTACAGAATCGTTAGGATATCCACTTGGACCCATGGTAGTAGTAGTGGTGGTGGTGGTGGTAGTAGTAGTAGTAATAGTAGTAGTAGTAGAAAACTTTATTCTCTATTTTAGCGATGTCCCAGAGGGCGGAGCCCTCAGTAAAGGGCTCCATTTGCTGCTGCAATAAGGGTGGCCCGTTCGGTCAGCCTTGGACACATAGTGTATGCACTGATTTGAGGAAGACTGTCCTTATGTGCATATAGCATATCCATAGCCTACCTCCTATAGCATATCTCCTCTATAGCATATCTCCATCCTTCCGAAACTTCAGTTCAGCAGCATACTTCACGCTTCGACAGTGGGCTCTACTGTGGTTAAAAAACATTTGTGTACGAAATAAGTTATAATGTACACACATGCTACAGTCGCTATTTGCTTCCTAGATTGGACAGAAGGTAACAGTGCATGTGAATTCTGTGAGCTTTAAGACATATCTCAAGTGTATATCGTTTACTTGATGGCACATCATGCACGTGGTACCTCGTCAGTTAAGCATGCGCTTTAGTGACCGTTTAAATGTGTGTACCCATCGGCCGGCAATATATCTACTGTTCGCGTAATGATAGGGACCAGTATTTTCGGGGAACGTTTTGCCAGTCCAAATGTGTTCGACAGTGGCCCCAAGCGTACTTCCAGAGAGCTCGTACTGGTGGCGTTGCTCAAACTTGGACGACTTTAATAATCATAATGAAAAATAACTTCTAAGCAGTCCTTAGATACCACTTAAGAGGCGCAAAGGCATAGGCCACGACATCTGGCAGACGAAGCAGGGACCCCGTGGGTTTCGCACGTCACGTGAATTTGCCGTTGGCTGTCAAGGTGATCATTCGGTCACTTGCGGCTCACGTGTTCGCATAGTCCATGCGCGCAGGGGCTTATTCAACACCCTCCCAAAGGCTTTCCAGCTAACCATTAACTGCATATACCCCCCCCCCCTACCCCTCTCCTCTATAGCATATCTCCTATAGCATATCTTTATAGCATATCTCCTATAGCATATCTTTATAGCATATCTCCTCTATAACATATCTCCATCCTTCAGAAACTTCAGCAGCATACTTCCGAAACTTCAGCACCAACATCCGAAACTTCAGCAGCAGCATACGCGTAGTCTCGACTCCAGGAACCGTTTACTAAAGATCCATGTTCAGTCATGTTTATTATAATATCGATATTAATAAATAGTCTTTTTAACAAACTAGGCAATTACTGGTCTATTGACGTAAAATTTCATGAATATGTTTCGAGAAGGAAGTTACTGTCAACCACAGCGGCTGGACGCTGGCCATTGTCGTTGTTCCCTCGGTAGCTTGTGCTGGCTTGGCTTGATTTGTGTTGCTTAGCTGTGCAATGTTACGTAGAATGGTCAAGAACACATTTTAAAGAACCCTGTTATTATTAAAAACAACTACCTGCAAGATATGGACGTGTGAAATACAAGTTTTAACGACTTTTTTTCTCTTCATAAATATGGGCAAAGGAGGGTCACTGTCTTGGCCATCATTACAGAATGACATTTGTTTTCGTCGTGTGACAGCGAGCAAGGAAAATGACATTAACCAAATTTGATATCATTCGTTGTAAAGGACATTTATTTTGCTGTGTGGCAGGAGTTTTGCGAGTCACAACATTCTTACCCTTCCACGCGAATCGTCTTGTGTGCCAAGCGAACGAGACACGAGTCTGAATTTTTTTAACCATATATTTTGTACCGTATTCCTCTGCCGTCATTTTATTTTTCAAGGTCACCTTCTTACGAGGCGCACAAGGATTTCGCTTTAAACTGGCACCTGTGGCTTCGTTCGCAACGTGCCCTGGGACACACGCGTACTGCTCTCGGCGGCCACCGGACTGATAAAGCACGAAAAGAACTCATTCCCCGAGAGTATCTGCTCCTCCTCTCCGCTGGCTTCCCAAACCCGAAACACAATATGGCTGACCCAATTGGCCGGGCCATCACCGCGTAGCTCCTTCTTCTTATACGGCATCTCAGAAACGGTAATCGCCTCACTTGGGTGCGCGTGCTCGGCTTGTTAAGATGATTACCGTGACTTGAGGGGCGAAGGAGAGATAGTGGGAAGGGGGGGGGGGGGTGGCATCACCCGTACACCAGTACGTACACTGTCTTCGTGCCTCCACGAATTAAGGCAACTGGCGAGTCGACGAGGTAGATTCCCCTGGTGCTGTATCGGGCCTGCCGGCGTCAGGGACCTTCTCCGTGATCGTGCGTTCTTTTTAGCTGTTTTTTTGCTCGCTACCATGTAGTCGGCGTTGTAAACGTTACGTGTGCGGCACGTGCTATATTGATAAGGCGTAACGTAGACCCCCCACCGGGCCAAATTCCTCGGACTACCGCACATGAGCGCTCTTAAGTGGCGGTCCCTTTCTCGCGGGCCTTGCTGTCCTGGATTTCTTGGCTCTTCCTTTTCTTTTTTTGGTGAGTTCTCGTGAAGATATCGTAGATACGTATTCCCGTTTGTCTCCTTGGAGCCGAACCGAATTGAAATTGAAGTTCCTGGTTAAGGGCTTGCTACGGGCCAGCTGGAGTATCGTTCTTGCGATTACGGTTTATACATCTCCGCAACGTTAAGCTAGTCGGAGAAAATTTCGGATAAGTAATGTGAAACCAACAAACTTGAAACGACTTCTCGGTTTTATAGCATATATAGATGAGTTGTACGGTCATTTCTGGTGCCAGTTTGGAGTGTCTCAGCACAACCAGTCCGTTGTGCTGTTCTCACACAATGACTAAAAAGCAGCGTCTCCCAGTATCTCTTGTGGTGATTGAGCCACTTCTGGCATAGACGCTATGAAAGTGTTCCGAAACACGTTTGTGTCGCATAAATCCGTTAGAGGAGGTTAGAGGGATCGAATCCCGGCCACGGCAACAACATTTCGATAGGGAAACTCAACGGAGCAAGTTGGGTAAAGTTCACCGCCTTGATGAACGCCGCTGTTTGTACAGAGGATCCTGTGTTCATGGCCTTCGCGATTCTGCATGCTCAAGGCTGCAGAGGAGCTGCTGTGCTTCCTGAAGTCGACGGGACTTCACGAACGCTTGTGAAAGACGCACCCATGCTAGTGCTTTAGCGCTGTGTGCCTGTCTTCTTACTAACTGTCCTGTTTATTTTTAGGTGCGGAGTGCCTTAGGGGCTGACCTGCGGCGTATGTCTGCTGTTGTCACGGTGGGCCCATCCCGGAGGCAGTGTAGTCGGACAGTGTGTGGGCGGATCCCGGAGGCCGTGTGCACACCCAGACAGTGTATGTGTGTAATGCTGTCGTGTCAGAAGCGATTTTCTAGCGAGATCCTGCTAATGCGCCCGGCCTGTCGGCGTCTAACGTCGTCGTCGTGTCCACGGTGAAAGCAAGCCCATTAGCAGCGACTGGCGTTTCCTGTGGGAAACACAAACGCATCAACCCCATGCTACGCACCTTCCCTGGTTTCACGTTAGTTGAGCTGTATCTTGTGCATTTCTTGATGTAGAAAAGCGCTGCGTGTTGCTGCGTGAACACAGCTGCGCATGAGCGATGCGTGCACGGTCATTGCAACCGTGGAACTTCTCCGTCTTTCCTACTCTACTTTTCTTTCAGTCTTTCTTTCCTTTTGTTTCTTTTTCATGCCTGTCTGTCTTCCTTGCCTTCCTTCTTTATTTGGTAGAAAAAGCAAGCCATTCATGTGGTTCACATATGCTCACATCTCACAAGAGTGGTTGTCTATAGCCTAGTGTTCAAGACATCTGGCTTCGCAGCATGGTGTACTAGATTAGAACGCAAGCATGGGCAGCTCACTTTGTTTCTTTTTGTATTTCTTTATTTCTGTCTCTCTTTCTTCCTTTCGCGCTCTCTCTCTCTCTCTCTCCGATAGAAAATATAAGGCGCTCACATGGTATGCGAGGGGAATGCGCTGTTAGATTTGAAACAGGCGCGCTTAGACCTGTTTGGTCAAAGCGAGATTACGTGAGCTTTCGGCTCAGCCAATGAATACTGTGATACTACTGTGACACATAGTGTGACTGCTACTACTACAACGTCGACAGCGGCACAGGGTCCGCTAAGATAGTTTCACTCTAAAAATAAATGTCTGTGGCGCATCTTGCCTGTGGATGGGCATGACGTCACCAATGCAGTATTGGAGGAAGCCCCTTCCCGGTCTACGTATTTGTGCTGGCTAACGTGAACGTTAGATTTCTTGATGACTTCGGCGAGCTAGGAAGGAGAGGTCTTTATGATGGTCACGTGTTACCTTGGAAGAGAGTGAGGTTAGTTAATCTGCGCTCTGCAATGACTAATTTACTTGCCGCCTTATTTTCTACGACATTCAAAAGCTTTTACGATATTGAGAAATGCATTTGACCACTTGTCGTACCATTCGGTTCACAACGTAGCCAACTTTATATATGACTTCTAGAGGGACTTTCTAGCTGAAAAGTATCATTTAGTGCTGCCTGCGGTCTCCATAGACAGCATATATCTTGAGGGTCGCAGTTCTGGGAACAGTTATGCCGCTCCAAGCGACGTCTTGCGACATAGCTGATACTTCCGTCAATGTGTCATACTGAAGAAACACGTGTTTGACTGTGGTCTAAGGCAGAGCAGTCTGTGAAGACGACCGTGTTGTCTTCCGGGTTCCAAAAGGTAAGCTAATTTTCCTCAGTGCCGATTTAGTTTCACATTTTTGGAATATTAAACGTAGCATAGAGGGCTTGATGAGCTGATGAGGAGAACGGTTCATACAGAGCCTTAAAAAAAAAAGGTGGAGATTGCGAGACTGCGTCTTGATATGCAACCTCTTGGAATTCTGTCGATTCGTCCTGTTTTCTGAAAACAGCTTGTCACAAAGCACGTGTCCGTATCGATAAATGAACGCGGGTTACAACATAGTTGTTTAATCAAGAGTTCGACGAAGTGTCGTCTGGCGAAGAGCCAACGTAGTGGAAGAAACCTTACGCTCGCCAAAATCAGAACATAACAGGAAACCCCAACAGTTTTACGTTCCGATTTTGGCGAGTGTAAGATTTCTTCCACAACATAGTTGTTGCATGCGGCGTACTTGAATGGACGTGCTTTTCTTTCTTTGCTTTTTTTTCGAGACTAATTTTGGTACCATCTTGGTCTAATGGTTATGGCACTGGTCTGCTGATTCGAAGGTCGCCGGATCGAATCCCGACGGTGGTGGCTGCATTTCGATGGAGGCGAAATGTTGCGGCCCGTGTATTATGTGCGACGTCAGTGCACGTTAAAGAACCCCGGGTGGTCTACATTTCCGGAGCCCTCCAGTATACGGCGTCTCTCACAATCACAGCGTAGTTTTGGGACGTGAAACCCCACTAATCAATCAACTTTTGGTATCAAGCTGCAACATCTCCCCGACATTCATGTTTGCTAAATTTCATCGAGGATGCTGCCCATCGGTTCAGACCTGTGTCGCCGTGGGCCCTCAAAACTCGCCAACGGTTAACACCGCAACTATACTCGCGTTTATACGGTATACTTCTCGGCACCCAAGAACGTAGTACACGTCGTTGGCGGCTCGGGCCAGTCTATCACATTTCTCTGGCGTATTCTGCCGCGGCGCACAATCGGGTAATGAAGAACGATTTCACCGTCCTCTCATCACGGTCCACCCGTGAATGGTCTCTCATTAGCCGTGGGAATCGCTATGGCCACGAGGAAGCGAGCAGCCTTCGATGTCGTTAGTCAACTGCGATGAGACCAAGGCCGCTGCTAAAAGGCACGTACTCTCATCGAACAGCACCCATTGCAAGCGATAGCGGGGAGATTAAAGTTTGCCAACGGTTCCAGGAGACAGCAGACCGCTGGGTGGTCGGGGTGCGGCTCGTACCTACACCACCGCCGCCGCCACGACCAGCAAACACGACTCGGTAATTGTAGTAATGATAGTAATACACCCACGAATGCAGGTTACGCCGAGCAACGCTGTGAAAATGCGCGTCGTTGCGATTCGATGGGCGGAGAGAGATGGTGTATCTCCCTGCAAGGCCAGGTTTGTGTGTGCACGGCTGGCGACGACCGCCAGGGCTTGTTCTTTTGCGGCGCGCACGCTTGAGTCGTCGTGCAAAAGGGGGGTGGGAACGTTTTTTTGTATGATAGGCGCGGTCGGTTCGTCAACGTGGTCATCTGTGCTCGGGCCCCCTGGGGCCCGATAAGGCCTGGGACAGGCTGCGATAAGTTTTGTTCGTTTGACACGAGGAGGCAGCGACGTAAAGTACGTAGTTAGTCTATAGTTTGGTTCCAACGATATAACGGGTCGTCCCGTGGAGCACTTGAGTGTTCTTGGTCAGTCGAATGGACTGCTTTGATAATGTTCGTCTAAGGAGGAGACATTACACTGCGGAATGTGAACGGCAGGACGTCGAGGATTTCCATGCTTTTTTGTATCAAGTGATCTACGCAAAGTTGTTGTAAAGGGCTACGCAAATACGTCAGAGGAAGTTGACATAAAACCAGACCTACCGTCCAGCTGACTGACTGACTGGCGCGTTCAACGTAACACTGAAACACATTGACCGACCGACCAAGTGATTGATTGATTGCTCTACTGATTTATCGATCGCTTGATTGATCGATTGATTAATTCACTGGCACTCCTAACGTGTCGGTGCAATTCACTGGTTGACACACTGGCCGGCTGCTCGTTCGGTCGATTGCGCGGCTTATCGTGCAAGCGCAAAACATTGATTTCGCAGGCCGATTCACTGATTGATCGATCGATTAGCGGTGTTGGTGGATGAATTAAACGCTTTCCTTGTGAAATACAAGACTCGGCCCGTCTTGCCATTGCTCTCCAGACATCCCACCTTAATTTCGGAGAAGTTAGCGACGTCTAGGCGTCCACCTCGATCAATTGAATGCTCACCGATTCCTCGCCGCAAGCTTCCATGGCCACTGCATCCATCGCGCCCTGTAACGCTCGCAATCGCGTGCACTATAATAAACTCGTCCCGGTACGACGAAAAAGAGACGTCAGTCACTTCGAGCGTGTGCCGAAAGAGTTACGGCACACCAACGCAAACAGCAACAGCAAGATTATGCTCGGGGATCGCCGGCTTCGATCACTGACATCCGAGACCGAACAGCAATAAGAGCGCGTCCGGTGACGGCGGTAGGTGCTTGCTGCGAAAGAAACGTCATTGAAGATGGACTCCGGCGAACATAGGCAAGGCTGCCTCAAGAATAACAACTATACGAAAATGCGCGCCAGCACATACTGACTTGACACTTGCAAGACAGCTGTCATCGTCCTCTGGAGGATGGACGGTAATAATGACCACTGCGCCGAAAGGGATCGAACCAGTCGATAACCGTAATTTGGCTGACCGGTGGCGGCCCCTGGATTAAAGAAAATGCGGGACCATGATCGAGGGGAAGCAGCTAGGCATCTCAAAATGCTAGGCCATAAACAACAAAGTCAACAACACCCACACACCCGTAGCACTACAGGAATGCGGGGCGCGGTGTATCGTCTGCCGTATGCGGGACAGGAGGTTTCTGTCACAGCCGTCGAAATTTTTTTTCCAGACGATACGTTTTGTTTGCCTTCTGGATCGTTCTTTCTGTTTGCGGTGCGCTGTTGCAGACGGCAGAAATTGACGTGCACAGCCGCGTCGGCTTCCAATAATGCGTGTGTTCTGCAATTTGCCGGTGCAGACGACGGCAGAAGGCGCACGCGCACGTCTTCTGCCGATATCTGCACAATGCGTAAAGTTAGCTATGTTTGTCTTGAATGCTTTAGATGACCCGTTTCTTTACCTTCTGTTTTATAGCGAAGGTGGTATACCTTTCGGTGGTCGGAAAATATCGTGGTGGTCGGAAATATTGCTGCTATCGAATCCGACATCTCCGCCGCTCTAACCATGCTCTTAACGCTCTTTTTCGTCCCATCCGTTTCGTTGCTGGCTGTATACTTACTGGTAAGCCTCCTAGTTCTCTTCCTCCATTGTGAGTCAACGTTCTTCCTATACGAGTACCTGAATATTTTCGCTGCCCATCTTCCTTCTTTCATATTTCTTAATCTCTATTCGTATCCAATTTCACTCTGAGCTTCCCTTCCATCAAAGCCAGACCATCCCATATCCCCTTTAACAGCCTCATTTCCCATGGCCGCCCAATGCGAGTCGCCCGACCGTCCTCTTGACATCCTTCGGCCACGAAAGCGACTCCACGCGGCGACGTTTTGAATGTCCGCAGAAGGACAACAGCAGGATGACAATCAATGCATATAGCTACCCGGCACTGCGCCGGCTTGGGAGCCGGCACCGCGCAGCGGTGCTTTTAATAGAAACCGCCGGGCGGCGACGGGCTAGATCGAGAAGATAGATGCCCGCCGTGCGCTGCCGACAAAAGTCGTTAAGTCATATCGCGTGGCTCCATTCATCTCCATCAGAGCGCTACGGGAACGTCGTCGGCTTGGTCAACATCGGTTCGCTATCTCTGCGCTCTTGTCCACGGTCATGTCTCCCCAATTAGCCCGGCGAAGGCATCCTCGCGGACAAACCCACGCAGATATGCGCAGGCCTTTAAGTATAGCGTTAACTACTGGGAACCATAACCTAACTTGCTCACTGCGCTCCCCTTTGTCATTTCCATGCGCCGTTGACGCGAGTTGCCTGTCTCCTGTTTCTTTTTATTTGTCCCTTCTTTTTTTTCCTGACAGCGTGTAATTGCTAAATTGCGGCTTTTCGGCGGTGACGAGCGGCCGAGGACTGCAGCGTAAAGAATGTAAAATGGACACACAATGGCATAAAACGCCACGCGCGTACCGTCACTGCGAATTAAGGACACGAGAAAATAAAAAAAAAATGGACAAGGAAACAAAATGGCGGCCCCTGTGTAAATTTATAGTCCTCGCCACGTGCGAGATGACCGAAAGGCTAGCGGGAGTAGGCTAAAAATAGGCTTAACGAGAGTGCGCGAACAATCGCTGCGAAAACCGAAGCCGGGCGATCGCTGACATATACAGGAACACCGCGGCATTGGGACAAACCTGGGGAGAAAAAATAAGGGAAAACAAATCACTTTGGGCTCCTTTTCGAAGCGCCCTTGGGCGTGACAGGGTTGCGAGCTTTTGGACGCGCTTCGCACTGTCACAGCTTCCCCGTATCACGCCGCAGGACAGAAAAAAGAAGAGGACGTTATTGTCCAATTTGCCACAAGCATGGGCTATCCAACACCGGCTGTCTCGAGTATGTACGGTCTTCGAGTGGCATCAACAACAGCGATAACAAAGAACTGCGCGTACTAGCAGACGGTTCAAAACGCTCCAGCGGGCAGACGACAAAAGCTTCGGCGGAAGAGTGTGCAGACGGCCAAGAACGGTCGAGTCAGTGAGCAGACGACAGGCACGTGTCGACCATCGTCCCGTACTGAATTGCTCCGGTCCTCAAGAAAATATCTTCAGTTGCAGCGGTCACGGTCGCATGGTTTCGTCTCTGGCCGTTCCTACTGCATTGTGGGCAGCGTTAATTCACTCTGTCTGTGATGGGGTGTGCGTTTGTGTGCAAATTCTTGCATTGCGGTCTCCTCCGATGCGAGTTCATGGGTGTCATACGCGGAAGAAGACAGACGTGATCCCAGGTCACGGACAAAGCCAGACAGCTAACCGACCAGCGGCGAGGCAGTGTAGATGCAGACGATGTGAAAGTGGTGATCCAAAAGGGGGTGAAAAGGGGGGGGGGGGCGTTCAGCGTGGAAACCCGGCCGTTTCTACAGTTGGGCGTGGAAGGGAAGGTGCTTTGCGGTAGTTCATTGCTTCTCGGGTGACGAAGTGATTTTTTTATCCCACTGCCTACGTGCTGACCTAAAGTGACAATATGAAACGGAACACTGTATCCGGTTTATAGTGTGATCACTCGCGATCTGGGTATGCAATTTTCGCAATTAATGGCAAGAGAGTCCTTTCAGCGTTATGAACATTACCGTTTGCTTGGCAGCTAGTTATAGCCAATGCTAGATCTTAAGCGCAACTCCAGTGTTCCATTTGATATTGGGCACACCGTAAAAAAATACAATGAAGACAGAGTGAGAGATTGTCTTCCTTTACGGAAACGCCTGAAGGTAAAAAAATGCGTCGGATTCCAGATTTCTGGGAAGCGATATAATGCGAAGAAGCCATCGAAGAAATTGCCTATGCTGAACTGTTGCCCCGCCACGGTGGTCTAGTGGCTTGGCACTGGACTGCTGATCCGAATGTCGCGGGATCGAATCCCGGCCGCGGCGGCTGCATTTCGATGGAGGCGAAATGTTGCCCGTGGTGTACTGTGCGATGTCAGTGCACGTTAAGAACTCCAGGTTTTCGGCATTTCCGAAGCCCTCCGCTACGGCGTCCGTCATGGTTATCGTTGTTTTGGTATACGTAAAAACCCCAGAAATCATTATACTGAGCCGTCCCGCATTCAGCCAAATGTTCAAACGATCAAAATGCGTGTGCGAATTGACCACAAGCGCCGTTTGCCACAGCTGCTATAGTAGGTTACAACTTAAGGAAACAGCAGCTGGCAACAAGGGCCGACGGACCGCGCGGGTCAGTGTTACTCCGCCAGCCAATCACAGAAGCGAACAAAATCGTGCTCATGCTACCTTTTCAAAATGGCGCCGTTTTTGTGCTTTCTGTACCTGCGGAGCGTCTGCTGTTGAGTACTTTCGTAGGTATAAGCCACGAGGTGCTCGAGAAGCATGGACAAAAATCCGTCAGCTCTGAGCGTTCCCATCCGCGAAAACCCGTGGCACAGTTCATTTCGCTTGCGAGCCCACTTTACGCTTGAAACTTCACTGAACTCTGCTGAAACACTTGGGTGGCGACTCTTGTAGCGCGCCGGGTTTTTGTATTGCATGCCCCTGATTTGAGCTCAGCAAAGAATTATCCTTTGCATGTTCCACTCTAATAAACGGATCAAAACGCCAACGTTCATATATCTACACATTATTGTTGCCACCCTCGCTTTATTTTGGTGACATGGAAAGTTCAAAGAAGGACTACTTGAGGCTTCGCGGAGCTATATTGGCTGGCGGTGGGAAGGGCTTCACTGCAGACTTGAGTTGTATCCGCCTATAGTGCTATAGGTTTGTTTACAATATCTACCGCTTGGGAAGTACTGCCGTCGAGGAATGATAGCCTGTTTGCGTGGCACGCCAGTTGATGCTTTCCTGTGTCACTGTCCGCCTGTTATGCCAACATTTAAATTGGAAACTGAATCTCAGACGGTGCGTCTTTCTTTTTGTTAGGCCAGGGAAAGTAAGTTCTTATAAACTTTTCAACGCCCATTTTGGTTAGTCCTCGATTAACATCAGCTGCAAGATTACAATTCAGTCACCTGTAGGGCAAACCCGCATCCCGAGCACTGCTGTCATGAGCCACACGTGATCGTGTTATCGTTAGTCGTGACGCACATGACGAATCTGTCATTTTAATCGTGTATCGATGACCGTATCGGTGACTATCGACGCATGACGAACATGCATCGATGCCTTACCACCGTAATTTTTTTATGTACCAAGAGAACGAGACGACAAGGACAGCACCGAGACGTAGGCGGCCATATAGATAGATAGATAGATAGATAGATAGATAGATAGATAGATAGATAGATAGATAGATAGATAGATAGATAGATAGATAGATAGGTGCGGTCAAAGTTTAAGTTCGCGTAGAAGGAAGACTGCATACTCCGTAGAACAGGCAGGCCTTAAAACAGCATGCGTTGAACAGGCGTGTCCGTATAACGGGCGCACCGTATTCGAATTACGGACATTGTGTGCACTCCAGTCAAAAAAATAAATAGAAAAGAAACCGAGAGAGGGGACAGTAATGCGTCTTAGTGACAAGTATTGGATAATTGAATCACATCACCGAATATGTCTCATAAACATCCATCGAACATTGCTACACGCGAAGTTCATACGAAGGACTTTGTTTCACATGAAAGGAAACTTTAAGTATTAAGTTATGAACGTGGAAGGTAGGCGTAATTTGTACAAGACTGACATGCCGTTTTAAAGGAAACATAACTGAAGCATCGGAGACATTTCGCCTGAAATGTGTTCCACAGTGGCCGCCTTGGCAACAGGTGAGTTGCGGTTGGTGGCATGCCCATCTTACATGTATGTGATGTAAGTTGACACAGCTTTATAGCTGTAGAATACACTTGCAGCTCAAGAGGACAGAAAGCTGAGCGAGTTGGTATTGGTGCACCATGTAAAGAATGTTGAAGAAGAGGAGTGGACAATTCCTCTTTTCCGTTGTCCCTGTCTTGCACGCCTGTTCCTTACATAACGAACTTGCATCTCGAGTGCCTGCACTGCGACAGCGGTACACTGCAAAGCCTTCATTTTATTTATCAGTGTAACACGCTGAACCCTTCTAAAGAACGTAATTTCATAGAATGAGGTCTTGGAAGCAAGGTCCTCGCTCTGCGTGGCACCCATTCTATGCTCCTAAACGTGACACACATGTTGTTCTAGCACGCGTAACAGCGTCTACTCTCACTACGACAGTGCGGCGAGGGAAAGAGCGGCAGAAATACCTACGCAATACCCATTCCCTCGCACCGGTTTCCACTCCAAACTCTGTAAGCCAAATTATTACGATTGCATTGCTCGAAATCACGCCCGAGCAAAAAGAAGAGAATAAAGTAAGAACAAGTAGCGCTGCAGGACCAGCAGTGGAAGAAGAACGGGCCGAAAATTGCCCCCTCCCCCCCGCTCCTTCGTATGAAGGCGCTAAGGGACAACAATAAACGGCAAAGTATAACAGATGAAGCAAGAAAGAAAGGAGATAGCATCAACACTGCCGCAGTGCACAAGCCGGGCTGGGCATCCCCCCTCCCGAAAATGGCCGTCACGCGTTAAGATGTAGGCCAGTCACTCGCCGGGGTCTCTCCCGCCCGAGGGCGCTTGTCATCGAATATGTGTGCGCAAGCGGGGGTTGCATGATCGCTGCGGCAGGCGCGGCATTCCGGCTCGGCACGAATTCTCTCATGTGCGCGGGACGTATATAGGGAGGGACGTGCTGCAGCATCGGACTTTGCAGCGCCGCCGCCGCCGCCAGTGATTACGCCCTCTGGCGACGATGCTACAACAGCGCGCGACGGCGATTTGTGTCCACCGTGGCTGAAAACACGGCGCAATTTCTCCGCCTTTGACCCCTACGCACGAACAAACGCACGCTACATCGAATGGCCCCCCTCCACTTATACGTGTGCATATATATCCCTTCTCTCAATGCCGATGTGTGCCTATAAACCGCAGAGATCTACCCCCACACCTAACCCTAACGCCTGTCCACCGCGAGCGTGGTCGCTTGCTTTATATCGTCTGCTTCGTCTGTTGGCCGGCGGCTACGCCTGTCATTTCACTTCTGCGCGTCTGCCACTGCCCGTCACTGGGTGCCTTCGATTGGCGGTCGTTTCTCCGAGGAAAGTTACGTGCATAACTATACTTACAAGATTCCTCGCGCTGAAGGCGATGCAATGTGTTCGCAATGCTCGGAAGGCTCTTGCGTACGTCAGCGTTGAAGGTAAAGCGGGTCACTGTCGTCCTGGTTGATTTAGTTGTCCGCGTACTCATGCTATTCCCCGTACGCAGTTTACAGGTTACTAGTGGCTGCGCACAAATTTGCTCTCATGAAATGTCAAGTCGAGAGGCGTAGCTCCTTGTTCAATAAATGACCTCGGTTAGACGATATTGTTATTGTTCTGTAGTTTCGGAGACGTTTTGCACTTACGGTCAGTGGTACAAGTTTTTAACAAAGCACTCTGCGGGGCTACTCTAATGATTCCGCCTGCGCTGCACCGAATTGTGGCGGAAATGCCAAAGCAAGGGACTGTCCTTGATGCCGCCAGTCCTTTAAACGGGATCGAATATGCCCCAACATGTGCCCTTACGATATTGATGTCACGTAACAGCTGTTGCTTGGCTTACCGGCAACTCGCTCATGATCATATATAGTTCGACAGCGCAGAAACCTCAATGGTGCTGCAGAGCTGCGACGTGGACGCTCAAAGAGGTCAGAGGTGGGACGTTGAGGAGCTGACGCGTTGTGAACGGCCCTGTGCAGTCGTTATCTGCAAATGTTTGTAATTTATCGCCGTACACACATCTGCTATGGTAATCCACAGAAAAGGACGTGTGCTTTATATTGCTTGTGTCCAACCATCGACTGCAGTCACCACGTTCAAATGTCATCTGCTAGGTCGCTATCTCTTTCTGCGACCCTGATGAATGGTTGCGATGGGCTTAGCAGAACATAATATGGGAAGCGCCAAAAACAATCTTACATGCAGGAGTATATGCCGGGAATCATTACGAGAGACGCCGTAGTGGAGGTCTCGGGAAATTTCTGCCAACTGGTGTTCTTTACCGTGCACTGACATCGCAGAGTAGACGGGCCGCAGGATGTCGCCTCCATCGAAGTGCATCCGCCGCGGCCGGGTTCGATCCCACGACCCTCGGTTCAGCAGCCCAATGCCGTAGCCACTGCCCGATGAAAAGAGTGGGCGAAATATTTGGGATTTCGGCCCGCGGAAACTCTTATCAAGGACGAAACACACGTCATACATGTAGGTTGACGTCATTTTTTCATGAGTGCAATCCGGCATCACTTGTATAGGGTTTCCGTGTCATCATCATTGGCCTGTCTACGCACACTGCGGGGCATACGCCTCTTCCTTAGATCTACAATTATTCCGGTCCTGTGGTAACTGTGCCCAATTTATCCCCGCAAACTTCTTAATCTCATCTGCCCACCTAACTTTCTACCGCCCCCTGCCACGCTTGCCTTCTCTATAGACCTTCCTGAATAAAAATACGGTCTCTCAAAATCTTGCCCAAAATGCCAAAAAAGGTACCACTATAGTCTTGGGTTTTTTTGTGAAATTTTGACTCGATCAGAAGTCGCACAAAATGCGTTTTCCCGCATCGTAGAGCATTCCTCAACTTATTGCGCTCCTTCCTGAATAAAAATACGGTGTCTCAAAATCTTGCCGAAAATGCCAAAAAAGGTAAGACTATAGTCTTGGGTTTTTTGTGAAATTTTGACTCGATCAGAAGTCGCACAAAATGCGTTTTCCCGCATCGCAGAACATTTCTCTACTTATTGCGCGCCTTCCTGAATAAAAATACGGTCTCTCAAAATCTTGCCCAAAATGCCAAAAAAGGGAAGACTATAGTCTTGGGTTTTTTGTGAAATTTTGACTCGATCAGAAGTCGCACAAAATGCTTTTTCCCGCATCGTGGAGCATTCCTCTACTTATTGCGCGCCTTCCTGAATAAAAATACGGTCTCTCAAAATCTTGCCCAAAATGCCAAAAAAGGTAAGACTATAGTCTTGGGTTTTTGTGAAATTTTGACTCGATCAGAAGTCGCACAAAATGCGTTTTCCCGCATCGTAGAACATTTCTCTACTTATTGCGCGCCTTCCTGAATAAAAATACGGTCTCTCAAAATCTTGCCCAATATGCCAAAAAAGGTAAGACTATAGTCTTGGGTTTTTTGTGAAATTTTGACTCGATCAGAAGTCGCACAAAATGCGTTTTCCCGCATCGTGGAGCATTCCTCTACTTATTGCGCGCCTTCCTGAATAAAAATACGGTCTCTCAAAATCTTGCCCAAAATGCCAAAAAAGGTAAGACTATAGTCTTGGGTTTTTTGTGAAATTTTGACTCGATCAGAAGTCGCACAAAATGCGTTTTCCCGCATCGTAGAACATTCTTACTCTATTGCGCGCCTTCCTGAATAAAAATACGGTCTCTCAAAATCTTGCCCAAAATGCCAAAAAAGGTAAGACTATAGTCTTGGGTTTTTTGTGAAATTTTGACTCGATCAGAAGTGGCACAAAATGCGTTTTCCCGCATCGTAGAGCATTCCTCTACTTATTGCGCGCCTTCCTGAATAAAAATACGGTCTCTCAAAATCTTGCCCAAAATGCCAAAAAAGGTAAGACTATAGTCTTGGGTTTTTTGTGAAATTTTGACTCGATCAGAAGTCGCACAAAATGCGTTTTCCCGCATCGTAGAGCATTCCTCTACTTATTGCGCGCCTTCCTGAATAAAAATACGGTCTCTCAAAATTTTGCCCAAAATGCCAAAAAAGGTAAGACTATAGTCTTGGGTTTTTTGTGAAATTTTGACTCGATCAGAAGTCGCACAAAATGCGTTTTCCCGCATCGTAGAACATTCCTCTACTTATTGCGCGCCTTCCTGAATAAAAATACGGTCTCTCAAAATCTTGCCCAAAATGCCAAAAAAGGTAAGACTATAGTCTTGGGTTTTTTGTGAAATTTTGACTCGATCAGAAGTCGCACAAAATGCGTTTTCCCGCATCGTAGAGCATTCCTCTACTTATTGCGCGCCTTCCTGAATAAAAATACGGTCTCTCAAAATTTTGCCCAAAATGCCAAAAAAGGTAAGACTATAGTCTTGGGTTTTTTGTGAAATTTTGACTCGATCAGAAGTCGCACAAAATGCGTTTTCCCGCATCGTAGAGCATTCCTCTACTTATTGCGCGCCTTCCTGAATAAAAATACGGTCTCTCAAAATCTTGCCCAAAATGCCAAAAAAGGTAAGACTATAGTCTTGGGTTTTTTGTGAAATTTTGACTCGATCAGAAGTCGCACAAAATGCGTTTTCCCGCATCGTAGAGCATTCCTCTACTTATTGCGCGCCTTCCTGAATAAAAATACGGTCTCTCAAAATCTTGCCCAAAATGCCAAAAAAGGTAAGACTATAGTCTTGGGTTTTTTGTGAAATTTTGACTCGATCAGAAGTCGCACAAAATGCGTTTTCCCGCATCGTAGAGCATTCCTCTACTTATTGCGCGCCTTCCTGAATAAAAATACGGTATCTCAAAATCTTGCCCAAAATGCCAAAAAAGGTAAGACTATAGTCTTGGGTTTTTTGTGAAATTTTGACTCGATCAGAAGTCGCACAAAATGCGTTTTCCCGCATCGTAGAACATTCCTCTACTTATTGCGCGCCTTCCTGAATAAAAATACGGTCTCTCAAAATCTTGCCCAAAATGCCAAAAAAGGTAAGACTATAGTCTTGGGTTTTTTTGTGAAATTTTGACTCGATCAGAAGTCGCACAAAATGCGTTTTCCCGCATCGTAGAGCATTCCTCTACTTATTGCGCGCCTTCCTGAATAAAAATACGGTCTCTCAAAATTTTGCCCAAAATGCCAAAAAAGGTAAGACTATAGTCTTGGGTTTTTTGTGAAATTTTGACTCGATCAGAAGTCGCACAAAATGCGTTTTCCCGCATCGTAGAGCATTCCTCTACTTATTGCGCGCCTTCCTGAATAAAAATACGGTCTCTCAAAATCTTGCCCAAAATGCCAAAAAAGGTAAGACTATAGTCTTGGGTTTTTTGTGAAATTTTGACTCGATCAGAAGTCGCACAAAATGCGTTTTCCCGCATCGTAGAGCATTCCTCTACTTATTGCGCGCCTTCCTGAATAAAAATACGGTCTCTCAAAATCTTGCCCAAAATGCCAAAAAAGGTAACAGTATAGTCTTGGGTTTTTTGTGAAATTTTGACTCGATCAGAAGTCGCACAAAATGCGTTTTCCCGCATCGTAGAGCATTCCTCTACTTATTGCGCGCCTTCCTGATTAAAAATACGGTATCTCAAAATTTTGCCCAAAATGCCAAAGAAGGTAAGACTATATAGTCTTGGGTTTTTTGTGAAATTTTGACTCGATCAGAAGTCGCACAAAATGCGTATTCCCGCATCGTAGAACATTCCTCTGCTTATTGCGCGCCTTCCTGAATAAAAAAACGGTCTCTCAAAATCTTGCACAAAATGACAAAAAAGGTAAGAGTATAGTCTTGGGTTTTTTGTGAAATTTTGACTCGATCAGAAGTCGCACAAAATGCGTTTTCCCGCATCGTAGAACATCGCTCTACTTATTGCGCGCCTTCCTGAATAAAAATACGGTCTCTCAAAATCTTGCCCAAATGCCAAAAAAGGTAGAGTATAGTCCTTGGTTTTTTGTGAAATTTTGACTCTATCAGAAGTCGCACAAAATGTGTTTTCCCGCATCGTAGAGCATTCCTCTACTTATTGCGCGCCTTCCTGAATAAAAATACGGCCTCTCAAAATTTTGCCCAAAATGCCAAAGAAGGTAGACTATAGTCGTGGGTTTTTTGTGAAATTTTGACGTCGATCAGAAAGTCGCACAAAATGCGTTTTCCGGCATCGTAGAACATTCCTCTGCTTATTGCACGCCTTCCTCAATAAAAATACGTCTCTCAAAATCTTGCCCAAAATGCCAAAAAATGTAAGACTATATAGTCTTGGGTTTTTTGTGAAATTTTGACTCGATCAGAAGTGGCAGAAAATGCGTTTTCCCGCATCGTAGAACATCGCTCTACTTATTGCGCGCCTTCCTGAATAAAAATACGGTCTCTCAAAATCTTGCCCAAAATGCCAAAAAAGGTAAGACTATAGTCTTGGGTTTTTTGTGAAATTTTGACTCGATCAGAAGTCGCACAAAATGCGTTTTCCCGCATCGTGGAGCATTCCTCTACTTATTGCGCGCCTTCCTGAATAAAAATACGGTCTCTCAAAATCTTGCCCAAAATGCCAAAAAATTTATTTTTATTTTATTTTTTTTTATTTTATTTACAAGATACTGCAGGCCCGACTGGGGCCCTAGCAGGAGGGGCAAAAGTATACTTAAAAGGGTAATACATAACACATTTACATACAATGCACTGAGAACAAAAGAAAATACGAAAATAATAGCAGTTTGAATATCACATAAGAAAAGGAACATAAGTAAAATAACATAACATCAATCCTGAAGGCTTTCAATTATTTTTAAACTTTCCACTGCTGATATTGGCAGCGAGTTCCACTCGTTAATTGTGCGCGGGAAAAATGAGAATTTGAATAGGTTAGTTTTGGTGCTGTAAGGGGTTAGTGATTCTGCATGTCGATGCCATGTAGTTCGTGACGCCAGTGATGTCACGTAGGGCTCAGGGGGAAGCAGCAAATGACGATTCTTCAATTGAAAGAGGAATTTTATTCTGTCAATTTTTCTTCGCAATTGCAATGATTTTATGCCATAAAGATTCATTAGTTGAGTCGGAGAGTCTGTTTGGCGGTATTTAGAATAAATAAATCTAACTGCTTTTCGTTGGATCATCTCCAATGCTTCGATATTCTTTTTCGTGTGAGGGTCCCAAACAATGGATGCGTATTCGAGCTTGGGTCTTATAATTGATGAATAGGCGAGCAGTTTGACATCAGGTGGGGTGTGTTTTAACTTATGTCGCAAAAAACATAGCTTACGGAAGGCGGATGAGCAAATGTTCGAAATATGTGTGTTCCAACTTAGTGTACTAGTTATTGTGACGCCGAGATATTTGTAGTGAGGGACCTGCGTTAACTGTTCTGTAGGGAGACTATACGGAAAAAATAAAATGTTTTTCTTTCTACTCATATTCATGAAAACCGTTTTGTCCGCGTTAAGTTGCATTTCCCACTCTTTACACCACATATGTATGTTTTGCAGGCTAGTATTCAGCAAGGCCTGATCATCCGGACATTTAATTTCGTTAAAAAGCAAGCAATCATCTGCGAAAAGTCTAATCTGAACTGGGTCATTAATGACCTGGACAATGTCATTGATGTATATGAGAAACAAAAGCGGGCCTAGTACGCTTCCCTGCGGGACTCCTGAGTTAACAGGTAAATGTCGTGAAAAATGATTGTCAATACTTACAAGCTGTGGAATGTAAGACTATATAGTCTTGCGTTTTTTGTGAAATTTTGACTCGATCAGAAGTCGAACAAAATGCGTTTTCCCGCATCGTAGAACATCGCTCTACTTATTGCGCGCCTTCCTGAATAAAAATACGGTCTCTCAAAATCTTGCCCAAAATGCCAAAAAAGGTAAGACTATAGTCATGGGTTTTTTGTGAAATTTTGACTCGATCAGAAGTCGCACAAAATGCGTTTTCCCGCATCGTAGAGCATTCAGGACTCTACTTATTGCGCGCCTTCCTGAATAAAAATACGGTCTCTCAAAATCTTGCCCAAAATGACAAAAAAGGTAAGACTATATAGTCTTGGGTTTTTTGCGAAATTTTGACTTGATCAGAAGTTGCACAAAATGCGTTTTCCCGCATCGTAGAACATTCCTCTGCTTATTGCGTGCCTTCCTGAATAAAAAAACGGTCTCTCAAAATCTTGCCCAAAATGCCAAAAAAGGTTAGACTATATAGTCTTGGGTTTTTTGTGAAGTTTTGACTCGATCAGAAGTCGCACAAAATGCGTTTTCCCGCATCGTATAGCATTCCTCAACTTATTGCGCTCCTTCCTGAATAAAAATACGGTCTCTCAACATCTTCCCCAAAATGCCAAAAAAGGTAAGACTATAGTCTTGTGTTTTTTGTGAAATTTTGACTCGATCAGAAGTCGCACAAAATGCCTTTTCCAGCATCGTAGAACATTCCTCTACTTATTGCGCGCCTTCCTGAAAAAAATATGGTCTCTCAAAATCTTGCCCAAAATGCCAAAAAAGGTAAGACTATATAGACTATATAGTCTTGGGTATTTTGTGAAATTTTGACTCGATCCGAATTCGCACAAAAAGCGTTTTTCCGCATCGTAGAGCATTCCTCTACTTATTGCGCGCCTTCCTGAATAAAAATACGGTCTCTCAAAATCTTGCCCAAAATGCCAAAAAAGGTAAGACTATAGTCTTGGGTTTTTTGTGAAATTTTGACTCGATCAGAAGTCGCACAAATGCGTTTTCCCGCATCGTAGAAATTCTTCTA
>CM023490.1:26141689-26254629 GCA_013339685.2 Hyalomma asiaticum | reverse complement strand
GAGAAAATGGGACCCCGTTCGAATCCAATGAAACTGGCCGCAATGCAACGAAATAGTATTTTACTCGATTTTCATTAATTTCCCAAGGCTATAGACTTGACATTTCGGAGAAAAATGGGACCCCGTTCGAATCCAATGAAACTGGCCGCAATGCAACGAAATAGTATTTTACTCGATTTTCATTAATTTCCCAAGGCTATAGACTTGACATTTCGGAGAAAAATGGGACCCCGTTCGAATCCAATGAAACTGGCCGCAATGCAACGAAATAGTATTTTACTCGATTTTCATTAATTTCCCAAGGCTATAGACTTGACATTTCTGAGAAAAATGGGACCCCGTTCGAATCCAATGAAACTGGCCGCAATGCAACGAAATAGTATTTTACTCGATTTTCATTAATTTCCCAAGGCTATAGACTTGACATTTCGGAGAAAAATGGGACCCCGTTCGAATCCAATGAAACTGGCCGCAATGCAACGAAATAGTATTTTACTCGATTTTCATTAATTTCCCAAGGCTATAGACTTGACATTTCTGAGAAAAATGGGACCCCGTTCGAATCCAATGAAACTGGCCGCAATGCAACGAAATAGTATTTTACTCGATTTTCATTAATTTCCCAAGGCTATAGACTTGACATTTCTGAGAAAAATGGGACCCCGTTCGAATCCAATGAAACTGGCCGCAATGCAACGAAATAGTATTTTACTCGATTTTCATTAATTTCCCAAGGCTATAGACTTGACATTTCGGAGAAAAATGGGACCCCGTTCGAATCCAATGAAACTGGCCGCAATGCAACGAAATAGTATTTTACTCGATTTTCATTAATTTCCCAAGGCTATAGACTTGACATTTCTGAGAAAAATGGGACCCCGTTCGAATCCAATGAAACTGGACGCAATGCAACGAAATAGTATTTTACTCGATTTTCATTAATTTCCCAAGGCTATAGACTTGACATTTCTGAGAAAAATGGGACCCCGTTCGAATCCAATGAAACTGGCCGCAATGCAACGAAATAGTATTTTACTCGATTTTCATTAATTTCCCAAGGCTATAGACTTGACATTTCGGAGAAAAATGGGACCCCGTTCGAATCCAATGAAACTGGCCGCAATGCAACGAAATAGTATTTTACTCGATTTTCATTAATTTCCCAAGGCTATAGACTTGACATTTCGGAGAAAAATGGGACCCCGTTCGAATCCAATGAAACTGGCCGCAATGCAACGAAATAGTATTTTACTCGATTTTCATTAATTTCCCAAGGCTATAGACTTGACATTTCTGAGAAAAATGGGACCCCGTTCGAATCCAATGAAACTGGCCGCAATGCAACGAAATAGTATTTTACTCGATTTTCATTAATTTCCCAAGGCTATAGACTTGACATTTCTGAGAAAAATGGGACCCCGTTCGAATCCAATGAAACTGGCCGCAATGCAACGAAATAGTATTTTACTCGATTTTCATTAATTTCCCAAGGCTATAGACTTGACATTTCGGAGAAAAATGGGACCCCGTTCGAATCCAATGAAACTGGCCGCAATGCAACGAAATAGTATTTTACTCGATTTTCATTAATTTCCCAAGGCTATAGACTTGACATTTCGGAGAAAAATGGGACCCCGTTCGAATCCAATGAAACTGGCCGCAATGCAACGAAATAGTATTTTACTCGATTTTCATTAATTTCCCAAGGCTATAGACTTGACATTTCGGAGAAAAATGGGACCCCGTTCGAATCCAATGAAACTGGCCGCAATGCAACGAAATAGTATTTTACTCGATTTTCATTAATTTCCCAAGGCTATAGACTTGACATTTCTGAGAAAAATGGGACCCCGTTCGAATCCAATGAAACTGGCCGCAATGCAACGAAATAGTATTTTACTCGATTTTCATTAATTTCCCAAGGCTATAGACTTGACATTTCTGAGAAAAATGGGACCCCGTTCGAATCCAATGAAACTGGCCGCAATGCAACGAAATAGTATTTTACTCGATTTTCATTAATTTCCCAAGGCTATAGACTTGACATTTCGGAGAAAAATGGGACCCCGTTCGAATCCAATGAAACTGGCCGCAATGCAACGAAATAGTATTTTACTCGATTTTCATTAATTTCCCAAGGCTATAGACTTGACATTTCTGAGAAAAATGGGACCCCGTTCGAATCCAATGAAACTGGCCGCAATGCAACGAAATAGTATTTTACTCGATTTTCATTAATTTCCCAAGGCTATAGACTTGACATTTCTGAGAAAAATGGGACCCCGTTCGAATCCAATGAAACTGGCCGCAATGCAACGAAATAGTATTTTACTCGATTTTCATTAAATTAATTTCCCAAGGCTATAGACTTGACATTTCGGAGAAAAATGGGACCCCGTTCGAATCCAATGAAACTGGACGCAATGCAACGAAATAGTATTTTACTCGATTTTCATTAATTTCCCAAGGCTATAGACTTGACATTTCTGAGAAAAATGGGACCCCGTTCGAATCCAATGAAACTGGCCGCAATGCAACGAAATAGTATTTTACTCGATTTTCATTAATTTCCCAAGGCTATAGACTTGACATTTCTGAGAAAAATGGGACCCCGTTCGAATCCAATGAAACTGGCCGCAATGCAACGAAATAGTATTTTACTCGATTTTCATTAATTTCCCAAGGCTATAGACTTGACATTTCTGAGAAAAATGGGACCCCGTTCGAATCCAATGAAACTGGCCGCAATGCAACGAAATAGTATTTTACTCGATTTTCATTAATTTCCCAAGGCTATAGACTTGACATTTCGGAGAAAAATGGGACCCCGTTCGAATCCAATGAAACTGGCCGCAATGCAACGAAATAGTATTTTACTCGATTTTCATTAATTTCCCAAGGCTATAGACTTGACATTTCGGAGAAAAATGGGACCCCGTTCGAATCCAATGAAACTGGCCGCAATGCAACGAAATAGTATTTTACTCGATTTTCATTAATTTCCCAAGGCTATAGACTTGACATTTCTGAGAAAAATGGGACCCCGTTCGAATCCAATGAAACTGGCCGCAATGCAACGAAATAGTATTTTACTCGATTTTCATTAATTTCCCAAGGCTATAGACTTGACATTTCTGAGAAAAATGGGACCCCGTTCGAATCCAATGAAACTGGCCGCAATGCAACGAAATAGTATTTTACTCGATTTTCATTAATTTCCCAAGGCTATAGACTTGACATTTCTGAGAAAAATGGGACCCCGTTCGAATCCAATGAAACTGGCCGCAATGCAACGAAATAGTATTTTACTCGATTTTCATTAATTTCCCAAGGCTATAGACTTGACATTTCTGAGAAAAATGGGACCCCGTTCGAATCCAATGAAACTGGACGCAATGCAACGAAATAGTATTTTACTCGATTTTCATTAATTTCCCAAGGCTATAGACTTGACATTTCGGAGAAAAATGGGACCCCGTTCGAATCCAATGAAACTGGCCGCAATGCAACGAAATAGTATTTTACTCGATTTTCATTAATTTCCCAAGGCTATAGACTTGACATTTCTGAGAAAAATGGGACCCCGTTCGAATCCAATGAAACTGGCCGCAATGCAACGAAATAGTATTTTACTCGATTTTCATTAATTTCCCAAGGCTATAGACTTGACATTTCTGAGAAAAATGGGACCCCGTTCGAATCCAATGAAACTGGCCGCAATGCAACGAAATAGTATTTTACTCGATTTTCATTAATTTCCCAAGGCTATAGACTTGACATTTCTGAGAAAAATGGGACCCCGTTCGAATCCAATGAAACTGGCCGCAATGCAACGAAATAGTATTTTACTCGATTTTCATTAATTTCCCAAGGCTATAGACTTGACATTTCTGAGAAAAATGGGACCCCGTTCGAATCCAATGAAACTGGACGCAATGCAACGAAATAGTATTTTACTCGATTTTCATTAATTTCCCAAGGCTATAGACTTGACATTTCTGAGAAAAATGGGACCCCGTTCGAATCCAATGAAACTGGCCGCAATGCAACGAAATAGTATTTTACTCGATTTTCATTAATTTCCCAAGGCTATAGACTTGACATTTCTGAGAAAAATGGGACCCCGTTCGAATCCAATGAAACTGGCCGCAATGCAACGAAATAGTATTTTACTCGATTTTCATTAATTTCCCAAGGCTATAGACTTGACATTTCTGAGAAAAATGGGACCCCGTTCGAATCCAATGAAACTGGCCGCAATGCAACGAAATAGTATTTTACTCGATTTTCATTAATTTCCCAAGGCTATAGACTTGACATTTCTGAGAAAAATGGGACCCCGTTCGAATCCAATGAAACTGGCCGCAATGCAACGAAATAGTATTTTACTCGATTTTCATTAATTTCCCAAGGCTATAGACTTGACATTTCGGAGAAAAATGGGACCCCGTTCGAATCCAATGAAACTGGACGCAATGCAACGAAATAGTATTTTACTCGATTTTCATTAATTTCCCAAGGCTATAGACTTGACATTTCGGAGAAAAATGGGACCCCGTTCGAATCCAATGAAACTGGCCGCAATGCAACGAAATAGTATTTTACTCGATTTTCATTAATTTCCCAAGGCTATAGACTTGACATTTCTGAGAAAAATGGGACCCCGTTCGAATCCAATGAAACTGGCCGCAATGCAACGAAATAGTATTTTACTCGATTTTCATTAATTTCCCAAGGCTATAGACTTGACATTTCTGAGAAAAATGGGACCCCGTTCGAATCCAATGAAACTGGCCGCAATGCAACGAAATAGTATTTTACTCGATTTTCATTAATTTCCCAAGGCTATAGACTTGACATTTCGGAGAAAAATGGGACCCCGTTCGAATCCAATGAAACTGGCCGCAATGCAACGAAATAGTATTTTACTCGATTTTCATTAATTTCCCAAGGCTATAGACTTGACATTTCGGAGAAAAATGGGACCCCGTTCGAATCCAATGAAACTGGCCGCAATGCAACGAAATAGTATTTTACTCGATTTTCATTAATTTCCCAAGGCTATAGACTTGACATTTCTGAGAAAAATGGGACCCCGTTCGAATCCAATGAAACTGGCCGCAATGCAACGAAATAGTATTTTACTCGATTTTCATTAATTTCCCAAGGCTATAGACTTGACATTTCGGAGAAAAATGGGACCCCGTTCGAATCCAATGAAACTGGCCGCAATGCAACGAAATAGTATTTTACTCGATTTTCATTAATTTCCCAAGGCTATAGACTTGACATTTCGGAGAAAAATGGGACCCCGTTCGAATCCAATGAAACTGGCCGCAATGCAACGAAATAGTATTTTACTCGATTTTCATTAATTTCCCAAGGCTATAGACTTGACATTTCGGAGAAAAATGGGACCCCGTTCGAATCCAATGAAACTGGCCGCAATGCAACGAAATAGTATTTTACTCGATTTTCATTAATTTCCCAAGGCTATAGACTTGACATTTCGGAGAAAAATGGGACCCCGTTCGAATCCAATGAAACTGGCCGCAATGCAACGAAATAGTATTTTACTCGATTTTCATTAATTTCCCAAGGCTATAGACTTGACATTTCTGAGAAAAATGGGACCCCGTTCGAATCCAATGAAACTGGCCGCAATGCAACGAAATAGTATTTTACTCGATTTTCATTAATTTCCCAAGGCTATAGACTTGACATTTCTGAGAAAAATGGGACCCCGTTCGAATCCAATGAAACTGGCCGCAATGCAACGAAATAGTATTTTACTCGATTTTCATTAATTTCCCAAGGCTATAGACTTGACATTTCGGAGAAAAATGGGACCCCGTTCGAATCCAATGAAACTGGCCGCAATGCAACGAAATAGTATTTTACTCGATTTTCATTAATTTCCCAAGGCTATAGACTTGACATTTCGGAGAAAAATGGGACCCCGTTCGAATCCAATGAAACTGGCCGCAATGCAACGAAATAGTATTTTACTCGATTTTCATTAATTTCCCAAGGCTATAGACTTGACATTTCGGAGAAAAATGGGACCCCGTTCGAATCCAATGAAACTGGCCGCAATGCAACGAAATAGTATTTTACTCGATTTTCATTAATTTCCCAAGGCTATAGACTTGACATTTCGGAGAAAAATGGGACCCCGTTCGAATCCAATGAAACTGGCCGCAATGCAACGAAATAGTATTTTACTCGATTTTCATTAATTTCCCAAGGCTATAGACTTGACATTTCTGAGAAAAATGGGACCCCGTTCGAATCCAATGAAACTGGCCGCAATGCAACGAAATAGTATTTTACTCGATTTTCATTAATTTCCCAAGGCTATAGACTTGACATTTCGGAGAAAAATGGGACCCCGTTCGAATCCAATGAAACTGGCCGCAATGCAACGAAATAGTATTTTACTCGATTTTCATTAATTTCCCAAGGCTATAGACTTGACATTTCGGAGAAAAATGGGACCCCGTTCGAATCCAATGAAACTGGCCGCAATGCAACGAAATAGTATTTTACTCGATTTTCATTAATTCCCAAGGCTATAGACTTGACATTTCGGAGAAAAATGGGACCCCGTTCGAATCCAATGAAACTGGCCGCAATGCAACGAATAGTATTTTACTCGATTTTCATTAATTTCCAAGGCTATAGACTTGACATTTCGGAGAAAAATGGGACCCCGTTCGAATCCAATGAAACTGGCCGCAATGCAACGAAATAGTATTTTACTCGATTTTCATTAATTTCCCAAGGCTATAGACTTGACATTTCTGAGAAAAATGGGACCCCGTTCGAATCCAATGAAACTGGACGCAATGCAACGAAATAGTATTTTACTCGATTTTCATTAATTTCCCAAGGCTATAGACTTGACATTTCGGAGAAAAATGGGACCCCGTTCGAATCCATGAAACTGGCCGCAATGCAACGAAATAGTATTTTACTCGATTTTCATTAATTCCCAAGGCTGGTTCAGTTTTCTCAGAAACGCACCAATAATCTGAAATAACCGACTGAAAGGCGTGTTCAAACGAAACCGAAACGAGTAGACGCTTCGTGCAACGTATGCGATGACGTCACAGCGTCTCCGCTATCAGAAGTATGCAGCTGGCGCCAGGAAAAATGACAGTGGTGAGGTCGTCCCAAGATGTATTGAGTTACGAGAGTTTTCCTGAACTTGACAGCGACGATTTGAGCGCTGGGCTACTGCCGGTTTGCTTTTGCAGGCCCGTGGGCTTGGGTATGCAACACTGAAGGTGCAGACGTCAAAAAGCAAACGTGGCCCGGAGGTAAATCCGCAAAAAGATTTTGTTGTTGTTATGTGGGGTTTAACGTCCCAAAACCACCTCTGATTATGAGAGACGCCTTAGTGGAGGGCATCCGGAAATTTTGACCACCTGGGGTTCTTTAACGTGCACTGACATCGCACAGCACACGGGCCTCAACATTTCGCCTCCATCGAAATGCAGCCGCCGCAGCCGGGATTCGATCCCGCGACCCTCGGATCAGCAGCCGAGTGCCATAACCACTAGACAACCGTGGCGGGGCCAAAAAAAATTTAAAATTCATTTCCAGGAAAACTAAATGACTTTCAACCGCCTGGTTTGGCATTTATTATTGCAGCACCGAGGAGAATACATATTGAAAATTTCATAAGCATCAGTGGACACTGGAAAATCACCGGAGTTGCAAAAAAGCCTTCTTGCTGGCTAGTTGGTTCATGTGTCGGGTATAGTACGCGATCGGCGCTCTTTCCTGTCCTTGCTTTTTTTTCTACTCGGGCAGTACTATGTCCGATAACCAGAGTTGGCCTTTTGATGGAAGTTTCCATTTCACCTGCAACACGTCACCTACAGTTTGTACTTACCTATGAAGTGGGTATTTCAGGTTAGTCATCTCCATCGTCGCGACAATTGAAGGAATGATAATCGCTCCATGAGTGACCCACGAGCCACGTTGTCGTATTAATGGAAGGTGTTGTCTGTGTCGGAAAAACCCTTGATCTGCAGTTTACAGCTTCACCTTTGAAAAACACTTGGCAGTCGCCGTACTTGCTGGTCAATTGCCCCAGGTGTAGCCCAGGAACCACGTGATTGCATTAATGGATGTCTTTGTCTGGGTTGGCAATT
Organism: Hyalomma asiaticum; assembly: GCA_013339685.2. Lineage (NCBI taxonomy): Eukaryota > Metazoa > Arthropoda > Arachnida > Ixodida > Ixodidae > Hyalomma > Hyalomma asiaticum. The sequence goes on along the minus strand of CM023490.1, from coordinate 26,246,467 downwards.
CGCTTCGTGTTCCGAGGCCATACCTCGGGAGCCTGTAAAAGGGGAACTCCGTCGGTGTTTCTAGCATATTCCGATATCGCTGTTTCCCAATGGTGCTGACCGCCCTGAAGCAGTCAGGGTCATTCAATTTGCTCAGAAACTTACCAACAATTTGCAGCAAGACCGATAACCGGGCTAGTTGGTATGTATCCACATTAAACTTCTTAGCACGCACTATAGACAAGGACAAGCACTCGTGTGTCTTTCTTGCCCTTGTCTTTTGTTCGCGCTAAAAAGTTTAAATATGGTTACCAATAATTTAGTATAACAGAATGAACGATGCATTAAAACCGAAACCGAAACGGGTAGACTTCGTGCAGCGCATGCGATGACGTCACAGCCACCCCGCCATAAGAAAGATCTAGCTGGAGCCAGAAAAATGAAAGTAGCTGTGCCATCCAAAGATGTCTTGAGCTCTTCTGAACTTGACAGCGAGGATTTGAGCACCTGAAGTATCGCCGCTTTGCTTCAGACGGCCCGCCTGCTGGGGTAGGCAGCGCTGCTGGTAATGACGTGGAAAACACGGGGGATGGCTCGCGTGGGAATCCACTGAAAAATATTTTAAATTGAATTTCAGGAAAGATGAATGATTTGTAACTGCCTGGCTTGGCATAAATTATTGGAGCACCGAGGAGAACATATACCGAAAATTTCATTGACATCAGTGCACAACGAAAAATCGCAGCAGGTGCCCAACTGCAGGTAAGTCGTCTGGATCATCGCGACGTAAGCAATAAAAGGTTCATCTGACGAGCCTTAATCGGGCACTACTTTTTGCCCGCATTCTCGGTCTTGCTCGCATAGAAGCCTGTGTACGCGATTTAATAGAGGAATCCCCAGAGGGTCCGCTCATGACTGATTTCGGAGGTTTAACGTCCCAAAACCAGCTGTACAACACATGCACTATCAGGAAGGAATTAATTTGTGGGGTTTAAAGTGCCAAAACCAGCTCTGGTTATGAGAGACGCCGTAGTGGAGGCCTCTGGAAATTTCGACCACCTGGGGTTCTTTAACGTGCACTGACATCGCACAGCACACGGGCCTCAACATTCCGCCTCCATCGATATGCAGCCGCCGCAGCCGGGATTCGATCCCGCGACCCTCGGATCAGCAGCCGAGTGCCATAACCACTAGACCACCGTGGCGGGGCGATTTCGGAGAGGAGGGGGCGGAAGGGGGATTCGTATTCACACGTCCCTCCTCTCTCTCTCTCTCTCGCTCTCCTCCCTTTCCTTGAGGGAACGTGTGCTTGAATAACAGGGGGAAGGGTGCTGGAATTTGTGCTCCCCCCCCCTAACACCCCGTCCATGTGGATCCCCAAAGCGCCTCATAAATTTTTCACCTTCCCAATGACGTCGTATCCTCCGCTTCCGCATTCTGGTAAAACCACACACGACGTTTGAGGCCCAAGAGCTTGCAAACCTCCTTGGCCGAGCTTTGGAGCTTAGAGATGGTTGCGCCATCCAGAGCGTTTTGCCAAAACTACGCTGCTAGCCTTGAGACCTCCGTCAGATGCAAATTTAATATTTCGTGTGAATACCCGCCTTGAGAGTTCCCCGACATAGACATCTAATGGGAGTTTTCTTTCTTTCTTTTTTCCTTTTTTTGAGAGAACGTCGGGCTTTGTAAGTAAATAAGGACGGGCAAGAGAAAATGAGAGAGAAAAGGCGTTTTTGAAATCCATTTCTCACGCGACTGTCACGTCATCGTGAGGCGCTCAGCAAAACTACGACGTTATACAACTAGCCTCCAAGACCAGCTCCATACCGGGGTCTGTGAGACGGGACGTGTTCTGTGTCGAAGTGGTATGTGGTCACTTGCCCACGCTGGAGAGTCGCTTATCAAGCAGACGCACATCTGGTCAACTAGACCCACCATGCGTGATTTAAACGTGCAGGTCAACAAGAGCATTTTACCAGATGACGCCTTCCAACGGGTATACAAATTTACTGCACCCACACGCGCTGGTGTTCTGCGAGTGCGGCGCCGTGTTCGTCAGCCCACAAGGAGGTGGCGCTACCGAGTGGCCTTTCCAAAAACAACACGGCCTCCGTGATTGGTGCAGTGGCGGGCTTTTGAAGACACGTACTTGTGTCGTAGCCACTTGATTCCTTGCGATTCTCCTTGCGTGGAATACTTCAGGGGTCCCTGGCTGTCGGCGCGTAATGTCGTTTGATGTCGTTGTAACACTCAGAAAACCACAGTGAAAAACAGGGCTAAAACGTGCTAATAACTGACGAAAGCCGGTTAAAATGGATCCAGATTAACAATGGTAAATGCCCCGCCACGGTGGTCTAGTGGTTATGGCACTCGGCTGCAGATCCGAAGGTCGCGGGATCGAATCCCGGCCGTGGCGGCTGCATTTCGATGGAGGCGAAATGTTGAGGCCCGTGTGCTGTGCGATGTCAGTGCACGTTAAAGAACCCCAGGTGGTCGAAATTTCCGGAGCCCTCCACTACGGCGTCACTCATAATCAGAACTGGTTTTGGGACGTTAAACCCCACAAATCAAATCAAATAATAATGGTAAAAATAAACCAGGGGTCGAATTCAGCAAACTTCTCTTTCGCAAGTGCTTTTCGCCATTGGTCAGCGGGCTTCTGTAATGATACGTCCGGCATCAAGATCGGCTGAAATTTTCCCTTACGAACATTTTTTTACGAATACGGGCCCTGATTAATGCACTAAAATGGAAGAGGTGGTAATCGCACAGTGATGAAATTAAGCGGAAATCACTCAAAAACGTTTCACGATGAATACTACAGAACCACAAAGGAAACATATGTCAAACACGTACTGTCCTGCCCTTAGTACTGCTTCCACTTCACCCGAACCGGTTTGCATTTCTTACTCTTTTTTTGACCACCTTGGTCTTGACGACGATATCTCTATTTAGGCATTGACGAAGACAAGTCCGCTAGTCGGAACGTTGGCGCTAGGAACGTTCTTTGTTTTTCGTGGTTTTCAATGATATCTGCAAGTGCAGATACGATCTCGCCATCTTGGTTACCGAAAGTGTAACACCTGACGAACATTTTAAATTTATTTCCGGTAATTATTGACGTCTACAAGAGACCGTAAACGATTCGAAATGGCGTGCTCCGCCTCTCTGGGCATGCGTATTAGGAAAGGCGTGGCAGACAACACACTGGCTGTGATCGGTGAAGGGAGGCGCCGGGAACCGACAGAAGAGAAAGCGACCCCGTCCGGGCACTTCACTTGACACAACCACCGGTTCATATGTTGTAGTGTTCCTCGCTGCCGACTAATTGGGCTGTTGAAAGCTGGGTGACTGCGGTTTTTTAGCTTGTATCGTCGCCGAGCTAAGTGATTAAATAATCAGCTAAACTTCGTTGATACGATCCCGCTTAATACGTTCCTCGGCAAAATACGTTTTTCGCCCCATCCAGCACCCCGTACAGGCGCAATGTATTCTCACACGATTGATGGTTGACGGAGTTTTAGGAAGAATGTTTTTCTGGCTCCCGTAGGCATCGTATCAACGAGATTCCACTATGCAACAAAACACTTTGAAAATTCGTAAGCTAGATTTTCGTTTCCAGTTTGCCCAACTAATGGCGTTGTGGTCAGTTTTGCTAATAGCGTGTACAAGCACAGATTGCCTGCGCTTTTTCATAAAAAATGTATACCAAGCACTCATGACGTACAGCTGCACAAAACACAAACTCCGGTGTGTGCGTGCATTGGAGTGGGAACAGGCGCCGCCATTAGTTAGCCAAAAGCGCAGTGCAGAGAAGCGCACTTTTGATTTTAAGAAGGGTTTATTGGTTAATTACTAAAGAAGGTAGCAGACTTGCAATGGCCGTCACCAAGCGCGGTAAATTACTTCTGAGAAATCGTCACATGATACGCACGAGGCCTGCAAAACTGCAGTGGCGTATACTATTTTTATGCGCCAACCACATCGCGTGGTTACTTTCTGTGGCAACTGCGGTGAATTACTTTTTTTTTCGGCGCCCGCTAAAGTTATGGTCGCATGATGCGGGGATAAAACTGTACCGGACTGTGCATACTCGTCACGAGAGCAGAAACACTTGCTTGCTCTGGCAACTGCACTGCGGCTGTTTTCAGTTCCCGCTGACTGTTGCAGCAACTGTAGATGTTCTCCGTTATGTGTTCGTAGGCACGAAAAGCAGTAGCAAACGCAGCGGTAAACTCAACAGAAAGCCCAGCGGTCAAGCAGCTACATTCAACTTGTGCTATGCCGTATGTGTCGTGCCTTGTGTTGTACCTCATACGTTATTCCATCTTGATGCTAAGTTGCGGATTGATAGCGTTGTGTTAATGGCGTGTTCCTATTGTCTTGCAAATGTTCTCGGGGTTTATCTTGCGTTTATCTTCTCTTGTGTTGTGTGTGTGTGTGTGTTTCTTGTGATTTCCTGTGTTCTAAGAGGCAGCAGTAGGCTGAGTGTGAGGTTTAGTTTACAGCCACCAGAGGGTCCACTGCTCCGCTTCCGTGTTCCTCCCTTGTCGGAGTGTGGCCGCCAAGCGCAGGGAATCGGACCCGCGACATGCAAACTTTCAGTCCTGAAAGTGAATGTCCGTGGAAGATTTCCGAGACAACCAGCTCGCATTTCTCACATCGGGCAAGTTTTTATTAAATATACCACCACGAGTAGATACAAAAGACGTGAACAACATCGACAACACCTTCGTGCAATCGCCGTAGATATCGACACCGGTCGAGAGAGAGAAAAAAAAACCAAAGAAAGAAATACAAACAGCCGACAACAAACACTCTTTGTTTAGGATCATTCGCCAGAGAGCCACTATCCTTTTTTTCAACCGAGCAACCTTTTTTCATTTCCTTTCTTATTTAAGACACGTCATTATAGTCAGTAGAGAGGCACGTGCCGCTTAGAACAACGACATCATATGTTTTGGGCTGGTTTACCACCATCGCGAGACCGCGGTTTTCTTTACAAAAAATATGTCTTTTTTTCTGTTTGCTTCGTAATGGTAAGCGAACGAAAGAATGAAGTGTCTGATATGTGTGGGGAAAGGAAAGTGCGACGCGAAAGGAGCGACCTCGCGCGCCAGAGATAGGTTTGAGGCAGGTAGGTGGCAGCACTGAAGCCTGCCTCCTAGCGCCCTCTGTCGGTGGATTGAAAGAAACATTGGTTGCCTTCCGTTGAAGTTGTGCTTCTATGCCTGGGTGCAGTACACGGAGATTTGCACTGTCACCATATCAACTTAATTCTAGAACGATGACGCGTTCTTTTATTCCAGTCAAACTCTCTTATTCATTCACAAACATGGTTTCAACTAGACGCTCCTTTGAACAACTTGTGGCGAATAGTGCCGTCCCTATCGGCTGGGCACTTGTCAAAACAATTTCAGGCCTGGTGCCTCCTAGTACGTGATGTAATGATCATTTTCAGAAAAAAGATTATGGAAGCACGAGAACGCTATAAAACCTAGATTTTTTTAAACCAAAATGCATATTTCAAGACAGTTTCAATTCAATCATGAAGCGATTTTTTAAAAGAACGGCGAACCGGGCGAGTTAATCCTAACCTTGTTACACTTTTGATTAAGCGGTGCATATCCGCAGTAACGAAATGAGCTCTGCGTTTCTCTCGATACAACGAAGCGTTTTGGAGAACGCTGTGTTTCATTTGAGACGGCGGACGCAATTTGGTCAATGTTGAAGCCGTGCCGCTATTGATAGGAAGACAATTCCTCCACGGTCTATCTGCGATTAAATATGACAAGCACCGTACGCCGCCACTGATTGCACTGCTTCCTACTTCTTAACGAAAGAGACATTGTCCCACCCCCCAACCTTTTTCTTTTGTACAGAAACGTTCAAAATTTAGTGACGTTCCTGGTGAATAATGAATTTCTTCAGTCCAATTGACTTCATCGAGGTCCTTCATTGTGTCGAAGCATTCAAAGGCGGCACTCCGCGGAGACAAGGAGCGTCTTGCGGAAGTAGGTGTGTGAATGAAATAGTCAAGCCACGTTCGGGCCTATGAATCTTTTGGACTATTATCACACTCAAAACGTGGGCCGAAATTTCACTCGACAAGGGGTAAGGGGCGCCTGTAAAAGGGCGTTATTTGTTACAGTTCAAGGTATTTTTATCGTTTTTTTTATTTTTCTAATATGGTCGCCGAAAAGTTTGAGAAGGAGAGATCTTAATCCATAACGATAGTCGAGGACAGTATATAGTACAGTAGTCTTGTGCAAGTCACTCACTTCGAAATCTCATTTCTAGACATGGCGGACGACAGACGCACTTGTTAATGGGTATACTGTGAACATTTAACGGTTTGCTCTAATATAGAAAGGCGCTAGTTAATACAGTCTCCACTCACGACACCAAATACGAAACTTCAGCCGTAGAACGACTGGCCTGTGAAACCTAATATGGCAATACTTTACGATCAAGTGAACCCGATTCCTACACATCATCGTCTTATACAGCTGGGCACACTCGCTATTTGAACACTGTACATAAAGGAATACGCACTCCACACACCACTCTATACGTGAAGTGACTACGTCTAACACGTTTGCCGGCTATGGGTTAGCGCAGTGCAGAAAAATATATCTGAATTGTGCAGCTGTCGCCGAGTGCGAAGAATGAGTTTCTTGAAACAGGGTATAGGCAAGTAGTTTTGAACGTTTCAGAAAGGTTCATTATAGTTAAGGCATGTGCACCCTAGGTGGGTGAGAAGACAGCCACATGACCAGTGACTATGGATGTACCGTAAGTAAGTTAGAAGACGGCGCTGCTTCTAAACAAAGTTAAGCCTACTGCGGGTCCCCGTAATCATTTCGCTGTGTTCTGTCGCGCCCTTTCGTTTCTCGCAAGTTGCTGGAATTGAACATGCCTCACGAAGCGAGGCTCCTGGTCTTTGCAAGATGAAGTCGCTCAGATTTAGCATCGGATGACCGCCGCATTGTTCAACTTCGTGTAGGAAGATGGCGCCACTGTCCGGGCGAAATTTTGTTCACGTGTCTTGCGTACAAACGACGAGATAATTAAAGCATGCGCAGTGGCGTTTGAAGGACTGAAGCTCGCGCAGATGATACAGAAGAGAGAGAGAGAGGGAAGTGCGTGTTTCCTGGGCTTCTTGTGAATACGGCTGCATTTCGACAGCATGGTTTGTCTTCGTCGAAACGTCAAGGCCTTAGACAAACCATGTTACCAAGGCTTTTACGACACTTTTTCGAAGGTGAAGGCGTTCGAGACTTGGAGAAGCAGGCTTCTCGCCATGAAGACCACAGCAAAGACGTGAACGCTTATATCTTGTGCAGGTCTTCAATGGGAAATAATCTCGCTAAGCGAAGTTGTCGTCCTCGAGGCTGCGCAGAAGTGTTAAGGCGTTCGCTAAGGTGAAGGCCTTTGTCACGTGAAGATCGGGGTGAAGACTGCTAGTCTTCGCAAAGGTCTTTATTGTTGAGAATGAACACCTTCACTTGTGGCGGAGTCCTACATAAAGACAGGCCGTGCTGTCGAAATACAGCTGCCCGTAACGAAACATATCATCCCGCTCTCCGATATTTCCAGCGCAGAACAGAATGTTTCATGTATGCACTAGGGGCCTAACGAAGGTTTCTGTTCAGCAAATAGCCACCATGGTAATGGTCTCTTACGTTACAGGTGATATACAAATGATGCTTCGCTGCTCTCATGATCGTCAAGGATAGTAAGAGAAAGAGCATATTCGAGTCCTCGTTGGGGTTGTGCGTGAGCGTCTTGCAGTCTTGTCACACGGCGCCCGCGTGAGCCCGAGGCGCAAGAAAACTTTGAGAGGTACGTCGACGTGGTAAAAAATACGCTTTTCGTCCACACCTCGAGCGGTTTTGGGGGAGTAAAAATTTAGCTTGTCCACGCAAAAAGAGAGACTGCGCGCGAGTCTGTGCGCCCAAGTTTTTGTACTTAATGACTGTCCGGGGAAGAAAAAAAACCTTTCCTAGTTGCTGCATCAGCACGGCAACCTTGTAGTCCCCGCACAATAGAACGCACAGCTGTGTGTTAATGACACCTATTAATAGCCTGTGTGTTGTTTGTGTAATACGACGAAGTGCACAACGCCGAGGCCTAACGTTTTTTTGTTTTTCAAAGCTTCGAAAAAGGAAGCAAGTTCACTGCGACAGTTTCCAAAAAAAAGAATGTACGAGAGTTGACGCCTTCGAGAGCTGTGCGACAACGTCCGAACTCCCCGACGTCGGCTCCTTTTATTTACAGACTTCAATGCTTCTGCGGCCGCCTGCTATATCTGGCTCACGAGTGAGGTCATCTGTGCATTGGCTAAAATTACGGTCGTTGAGCTAAATAAAGCGTTTCATCGACATTTCGCGATTGGGATTGGGAAGGAGGGCGGGGGTTGGGGAGGGATACGGCAACACGTTCGATATTTTGGAACGACGGAGAGTTATTCCCGCAACCGTTAGATTGCTGTTGCTCCTAAGGCAAGCGGGCGCACGCAGTGAATCGTTTCGTGACTGATACAAGGGAACATTGTCGACAGGATGGGGTATACTGAGATCTTATCTTTACACCTCACCAACTACAGAAGGGCAGATACGGCACGGCCTTAACGTAGAGAACGATATCGAAGTGCTCTATAACGAAGACATACAAACACAGTTTAATCGAATGATAGGTAAGTGACCGTTACCTAGGGCACAGCAAGTTACTAAAGCAAGTGTCCCATTTGGGGGTCTATATCGTTATTAAAAGCTTTGCTTTCCTTGAAAATCAGATAAGTGATTGGAATATTTTTCTTGATGGAATACTATTTTCACTGACGGCAACGCTTCCTCAAGAACGTCCCTTCCTTCCACAAGATAATAGGTTCGCTCTTATTAACCCCCTCAGCTTCGTTTTGAACACTATGCAGTGGCATTATATCTTGGCTGAATGCATGTATGGAAGTTCTAAACGTCAACCTTCCCGACAACTGCTGCGGCTAACGCGGCAAACACCAGCGGTCAACACATCAGAGCGAAGCAAGCGAAAGACAACGTCGCAACAGTCACCACGGCTTACAGTCACTACGAAGAGTATTCACAGCTACGCAGTTTTCTGACAGACACGTCACCGCACTTTTGCGCACACGTGTTCTATTGTTCCTTCAAGACCACACAAACCACGACACGTGCGAGGGTGATGACGTCGTTCCATCTTCCTCTTTGTCAAGGCAGGCGAATGACTAGTAGGCAATGACCTTGTTCGCACCCAGTGGTGCGAGCGACTGCCGCGACGTGGCGCCTTTGTCGCTCCTGTCTTCTGCTCGATGACGCAGCGGCAATACGGCGGCGGGTTTACCTGCAGCGTGGCTTGGGCTCATCGACTGCTCGTAGACAATAACTGGCTTCGTATTCGACTGCTGCTGCAACCTCATGTAGACGTCTACATTACGTCGAAGCGGAGATGTGTAAGGGACGTCGAGAGCTGTGTCTCTATGTTTCAGTACCCAAATGGGAAACAAAAGGGAAAAATACGCTCGCCACAACTTCGAAATGTTATTTGCAGTGGACACGTCACCTCGGAAGACAAAGTGGCACAGCAGTAATACAATCCGCGACACCAGATTACCAGTCTGTGAATATGGCGCAGATATCAGCGCGGCATCTCGAAGCACCTACAAAAACATCAGCGCTGCTATGTGTCCGAAGTGTGCTCTCTATTGTTTCCAATACAGGTGCAGAAGCAATCGGTGAAGTCTCCTCCAGTTGATAGCCCAGCCTGCCTTACTAAACGTTCTCTCTTTCTTTTTCATCTTCAGCGGCTATCCCGACTACCACATTTCTGATATCTGTAGCACGAGAAGAGGTCGCATAAATCCATGCGATACTCGCACTCAACTGGAGCTGCATGGTTCTTTCCGTAAGGTTCGCGAACGTCTACCCTACCTTATACAAGACAAATTGTCACCAGCGCTTCGAGGGTTCGTTGTTTCTACGCCTTCCTTATGCGTAAGGCTCAGTATCGAGGACCCTCTGGCTAGACGTTTGGTTGTACCGCATTTGGCTATTTGTGTGTCGGTGCTTGTGGAAGGTGTCACGGTGGTATTTCATTGTCTTGCAGATCCTTTCAGAGTCCCCATGTAACTTCGTAGACATTATTCTACCCCTCTCCCTAGGCAGGGTAATACCTAGGTCCTGCTAAGAGAAGTGGTCAGGGCACAATGCGTACGTGCAGTCACCGCTTCCAGAAGGTTGTGTGCGCCCCCTCGAGGTTTCTTGAACGAGTTGCGATATTTCTCGTCATTGTACATCTTCCTGAAAGACACGTTTGTGCGAAACGCAACGTAGCCTCCACGCGTCAAGCGCCAGCGGCTTCTGATGTGGCAAATGTTCCTACCGTTAGGGCTAAAAGACGGTCCACCATTTGAAAGGTGCCTGCCACGAGTACCACACTCTCAAAGCCAAGCGTCGCTTCAGCCCTGTTCCCAGTATGCACATGCACAGCCTTACGTCCTCAGCTTGAGGTCGGATGCCAACAACTGTCCATCTAACGCTTTGACTACATACGTCTCCCTGGAAGTCCGATGAGCAGAGACGAGCCAACTAGCCAACCAATATCCGATTACGAACCAGCTTCGTTTCCCCAATCTTCACGTGAAAGACATATGCCGGCCACGTTCACCCATACACACTCATCTGCTCTAAGAATCGGCGCACGTCGAATGACCAGAGCTGCGCGAAAGCAACGTCGTACTCAGACTGTTGCTGTGTCCGCGAAGGAACAGTCCCACCATGCACAGATGGGTCGAGACCATTGTGTCTCGGTTTGTGTAGCTTCTGCTTTCTGCGGCTTCATCCAGCTGAGAACGGTCGCGACTGCTGCCACTCGAGCGTGTGGCTTCTATTGGCTCTCCTTGGCTTGGCCCTCAGCTCCGGACATGATCCAGTTCTGGATCCTCTGCTCCTTGCCGTACTCGGACAACATTTCGTCGCCCAGCTTCTTCTCGTGGCCCGCAACGGCCTGCGCAGTCGCCGTGTCCCAGATCTCGGAGACCTTGGAGGTCCGAGGCGACCGCACCATGAGCCAGCGGTCGCCGTAGTACTTGTTCACCTCGGTCACGGGGTACCTCTTGGTAGGCTTTGGTTCCATCAGCCGCCGCATCATGCGCAGCAGTCGGGGAGTGAAGCGCTTGAACTCGCGCGGCGTCCTCGTCGTCTTGCGCTTCTGCCAGTCGAGGAACTCGTTGAAGCGGCTGTCCGTGATGTCGGCTTTCTCCCAGGGAAACCTGCGAGCGCGGAGCGTACGTGTTAAACACCTGCGCGGAGCTTACATCTCTAGTCCCTAGCGTGCACCGAAGGCATAGGTTTTCCTGTAGAAGCCCACAATGAGGTGTGTAGGGAAGGCATTCGTACACATTCCCTACGCGCATGCCACACACACACAAGAGATGTGTGCGTAAGGAACGTGCAGGAATGCCATTCCCTGCGCCCTGGTAGACAGGCCTATTTCCCTATAGCATATATTTAAGGCATATATTTCCCTATACACACCTACAAAATGTGCGTATAGGGAAATATATGCTGGAAGGGACACTAAAGGCAAATAGTGAGTTGAGCAAGACTGAAAAATTGGCTTTGTGTGAAAACCAGTTCGCCAATCTTTGCGAGAACAGAGAAGTAGCTGTAAGCGAGAAGACGGCGAAATTGAGAAATTGTAGTGGCGCCCCTCTGTCTCGCCATGCGGGCACCTGTTTGAAATGAGGTCAGCTCATCTAAGTCGAGTACTCGATTTACTGCTCCAGGTTATAAATGAAAAAAGAAACTAATTACATAAGATTTGCCAACAAATAAACGTGCAGTAGCCACAGTTGTTGCTACTGGTATTACGGCCGTAGAACTCACTGCACCGTAGTTTCGGCCGCCGAAATCGCGACATCAAGTCCTTCGTTCGGCGCGGGCGATTCAAATTGAGCGGCGACATCACAGATTTTCCGCAATAGTTTTTCAAAGCACAAAAATTGTTTACTGGCAAGGGAAAGCGGCAGATTGATTCTTTACCTCCAGCAGAGGTAAAAAAAATTAAATCGTCAAACTTAATATTTTCCCGTAGTGTCCTTTAAGCAGCATGCAAAGAGGATGTGTAGGCTTGGTGGACATCTAAGCTTAGGGAGTGTACATACATCATAAAGTTTTTTTTCCTGGTACGGCGTGAATTTACGAATAAGATTTTGGGAAGTATAGCCACTCAGAAAGGTAAACTGAGAAACAGGAACGTAAGGACGTTAACCAGGGCACATATCAGGCTTGGACTAAAGCTGGAGAAGGTGGCTAGAAGTATAGGCATCCAGGAGAGACAGAAGTTCATAACTTCATCATCCGCACGGAAACATGATATCCAGTTATTCGGATACCTGAATATTGAGATCATGTAAACCGTATAAATAACCCGATATCAGGTCACTCCGGTCATCCCGTTTTCTTATTCGAATAACCGCTGAATCGGATAGCCGGTGTAGCGCCAAAGGTGGTGTGATCTACGTTACTGCGCTAGCGAAACCGAACGAACTGTTTTCGTTTCCTCTGTCGCTGCCCCAACGTGGAAGTGTTCCCGCACATTAAAGACAGCGTGTCCCACTTACCTCGCAGTGAGACAGGAGAAGATGAGCATGCCGATTTGCCAGACGTCCGAGCCCAGCTCGACCGTGTAGCCTTCGAGGTGGACAGCCTCCCAGATCTCGGGTGGGCAGGTGGGCAGCGACCTCGTCCGCTTCTTCACCAGCGTGCCCGCTTTTCTCGTCAGGCCGAAGTCGGTCAGCTTGACCTGCGTTGGTTTACAAAGACCAACGACGCCGCGTGAACGACGAGACTGGGACCAGTGCTGTATTAAAAAAGACCCATTCTATTTTTTCTTTGTCGTTATACCTGCATCTTTAATCACGTCACTTCCGTAACGGAAGTGACCTGGGTGAGGTGTTCGTGTACCCTGGCACAAAACACTTTCGTGTTAAAGATGCGGCTGATTTACGGCTTGCTGGTTACGTGAATCGGCTATGAGACTACTCTACAAGGAAGTCCCAAGTATGGTGATAATCTTATTCAACCATCTGACCCTATGTCTTGCCTTATTCGCGTAACTTATGACATGGTGTACCACCTCTTATTTTGTTGTGTGCTTGAGCACCAACATCCGTGACATTCCACCTTTGCCTAACCTTTGGCACCGACACCACCTTAATTCCAAGCTAGCTCAACAGAAGACACCTCGAATGATCGTAAGGAATCTTCTGAAGACACGTATAATCGCTCCAGAAAATCTTGCTAAGTTTGTTCACGTCAATAGAGAAATCTCGTGTCAGCTATAAAACAGGCTTGACGGTACCAGAACACATCCCACTTGATTACGTGGAACATCAGTATAAACTGTCGCAAAATCTATGGCTGCCGGGAAAAATTTTTCCGTGACGTCCGTGCCAGAGATTTATACCCCCTATACCCCTCCCAGTTGACCCCCCCCCCCAAAAAAAAAATTGCCCACATAACCAATGACCTGATATCCACACCCCTCCCCCCCCCCCCCCCCCGTTATCGCTAGAAGGTCGAATGAACAGACAAATTGACGCTGAGGCAAGGGACATCGTTGAGCCTTTTTTTTTTCGGAACGCAAGTGGTGATGCAACCTCGAGAGACAACAAATTATAACGCTTCTTCATTGTCACGAGCAAACGGCAGTACATACGCCTGCATCTGCTTTTTCTGTATGTACATGTGCCTTACTCGAAAATAAAAACTCAGTCGAAAGTCAGCGCCTGTCTTCGTTTGCCTTCTTCGTCATCCTTGTCCGAGAGCGCGCTGTCACTCGCAATGCGCCCTAACTATCCCGGTAGCTAAACTTGCTACAGCTATATGGCCAAGTGAGGAATTTGGCACATCGGGCTATATATCGCACGTGTATGATCACATATTTGCCTAATTCCGTGATATATATACAAAACCTATACAAAAAATTGCCATATATGGCTCTGTTTAAACGGGACAAATATTACCAGTTGAGGACACGTTACATATATGTGGCCAGATATGCCCTATTCCTGAAATGGTCATATATGTAGCACTTTTGTAAGAAGCCCTGTCAATCCCTGTAAGCCCTGTAAGGAACCCTGTAAGGTGCCCTGTGGGAGAGCTGTCAAAGAGGGCCTTCCCGCTCCCCCACGCTAAACTCAATGGACCACAGGTCGTCGATATTGCGAATGCTCCAGACAGGGTCGTTCCTTTCGAGAGGCAGACTGAGCCTTTATTCACAAGACATAGAGCCACACTGTCCGGATTGCGGCGAATCGTACTGATCGCTATCGCACATGCTTTGGCAATGCTCCGCATTAAGCAGCATCTATTTGAGCAGAGTAGAAGACTGGGAAGACGCGCTGCGAAGCGGCGACCACCAGACAACTCCGGGCCGTCCAGAGGGCTCACGAAAGGGCGGAGGCTCACGGGCTTCCCGTCCTAACGTGGGTGCGGCCCGCGACCCCTGCCGACCACTAAACAAATAGTGGGTGTGGAGGAGTTCCTCCGGACTCAAGTTATTTCCTCCTCCTCCTCTCCAGTCAATCGAAGCACCGCGATTCAACCGAAAGAGCTTTGCTCGAGCGTACCTTTGTGAAGTCCTTGCTGAAGATGAGTATGTTCTCGGCTCGGACGTCCCGGTGCACCAACTCCTTGCTGTGCATGAACTCGAGGGCGGGGATGATCTGCCTGAGGATGATCTTGAGGTCACGTTCGTCGATGCCGCCGTAGTACTCGACGGCGTGCCACAGGTCTCCGTACGGCGCCACCTGGCGGGACAAGAAGACGTGTGACGTTCGGCGCAGTGATCGGGCTTGGCGAATCACGTGTTTAGGAACAACCTTAACCCTACAAAAATGTCATAAGCTCTTCATATTGCGCATAAGGCGGCCGCAGATGGAATAGAACTGCAGGAGGTCTTCGCCCTGCAGTGGATGTAGACAGCCTGATTATTAGACATCATATCGCCGCTCTGTATAAACTAGACACGTACTCATTAGACCGTATTTAAACGAACGCCAAATAACTCAATAGTTTGTTCGAAACGAAGGACAATGGTGCTACCGCAATGGTGGAGAGCCAACAGCAGCTACATGATAGTCAATATTTGCTGTTGCCAACGTTACCCAGTGCAGGCAACGCCTGGACAAATGCGGCGGTTTACTTCAACCTTAGTGCATCGTCGACGTCCAGGAGACCGTCGTATCCCTTAACAGAGAGCGAGCAGAAGCGGCCTAGGAAGATATCGCCTTCAAAGTATACTGTGTTATGGTATCGCCGCGGGTCCTTTCCGTAGCACGCCACGTTTAGGCGAAACCTCATTTCATTGATACATTTTCCAGCAGCGTTATACAGTGGCCTTAGCCACAAAAATTACATCGATAGCGAGTCCAAAGAAAGAATACAAAAAATTGCTTGTTTTAAATCAAGAGTCGAAATTTCAAGCTATGAAGAAATGAGAAAACGGGCTAAAAAAACAATCCCGCAGGTGCAGATGCGAACCCCCAACCTCCCTTTGCATTAGGTTAGAACACACGAGGAGGACCACGGCAAACGGTGCCCTTTTGACACGCAGCAGCGAACCGTCGCAGAGGGAGAGAGAGATGATGGGCGGAAGGCAGGGAGGTTAACCGGAAGGAAAATATCCAGTTCGCAGAACAACAACGCGGCTACTTTGATGACGCGAATAGCATTGTATATCTGATGAAGGTGTAGAGTCATTAATGTACGTATATCTTTTGTAAGTCTTCGGGTTATTTCCGGGTGGATTAACTGTACGTTGCGACTTGTGTGCAACGCGTGAAATCTTTCTGACAGGTCCATAGATTTGGTTTCGAAACGACGGGGCTTCCGGAAGCAGGTGGGCGTAAAACAGAGGAGCCGTTCGTTCGAATCGGAGATTTATTACAGGCGCGGAGTAGTAAGAGCGCAGGCTGAACCGACGACTTCCGGACCGGCTACTCACCGCCGGGGAAGTAAATGAGGAAGCAAAGAAAAGCGGAGGAAATGACCAGGGTACAGCGGTGGCAGTGACGACTCGAAAACAGGAAGCGTGTATGTCCCTGCGAGACAAATTGCAAAGAATTCACAAAGGGCCCTGGTAGTCCTGCTAGGATGACAACGTCTTGGCCACGAGCCAAGTTTGACCACTCTTTATAAGAGGTTTGAACCCATGGACAAGAGAGGATATTAGAGTGGCTAGATCCATACCGGTTATTTCCAAACTTCAGCTGTGCAGTTGAGGCACGACCCAGTGTGGATGAGCGTATATGGCTTTGACATATTGTTTTGGACCGTCTGCTGAATGTAGTTAACCAACTTCCATATTCTGCTGCACAAGCTATTGTCATTCAGGATGTCACGGCCGAGACTCGAACCCTCAACCTCGCACTAAGTACGGAATAATGACGCGTCCTTTCAGTGGTTAGGAGATCTGAGGTATAACTACGGGGCAAATTGAGGCACAAACAGAGGTAGAACCACATGCACTTAATACGTTTACTATGCATGTCTACTAGACGTCTATGCCAAGCCGGTTGCTAGATATCCGAAACTCCCTATTTTATTACTTTTTCGTTTTACCGAGAATAGCAGTGGTGCGACGAAGTCCTGCTCACGATGTGCACGCTTTAATAAGTTCTACCACCAGAAGGGCTGTACGTTGCTGTGTAAGTCTACTAGATGTATATGCGAAGCCGGCCGCAAGATGTCCGAAACTCCTCGTTTTCTTTCTGGTTTCGGCATGACGAAGCCCCATTCACACTGAAGACGCTTTATTAACCTGCATTTTATACGTTTACTGTCATACGTCTCCTAGACGTCTACACCTAGCCCTCTACTAGACAAACCCCCATAAGGGTTAGCTGCCCGACTAAATAAAGAACTTTCAAGTGGCGCGAGTCGAAAAAAACGGCGCTGCTATTTCGGAGTCGGTCAGTTAGGAGCATTAGTCACGCGGTGCATGTTTTAACTGCGATCTCCGAGTACACTGCCTTTTCATTCGTCAGCCCGGGACTGGACGAGGTACACACAGAACACTGCGCGTCCGGCAGAGATGCTGCAATGCACAGGAAAGCGGCCGTGTTTTCGTTTCTTTCGCAAAAGAGCAAATTAAGAAACGAAGCAAAGAAGAGCGGTATGGTATAGAAAACGCCACGGGTTGTTGTTGCTTCTGCCTTGCCCGGCTCAAACGCTCGTAAATTACTCGAGCTCTCTGCCCTGAGTGAGTGCGACAGCCAACTCCCACTCTTGTTGGTTTTCTTGGTTCTCTTGCTAAGCTCGGCGCCGATGACATGACTGTAGGGACAGCCATATTTAACGTGCCTTAGTTGCTGGGTAAATGGGACGGGGCTGGAAATAGTAGGCTCGTCAACGGGTATAACTTGCGAACGTCGGATGAGGTGACATCGATAAACGATATTTCTGATTCCGCCCACGCCCGTACAGTTGTTCATCGTAGTTGGGGCTTATTCGATCGACCACTGTCGTCGATGTCTGACCACCGCAGTAGCTTATCTCTATTTTTCTTTAGTTTGTAACATTTAAGAGAGCGAAACAACGAACCGTTTGCTCTTGGTTTATTTCTGTCTTTATTTTGCCGAGCGGTTATATGTAGATGCTGAAATTGTGTCGCCACCACGACACTGTTTTGATGACCTTGGTTCAAAAGGACATTTGCATGACGCAAAATCGTTGCCTTTGACCTTCAGCCAGACAGTGCAAGCATGTTTATAATTTGACAATGAAGGTCATTTTTGTGTTCTGCACTAACGGCATCGTGACTTGCTTCCTTTTTCGGAGAACTCTATCTGAACATTACCAACTATTATTGTTAGATGGGTTTTGTTGCTTGACAAAATACGAAGGCTTGATTCCATCGCAACACACACACACACACACACACACACACACACACACACACACACACACACCAACACACACACACATTATATATATATATCAGAAAGTCACAGTGAGAAACATATTATTTAGGATATATTCTGACGTTTCGGCTGGAGACCAGCCTTTTTCAAAGGCTGGCCGAAACGTCAGAATACATCCTAAATAATATGTTTGTCACTGTGACTTTCTGATAGTATATTTATCCCGATAGCCAGCAAGAACTTTCTAGATATACATATATATATATATATATATCATTCTCGCTCTTTGTTTAGCGCATGTCCTGTATTATATGCTATCGCTAAAGACTCATTACTTCCCAAATTCAACCAGCAGAAACCAGGCACCACAAACTTCTTTCGAATAGCCCCCTTCCCACACAAGCGCCTGCCTTTTATTGGATAGTAACGAATTAAATTTCCATGGTATCAACAAAAGTAGGAACTTCCACATTATTGATTACCAGTCAAACCTTATATGGCTTTCCCATTTAGCGCAGTGAGGTCACCAGCATAGCGCGAGCAGAAGGTGTGTCTACATGTGTTCTCTATTCTGTGAAAGTGTAATAATGACCAGTCATGAATTTCGGGACCACACGAAGATACTTGTACGAACAAGAGATGTGTACACATATACTACGCTCTTTTGTGGAAAACGTGGTGGCGATCAGTCACCGACGTCGCATACCATAGAAAAATAGTCTAACACAAATATATGTCTTTACATTTACACCCACGGCAGCAGTGCGAAGCCCTTGTGATAAGCTACCAATGTTGCCCCACACAGACAAGGACGTACGACAGACGGTAGTAGCCAAAGCTAACCAAAACTGAGAGTGACGTACGACAGTCAGCAGCAGCCAAAGCTAGCCAAGTGCAGCCAAACTAGCCAGCGTGAAAACAACTGGCAAAAGGAGTGTTCCACACTTGCCACTGTGGCTACGAGTGGCGCTGGCTAACACTTCCAGAGTTGCACTCGCAGAAATACCCAATAAAGTGGACGGGAAGACTGCCGCCTTCGTAGCTCAAATGGTAAATCCTCGGAAGTCCTACCCGATGGTCGGAGGTCCGGTCACTACGCACGGTAGGTGTGTCTTTATCGTCCACTATTAATTCCATTCCATTCATATCTTAATTTATACGGTACCATTAAGAAATTGAAATACTGTCTGTTATCGCCCATAAGCCTTCCATGGCTTCATTGTCGCTAGGATTCACTATGTTGTGCCTAACGAAGAAAACGAGCCCTTGATCAATTTTCCTGTCGTTATAGATACGAAGAAGGCCCTATAGATAAATGTCACCAAGGAAGTCTTTGTGCATCAACGCGTATACTGTATACATACCTCCTGGGCGAAGTAGTAGTGTTCGGGCGTCTCGAAGCAGACGTCGTACGTGTCCAGGATGCTCGTGTGCGGCGAGAGGAAGTAGCTGTAGTGAAACTCGATCAGGAAGTCCCTTAGGGTCGTGGTTGCACGTGGCACGGCCTTGAGCGCCACCTGCGAGCCCGTCTCGCGGTGTCGCGCCAGCACAACCTGCACACGATGATGGACGGTGGCTGTGACAATGACGACAATGACTGGCACACAATTTATCGAATACACAACCACGTTAACGGCGATAAACCAACCCTCTTATCAGCGAAGCTGCCTAAGCAAACCGTAAAAACCCTGTCGTGCCACTTTTAGCAGCGAAGCTGTTCAAGCTAGCCGTAATTTGTGAGGCATCATGCAATGCCACGTGGCAATGCGTTACGCGATTTTGGCGGAAACCTGTCACGTGACACTGCGTCAGGTGATGTTGGCTGAAACATGTCACATGGTATTGCGTTAGGTCATGTCGGCGGAAACATGCCACCTGACAGTGCGTTACCAGATTTTGGGCTACAATATGTCACGTGAAGTTTCGTTACGTGATTTTGGGTGATTACGTGACATGTTCCCGCCAAAACCGCGTAACCAGATGTCACCTGCCATGTTTCCGCCGAAATCACTTAACGCAATGTCACGTGGCACGTTCCCGCCAAAATCACGTGAAATTTGCCCGCCAAAACATCACATGACTATCAAGTGACCCGTTTCAGTAAACTGTCGGCGAACTTCGCTGTTATCTGGCCTTATGTGACAGTGGAAGCTGCGTACACTTTCTTAGAATTTGCCTGTTTCTTCAATTATGCAGTATAGTACTCGTCCTACGTTCTGAACTTTTCGAGCCATGTTTGTTTCAAAGGGCGCTTAACTATATTTGTCAATCGCAAGCGAACAAACGCGGTGCGCAGATCGGTCTCTGGTGATCGTGTCTACAAAGTACGACACACTCGAGCGGTGCGAAGCCGGCTGAAATTGAAAACACAAGTCCGCGCGCCCTCCCTCTCGAGGAAGACGCTCTTGGAGAGGAGGAGCGAGAGTGTGCCTACGTAAATACGCACTCCTCGTGATGTCACTGACCACGGAGGGAGGAAAGCTTAGGATATGCCCTCGCTAACCGAGTAGCGTAGCAAAAGAAATGTGGCGGAAGTCACGTGGTTTTTCAAAGCGATACTGGGATGCTTCGGTCGCTCAGTCGTCCGTATCGCGCGGCTCGTCTACTCAAGCACCGCATGTGCCCTTCGCAGTCATCTGTGGAATACCGCGCAGGGTTGTCGTGAAATCACGCAGCCGCGTATCACCGACACAACTAATTTCAAGGCTGCCATTAATGACCATCTTTCAGGTCATTAAAACTAACCTGACTCGCCAGTTTGTTCGCCCAACCTTCATGTGGGAGCTTTGGGGTATAATGAATAAATAAATAAATAAATTAGAACGGCGACTGGAGGACAAAAGAGGGGGAGGAGTGGCCGCAGAAAGCTGCTCACCTTGCCGTAATCTCCGGAGCCAATTTCCTTGATGACGTCATAGTGTTCCTCCATCTGGACCGCCTCCAGCTGAAGCTCACGGACCTTGTGGATCGTGGCCTGTTGCTTGGATTTGTCCATCACGTCTGCAGAAAAATTTAAAAAGGTTGGAGGACGGAACGATAATGGGCATATTATAGATGATGCCTGAGAACGTTCAGTCGCGTGAGAACACTGCAACATTCTATTATGCCACTGCCGCATCACCGCGAATCGCAATACGTCGAGAGGGGAAAAAATCTGAGGACGCTTTAACTTCGCCTTTAAGAATGGAACGCAATAGTGCGAGCGCCAGTTGGACGACTTTTACGCAAGTAGCCTACAAGCGCCAATGCCTTCGCTGTATGGGTGGCGTTGGCCGGGATTGTGGTTCGGTTAAGAAAGGACGCTAATTTCTGCAGCCCATGTAGGGAGCACGGCTCAGCGTCCGTGGGGGTGGGAGGAAAGGGAGTGAAAGAGATACAGAGAAATGCCGTAGTGGAGGGCTCCTGAAATTTTGTTCGCCGCGGTGGTGTAGTGGTTACGGTACTCTGCTGCCACCCAAAATACGCGGGTTCGATCCCGGCCGCGGCGGTCGCGTTTTCGATGGAAGCGAAAATGCCAGAGGCCCGTGTACTGTGCGTTGTCAGTGCACGTTAAAGAACCCCAGGTGGTCTAAATTTCCGGAGCCCTCCACTACGGTCTTTCTCTCCTCTCTATCTCTTTCATTCCCTTTCCCCCACCCCCACGGACGCTTAGCCGTGCTCCCTACATGGGCTGCAGAAATTAGCGCCCTTTCCTAACCGAAACACAATAATTATATAATCCTGAAATTTAGACCACCTGGGATTCTTTAACGTCCACTGACAACGCACAGTACACGGGCCTCTGGCATTTTCGCTTCCATCGAAAATGCGACCGCCGCGGCCGAGATCGAACCCGCGTCTTTTGGCGCTGGCCGGGCGCACCGCTGTGGGCATGTTAGAATCGCTGAAAAGGAGGGTTTGTATTTCAGTTTCCTCGTAACAGGATTATGTTTCCTCGCAAGTTCTGATTACATTTCGAGCTGCCATATGAGTAAGTTGCAGTTAGGTCGTAGCTTAAATTTTTTCTGAAGGATATTACATTGAAAAATTCCTTTTTGTTCCCTACCGCATCTGCGCCGTTGCGGAGGGCCTCAGTGGTCTGGTTGGTCTGGGTGGTTCGGGATGATCTTTTGCGTTACGAACGCCGGATTGTCTGCGGCGCGAAAATGTCCGTATGTTAAACACAGCATTGATGATTTGCTGTGAGTGAACTCTCTTTTATGGGCATGCAACGAAGTTGTCTATAGCTGCAGACTATTTGCGTTTCCGTTTGCACAGAGCGCGTGGGACGGGGTGGAAACAAGTCTACATCGTCAATGTGGGTTCAATGAAGGGTGGATATATTAAGCAATGATTTGCAGCCGCCTACTCCGCTCTTTAGACGGCTTCCCGAAGTTGGAAGAACAGTTGCGACATAAGACTCCAGCATATCGATCGCGCGATTGCGGAATCACCCACGACAAAGCATGGCATTTCCTTGACGTAGATTCGCGGAAGAACAAAGATGCGGTGGGGGCGCGCACGGGAATATTTAACGGGAAAAGTTCGCTCGTTCGAGCTGCGTCATTCAGCCAGCGCAGCTGCTCCTCTAATTACGTCATTGTGTGAGTGGGTCGATCAATTAGCGCTATATTGAGTATGCAATTCGCTGGCGTCCGCAGCGGCGGCCTAGTCGTTGTGGTGTTCGGCTGCTAATCCAAAAAACGCAGGTTCGATTTCAACCGCGGCGGTCACATTTTCGATGGAGGCGAAAATTCCACAGGCCCGTCTACTGCGCGTTGCCAGAGCACATTAAAGAACCACAACTGGCCAAAATTTCCGGAGCCCTCCACAACGGCGTCCCTCCTTTATCAGTACCTTTCCCCTTCCCCCTTCCCCCACGGAGAAGCCTTGCTCCCGACATGGGCTGCAGAAATTAACGTCCTTTCCTTAACCGAACCGCAATTATCAATGAGTGAGTGAGTGAGTGAGTGAGTGAGTGAGTGAGTGAGTGAGTGAGTGAGTGAGTGAGTGAGTGAGTGAGTGAGTGAGTGAGTGAGTGAGTGAGTGAGCGAGCGAGCGAATGAGTGAGTGACGATCTACTTAGTTGATCGAGTCAAGAGAAAAAATCCTGAAGTCCAAGCCGTTCAGCTACGTTTGAGTGAACGATTTTTGAGTGACGTTCAACTAGGTTTGAGTGAGGGCTTTATCGACTCTCCTAAAATGGGTTCCGCTGAGCGACTTGTCTTGTGAGTGGGCAGTTTTGTTTGCTTCCTCATTTGATTGTTTGTCTGCCTGCTTACTTCTCCGCTGTTTGTTTATTCAGTCTCTAACGTTTGAGTTGGTCGGACTTCAAGATGGCTGCCGCGGTCAGTCTCAGCAGAGCAGCAGCCTGATCTCAGGGCTGTATCCAATGTCCGCAATGCGTCATCACGCTCTTCAAGTGTCACGTGCGTAAACACGATCCTCGGCCAAAGAAAAGACGCGCCCAAATGCCGCGGCTCCACCCCTCTCCCAGCCCGGCCTATCACCCGCCCTTCTTCCAAACCTTCTATATACTGTTAAATGCAGCTGGGACGTGACCGTATATTGTGCGTGTCCAGTTGCTGCGTTCGGCAATGGGCGTCAGCTGCCAAGGCAAACACGCAATGTTCGCTGAAGAAAAGAAAAAAGATAGACAAATGAACGAAGGGGAAAGAGAAGAAAGTAGAGGCAAGTTGTGGGCGTTGCCTCCGGTTCGGGCCCACGGTTGAGAGAAGCCTCCTCTTATAAGGTTAGGAGATACTACGGTACGTATAAATCCCGGGCTTTAATCGTCGAGGTAGCCCCGCCACGGTGGTCCAGTGGCTATGGCGCGCGGCTGCAGATCCGAAGGTCAATGGAGGCGAAGTGTTGAGGCCCGTGTGCTGTGCGATGTCAGTGCACGTTAAAGAACCCCAGGGTGGTCGAAATTTCCGGAGACCTCCGCTACGGCGTCTCTCATAATCAGAACTGGTTTTGGGACGTTAAACCCCATAAATCAAATTGAGCGTCGAGGGTCCAACGCTATTACGAGGCATGCCATACAGATGGCCTCCAGATTATTTCTGGCCACCTCGGGGCTGGAAAGGGTCCAGGCAAGACGTTTTGATTGATTTGATTTCCTGGGGTTATACGTCCCAAAACTACAATGTGATTATGAGAGACGCCGTAGTGGAGGGCTCCGGAAATTTCGACCACCTGGGGGTTCTTTGACGTGCACTGACGTCACACAGCACACGGGCCTCAACGGAGTCATAAAACGGTGCCAATCAGTCGTGGAGGGTCCTGTGAACAAGTATGCCAAATACCACTGCACTGCACGTGCCATAGAATTCGCAATCTGGTTGCAAACACAGCTTGAAAGTTATCGTCGCCCTTCTTCCAACAAATGACGTCACAGGGGGGACTGACTACGTCAAATGAGGCAGAAATAGCATTGGCTGAGTTCATGATCGAGTATAATCATCTTCTACGCTGGAATTGTTCCCTCGAATTGAACAAATAAAGAAAGTGCGCATGTCACTCTTAAATGGCAACGAATAAAGTCAGGCGAGGTAGCCTGACTCGACTCTGTAGCCTAGACTTTGTGACGTCATTTGTTGAAAGAAGAGCATGCTATTTCCAGCTACGTTGGAAACTAAACTGCGAATTGTGTTGTGCGCGCAAGTGCAATAACTTTTTTTTCTCACATGTTCACATGATTCTCCGAGTCTGATTGGCACCGTTCTTAGGCTGTGTTCGAAACGTGTTGCAGGGTCCGTTTAACGTGCATCTAAACATATTACACGGGTATTTTCGCATTTAAACCCCATCTAAATGTGGTCTCCAATGCCGGGAATCAAACCCGGTTCCTTAAGCTTAGCATAACAAAGCCGCAGCTGCTTAGTTTATGTATACCTGGCGCATACAGTGTACAACAGCAAACGAGCGAATTGATGTTGAGGCGTGCAAGCGAACAAAGTTTTGGACCCCGTCCAACCACTTTCCGTGATGCTGTTGGATGACGTTAGACAATAAGTTCCGGCCGACATCGACTAACGCAGTTGTTGCGTTAGTCGACGGCAAATGTATTTGCCGAGTATTCTGCGATGACAAAAGCCTTTGCGGAGTCTTTCAACCAAACAATCGTCAGTTAAACAATTTCCTTGATTTGGTCCCGGTAACTTCAGGTCAGTACAACGGCGCTCCCGCGCTATCAGCGTGATATAACATTCCCTATCGATGGAGAGTGAGGATCGCTCAGTTTTCAGAAAGGAAATGCAGAACGAGCCAAATGACCATTACTATACTGTAAGACAAAGAAACACTCCCCAAATAGGTGCAAAACTGCTTTTAGAGCGTAACAAAAACTCTTCATTTACTCCCACTCCAACGATTCCGTTGTCGACCCATGTATTTAAACAGCGAAGCTGGTCTTAGTCGACCCACCGCCGGCGGTGTCACGCGATAAGGAAAAGGCGGCCCACTCTTCCCTTCGGCCCACTTCTACATGATGGTTATCATGCGAAGCGCAATGTGCGATAAGGTGTAGATGAAAAAGGTTTAGTTCAAAGTTGCGGGTTTGATCCCTGCAGGCGCGGATTTATTTCGATATCGTGAAGGGCAAAACAAGCAAGCAAACCAGCAAGAAAGAAGAAGAAAGAGAAAGAAAGAAAGAAAGAAAGAAAGAAAGAAAGAAAGAAAGAAAGAAAGAAAGAAAGAAAGAAAGAAAGAAAGAAAGAAAGTGCTCGAATGTACAGTGAGAAGACGTCAAAAGCTCACACTGACCAGCTATACGTTGCGATTAACGACAAAATAGCAGCTTCGTTATTGCGGCAGTTTTCATGCCGTGGAACAAGTGTGGATTTCTTCAACTAGTCTTCTCATATGCGGTCTCATGTTATCGCCAAATAACATTAATAGAAGAGTAAGCTGTCGTCTTGCTTATCCTCACGTCGTGCGAGTTTTTCTGCCGAACTGCCAGGAATAATGAAACTCGACGTCCTATTCCGTCCTTCTGGCACGGTGACACATCGTCTGGAAGCGATAACGTCCTGACCACAAGCTGGGCACAAAAGAAAAAAAAAAGGGGGGGGGGGGGGATGTAAATACGCTGTACGCTGAAGAAGAAAAATCAGACGGCGCTTGCAGCATATACAGCAGACTGATGTTGAGCCACATCAAAGACAGCCAAGTCAAGTCAAGCCGCGGATTGTCTGCGTGGCCGGGGTTGACGACATTTCGTGCCGTCTGCAATTAGTCTTAGACATCAACATGTTGCTTCGCTGCTCGGTGGCAGTGCTTTCTTGAGCAACGCCGAGCCAGTTTAAGGTACAGGTACATTCGCCGTCATTCACTCTACCACGTTCGGAACGTATTTGCGTCCCATTCTGACATGAAAGAACCGTCTTCGTATGTTGCCTTTGAATCATCTGTATAGGGCGTCCATGCTCACTGAACACTGAAGAACGCAGTAATCACTACGTGCACAGTGCAGTCACTGGTGCATGCGCTTCTGGATGTGACCGTGCGGCCTTGTCCCATCGGCGCCGGTGCCAAAAACTAACTCGTGTCTCGTTCACTCGGTAAACACTAACATAACATTGCCATGGAAGAGTACTTATGCATGACTAACATGAATGACAGGTCATGACATCCATAACTTGACATACTTGTCATTTATGTCACGATTTACCATAATAGAATCATGTGTGTCTTGTAAGTGCATTCCTTGGCCGGGTACATTCAGGCGTGATCGACACGTGATTTAATGTGATAACTGAATGTGATTGAATGCCGTAATGGAATGTGATTGAATGCCGTAATGGAATGTGATTGAATGTCGTAATGGAATGTGATTGAATGTCGTAATGGAATGTGATTGAATATGGTAATGGAATGTGATTGAATGTGGTGGCATTGGACAGTAGTATACATAAGCAGCTACTCGACTCTACAACGCGCAATCCAGACCCCAAGGTTAAGCGCTAGAGCTTTCGCATTTGAGTCTCTGCAAGGATAGTTAGGGACTGCTAGGAAATTTTTGAAAAATTTTGACCCATAAGATTTTTTTGGAAGCTACGCTTTCTTTCTGCACAATGCCCCTCATTAAAGTATTGCGGAACTGAATACTGGGTTAAAGGAGCATTTTTATTCGATATGAGCTTACTTTTCTTCTGTTCCACATATTTTTTTACAGGTTTAGTATATACACCGAACGTTGTTAGAAATAGTTACCCTACGGTTAGCGAAATCGGAAGGATTTCGGCCGACCGAAAAACGGTAGTCATGGAAACGCGCCTGTCAACGCAAGAAGCGGGTCGCTTCACTGGCAACAGCCGTGTAACGCGGCTCGTTTGTCCGGACACACATTGATTCCCGATTGGGGAACGTACGGGAAAACGAACTAATTACGCTCGCATTTCGAACGCGTCTACGACATTACGTGATTATCCGTGCATCAATAGCACAGTTAAGCGCGTCAGGGAAGTAGCTTGCACGTACTTCAGTTTGCGCATCAACGACGTGTAGACGAATGAAAGAAAGGGGACGACATGACCTCACGGCCGTTGTATGTACGTGTCGGCTCTCGAGCGGCCAAAATTACGAATACTAATACCATTTAATGAGCAAACAGGCAATGAAGCCTAGGAAAGCATAGGGGAAGTTACTTGTGGTATAGTAATTGTGGAGAAAGTAGAACGGAATTAAAGTGGACGAAAAGACAAACCTACCTTCGGTGGGACCCGAACCCACGACCTTCAGATGTCGCGTGCGATGCTCTACCAACTGAGCTACGAAGGCGGTCGTCCCCCTGTCCACATTATTGTTTATTTATGTACGTATTATCATGGGAGTGTTAGGTAGCGCCACTCGTGGAAAAGGCGCCGCCTTGGCCACGAGTGGCGCTACCTAACAGAAAGTCATAGCAGATCAGTTTTGCCGACGCCTCCCCTACAGAGAAAATGCTGGTTTTTGCGGAATCTGTCAAAGCGAAGTATAACGTTTATCAAAGGGAAAACTTTTTAGCCCAACAGGAAGTGGTGCTACGAAGGATACAAAGACGAATCCGTTCGAATTTTTCGGAAACCCGTGCAGCTGGCGAAAAAAATTCGCACCTATATCTTGAGACTCGAACCCGGGACCGACGCATCTCCGTTGTGGCTCTACGTGCCACAACCACGATATGACTGAGAAACGTGCCAAAGTGTGTGAGCGTGTGTGTGTGTGAGGAGGGGGGGTCCGGCTGGCTCTTCGGCCTGCAGCTGCACTAAAGTAACACAAGCCACCGTAGTGGTACAGTGGTCACGAATCCCGGCTGCTCTTCCGGAAGACGAAGATTAGACACCGGCCGCGACGCGGGGCGGTCGCATTTTCGACGAAGACGAAATGCTATAGAAGGCCCGTGTACTGTGCGATATGTCAATGGCCTTTAAAGAACCTCAGGTCAGCGAAATTTCGAGAGCCTCTTCCTAATACGGGGCATACCTCGCAATCCTATCGTGATCCTGGCACATAAAAACACAGCAGTTATTAAGCCTAAGTAAAACGGATGTTCTTGCATCTCGCCCGGCATAGAAGCGCAGCGCCAAGGCCATGAAGAATCAAGACCATGTCTATAGTTGAGTGTACCCCCGTATAAAAAAAGAAAAATTACACCATCTCCCGCTAAAGGGGACCATGAGGCGATGGGAAGCAGCACTGGGGCTGCACACCGCGTTTGCATCGATTTGACGCTGGCAGACGCTACCTGCGTCAGCGTTGTCTCTTGCGAGCGAGCGCGCGTTCTCGTTCCTTGCGAGCTGGTAAAGCGTTCATCGAAGAAAGAGCGTTTCCATAGTCAACGCGCGCCGTTCGGAGAGGAGGAATGCCGAGTGGAGAGGAAATGAGACAAGGAGAGGAGTGGGAGGAGGATGCGCATGCGCAGTGCGGGTGTGGACGCCGACGCCGCGGGACAGAAGCGAGAACGCAGGAGAAGCGCAAGCAGGTGGTAGGAGAGAAGTGGAGAGAGTAACGCGCAGCTGTTGGAGAGAGGGAAGGAGGAGAGTTGCGCATGCGCAGTGTGAGTGCGGACGCCAACGCCGCGGGACATGCCACCGCTGAAAGATGCTTCGCATCTAAAACTAAAAGTAAAATGGGGGAAGCCCGCACCACCAGAAGGTATATCGGGCTTAAAGCAATTAGAAATAAAAGATGGGGGCAGCGCCCAAAGGAAGATTTCAAGGAAAAATCCAATCGAGAGCAGTAAAATAAACGGATTCGGAAGCTAAGCCAGGAAATAAAGTACGTAAAAATGAAAGTAGTTATGGAGTTATCACCAATTGAAATTTAAATGTGAAAAGTGGTGATCGAATATGTTGCGAGATTTTAAGGTCTTAAGGTTCTTAAAAGGGGGTGCCATGAGCTTTAAGGTTCGTTTGGAGGGGTGGAACGGGTCCACCCCTCCACGAGTTCATCGGCGCTATGCCGTTTGACTGCTATGTTACCACGGCCTGCCCTACCGTGTCCATCATACAAGTTCCTTCCACGAACGTAATTAGCTTCATTCGATTCGGCCAATCTGGTTTCTCGGAAAACGATGTCTGCATATAGGACGAGCTTGAGTAGGCGGCATCGGAGTTTGCCGCGAGCTATGCGGCTTCCACGGACGTCACAGCTGCCCTTTCATAAGCAATCTGATTGGCTGCGCTATTTTTCGAGTCGGCCGCTTAATCAGGGCTTCGCATTTGCCGAGACTAATAAGAGAGAGAATGGCACTGACGTCAGCGCCTAATTGCATCCGACATTCGGTGACACCAGGTCTTCCGCGCCTAATTATATTTCTCGGGGTGTTGGTGCAACGTGTACACTAAAACGGTATGCCGATAGACCGCAATCAAACTCAGAACGTCGCAAACTATTTCTAACAGCAGCGGGCGGTACACAGTCGGGAGAATAATTGTTAGTTTGCAAGATTTTTTTTTTCTGCCAGAACCACGGCGTGACTATGAGAGCCACCGTAGTGGACGGTTCCGGAAATTTCGACCACCTGTGGATATTTAACGGTGCACTGACATCGCACAGTACACACGGGCCTTTAGCATCCTTCGCCTACCACATTCTTCGGTTCTGTAGCTAGTGGTGGCTGGGAAGCTCGCTAGAAAAAAAAAACAATAAACATGAGTGTACGCCATACCATACTGAATACGCATCTTCCAATCATAACCTACCGGCAGCTTTGAGCTTGGTCGTGTGACTGAGACCACCCAGGGAACACTGGTAGTGAGGGCATCCTTCAGACTCGGAGTTTGGTGCACGTTAACAGACCCCAGGTGATCGGAAATTTCGGGAGCACACCACTATGGGTGACGTTGGGCCCTGACTTTTTTCTTTAACGGTTGCACAAATAGTGTACTTCCCTCTCCACAACCTCAACCAATCCTAACCGCACATCTGCTTCGTACAAGACAAATGAACATTACTGCTATAATGAACACGTACGTACTACAACAGCGCGGAGTAACGTGTGCGAAAAATGGCTGCACATTCGAAGTTTTATGAAGGTCCTTGCGTGAAGTCATGGCGACGTGCAAGAGAAATAATTCGCGTGAATTCCCGAAACGGAGTGGCACACTAATCTAAACCCAAGTCGTCTTTAAACCGGGTCGGGCACCGTAACTACATCTAGTAAGTCACTCGGCAGTCAAAGTTAGTTGTTTGGGAATGAGTTGTCAATTCAATTCAATTCTATGTTTATCTTTCAAAGAAAGAAGAGCAGTCACAAGAAAGCTGGGATGCCGCAACCACGCAGTTAAGTTCCTTACGCGCATTGGATGAACAAAACAAAAAGAAAGAAAGAAAACAATGAACACTATGAACACCACGTCTGGGTGTTAAGGCAGTCGAGGTCCTTCGACGTCGATGTCACGTGACATTATCACATGGCTACGTCAGTGACTTCATCATGACGTCGTCGCTGACGTTTTGGTGACCTCATTGCGTGACGCTGGGTGTGACTCTGGATGTGCCGCTGGGGTTGTCGTGACGTCATCATGCGACCACGTGGCTTTTGTCCCAAGACGACTTCGATCTCTCTGTCCGATGAACTGCTTATACGTAATGCTTTCGCAATCATCATTATTAGCCTATCTTATGGCCACTGGAGGACGAAAGCCTCTCCCAATGCTCTCCCTCCTTGCCTGTCCTGCGCGAGCTGATTCCATTTGATGCCTGCAAATTTCTTCATATCGGCGCTCCATCTTACCCTCTGTCGTCCACGGCTACGCTCACCCTCTCTCTCTTGGTATCCATTCCGTCGTTCTAACTCTCCATAGGTTATCTAGCCTTCTCATCACGTGGCCTGCCCATGTCCACTTTTTTTTTTCTTCTTAACATCCACTATTATGTCGGTGGCCCTCGTCTGTTCCCTGACCCAATCGGCTGTCTTCCTATCTCTTAATGTAAAGCCCATCATTTTTGGTTCCATAAAAAAGGAAAGGGGGGGGGGGGGCGAGTCGGCCAAGACACCTCCAGTCGACCTTGGCGTACGTGTTCACCGACACGAAACAACCGCCGTTCCAGAGCAGATGTTTCGAACGCGTGTTCCTTCGGCGGACGTGTGTGTAGATTATATAGAGGGACGAGCGCGCTTACGTCACACACTGCCTCTCTTGGACGTTGCCAAAAACGTGTTCGAAGATGTTTGTACATTTCGCAAGTGAGAGAGCGGTTTGCTCTGCTCGACTTCAAGATGCAGCTCGTTCGCTCCCTTCGAAGCAGGAACGTTCTTGTA
Organism: Hyalomma asiaticum; assembly: GCA_013339685.2. Classification (NCBI taxonomy): domain Eukaryota; kingdom Metazoa; phylum Arthropoda; class Arachnida; order Ixodida; family Ixodidae; genus Hyalomma; species Hyalomma asiaticum. Next base: position 26,214,812 of record CM023490.1, on the reverse strand, counting down.
GCAAGTGGGACGAGGAGGAGAAGATCCTTAAGCTTTCTTTTTCTCTCTCAGTCTTCTTTTAAAATTTCACCGAGCCATTGAAGAAGGGGAGGACAGGTCCTGTTTTCAACCCCGTTCATGTTTACAAAACCCGCTGGCGAATGTATACTTTTAAAACAAATCCCCTCGGTCTCGTAAAGAGAAGACCAGCCGTGGTTACTTTATGCGGCGTGCATCTGTGAACGCTTATATACACGCGACGAGAGGTCACCGCGAAGCGGTTTTCTTTTAGGCGCTGCGGTATATTTCTGTCTCCGTACCCTCTTTTTCGACTTGTTTTCATTTTTATTTCGATATATATCTAGGTTTTTGTTTATATCGGCGTTCAGGCCGCCGAAAGCAGCACGCCCCCTTTCCGCCGGGGTTTTGCAATTATTTTTTCTTAAGTATGGGTTATTTCTCCACACCCCGTTGAAGAGCTATGTTTGCTCTCCCTGCAATCTGGTCTTGGACCGAGTCGTGCGTGGAAAGTATACAACTTTCAACCATGTAACAGAAAGAGTGGATCTTTATAGCGTATCAGCTCGCGTACGACCTCTTGTATGTGCACTGTGCAGTGCATTGCGAATTACACTCGCATTCATTTGCACGAATGATATGCGGCAATCAAAAAGGTACTTGAACATTTTAAACTCGAACGAGAGCGAGCCACATAAGAAGAGGAAGAGTGGGAGGAGAAAGAAGAAAAAGATGACGGTGAAGAAGAAACTGAAAAGGAAGATGATGATGAATGAGACGAAGAAGATTGTTGTTGTTTTGTGGGGTTTTACGTCCCAAAACCAGTTCTGATTATGAGAGACGCCGTAGTGGAGGGCTCCGGAAATTTCCACCACCTGGGGTTCTTTAACGTGCACTGACATCGCACAGCACACGGGCCTCAACATTTCGCCTCCGTCGAAATGCACCCGCCGCGGCCGGGATTCTATCCCGCGACCCTCGGATCAGCAGCCGAGTACCATAGCCACTAGACCACCGTGGCGGGGCGAGAAGAAGAAGAAGATGGTGATGATGAGTATGACGATGATGATGAAGCACGAAAACAAGAGTGGGAGTCGGAAGAAGAAAAAGATGACAGCGAAGAAGAAGAAGAAGCGGAACGAGAAGAAGGAGGAATGATGATGATGATGAGAATGGAGGCGTCAAAAAAAACAGAGACCACATGCGTGCCGCAGTTTTCTCGGATTATGGTGAGTATATAACCGCCGATACTAGCCAAGGCAAGAGAAGTTGCTGCCCAAGTTTCGGGTTCCGATGTACATATATCGCTTACGCCAAATCTTCGAGGGCCGTATTCCGAGAACGATCGGCTTCGGCGATAACGTTAAATTGTCGCCTTTGGTGCGCCTTGATTGGCTGATGGAGGAAGGTCGAGCGAGTAGTCCCTTCGTGATCGGACACGTGACATACTACGTCACTCAAGGCGACACTGTCGCCTTTCGAAGATCATCTCGGAACGTGTAGGGCCCTCAAGATAATCACCGAACAGCCCTTGCACTAGTAAGCGCAAGTAACAAGGCCAGCACAGTAGGTGATCACCTGCACAACTTGAAGTAACATAACGCTACATCGGAAGTGGAATCAACCCGGTAAACCAGTTGTGCCGCGACGTGGCTACACACACACACGCACACACACACACACACACAAAGAGAAAGACCGAGTGGGCTTTACTTGTAGAGGGAACGCAGAATTAGCTTTTTATAAACTTCATCATCTCCATCACCTTCATCATGATGATGAGAAACCGACATATGACTTTAAAATTCGTGGTAAGATGCGTCAACTATGGATAAGGTTTGGTTATCGAGGTGTTTGAGTATACAACCGCCGTAAGGGCTGCAATATTGCTTCATTAAAAGGCTTTAAGGGCAGCGGGAGCACAGCAACACCGTGAGATAACGACATTTTGCTAAATGTAACTATACATATTCGCTTAGTTAGGCGTGAGAACGTCACAGGGATACCACACTGCACTGGCAAACATATTACTATTATTAAGGGCTGTACGTGCGTGTAACATGTCCTGCTACCAGTACAGGCCACGCGCTGTTTCGAAACATGCGAATCTTCGTTGGCACGGGCACAGTTTATGTAAGCTCGCTTGCTTAGTGTATATAAAACGCACCGTCCTCGCCGACTAGGCCTCTGTGGTAATGGAGTTGATGGATAAGGTGGTCACTTGGCTCGTGACACCGATGTAAATGCACCGGACGGTGCAAGAGCGCGTGGCCAAACACTTAATTTGTATACCCAGCATTCAAAACACCCGTGGTACAACTTTAGAGCAGTTAAAAATGGCGCACAGCATTCCATCTTATGTTTGTTTACATGAGCATGGCTAACCAACGTCTCGGAGTTCATTGTCAGTACAGCAAACGCAGCGAGGCTTCTGGTTAAAGCCTTGTTGCTGAGGGCCGGACGAACATCATTCAATCAACTAGTTCCAGATGGGCGCAGCACTGGAATAAACTCTCAGATTGATTACTGGTGTTTAACGTGCCAAAACCACGATCTGATTATGAGAGACGCCGTAGTAGAGGGAACTCCCAGGACACTTGCGAAATGGACGTTATAAGACGCTGACGGACCATCGGGGATCGCGGATCCAACGTGAGAGGAGAACTCGATGGAAGATGATGGTACAAATACCGTTAAACGTGCGGAAAGCAACTCGGGCACTAAACGCATACACACATGACCAGCGCTGGCTTCAAACTGGCTCTTCATTGACAGGTCTTTATTGACTAGCTTCAAGAAGTAATAGTAATAATAAACCGTTGGCGCCAGTGAAGCGTTACAGAAAGAAAAGAAAGAGGCGTACTGCACCGAAGACAAGCAAGATTGAAGCGTAGGTAAGGCGTCTCTTTCGCTTTCGCTTGCGCGGCTCCCTCACGTGACGTCATCGATAAGAGGGAAAGGGAAGAAGCACCCACGTGACGCGATACCGTAGGCCCACGGGACTGGCTTCAGCAACGGAATCCAATGAGTGCAGCTCAAGTACGCGAATGTTGTCGTTCCCAGAAACCCTCACGCCAGTTTGGGAAAGCAGGTTTACGCAACGTGCCGAGGATTTACGTAAACTAATCTAGCCGGGCGTGTTTACACAAGCTGACCAAGCCGGCATTCGTAACGAGCGCGGAGTGCGTACGTTATTTAATGACGTCAGCAGAATGACCGGGGGAAAATGCCGAGGAAAGGAGGGGGTATCGAAGTAAAATAAATTAACGGCTGTCGTTCGCTTAGGCTGGGTCAATGTTTCGCTAATATTAGCTTCGAGAGAGCCGCTGGTCAGCGGCGAAACGTAATAACGTTGTTGACCACGAAACCTACGCGCATCCGGCTACATATATGAAAACAACAAGAGACGCAAAGAAAGCAGGTGTCGCGAAGGTCATGTATTTGTGACCATGTACCACTGCTCTGGACGAGCGAAGACAGAAACGGAGGTGATTAACAAGAGGACAAGCCAACGGGGTGAGATCTACCTTCCAACTAATGTTTACTGAGTGACCCATGCGACCATTTATACACTCAACGCACCGGTGCCGTGAAACCAACAAAACAGCAAGCTAAAAACAGGAGTACAGAAAGAACAACAACCACATAACAAAAATTGGCCGCGTATCTGCGTGCTTCGCTGCAAATGTCGTCGTAAGACGATAGTCTTCTGCCGGCCATCTGGCAGCGCCGTCGGGAAACATGAGCTTGTGCAGAATCCATGGGCAACTGCCAGGTGGCGGCACCAGATCGTCGGCAGAGGCCTTTTTTTCGTGTATAGCGTCGCATTTTTAGCGCAGCCTAACAAACACTAGGGTCTCTAAACACTGGGGTCTCCAGAATTATGTACCTGTGTATTTTCTAGTAAAAGAACACACCTCCTAATACTTACGTATTGATGTTGCGCCTCAGATATGCGTAATATCTGCTTTTTGATCGACAATGTTCACAAGTATGAACGCAGCTACCAGTTCGAGATGGCTGGGCGTTAGGCAAGTGCTTAAACTTTGGCCGGGTGGCTGAATCGTGTAACAGACAAACAAAAAGACAGACCAAAATTTCTGCGTTCAAGTATCCCAAGAAGGACTATCGTCTTTAAAATAATCAAGTGGCACGTGGCAGCAGTGCGAGATATAATAACTCATTCCTTGAAAGTGATAATGAAGGTTGGCTTACACATGAGTCACCAATACTCAAGATCGTTTTTCTTCAATGATTTCCCTCGTCAGTTGATTATGGCTGCGGGCTAAAAATGGCGCTCTTTTTCTTTTTTTTTTTTTTTTGAAGGTGGCTTACAACCACATAACTTGCAGTGCTGCGCGAGGAATCCACTGCCTGTGATACAGTTTTGTCGCATTGTAGCAATGCTCACGAAGCCTGACATTTAGGCAACGGCCTGTCCGGCCTATATAAAACTTGCCGCAGGTAAGTGTAAAACCGATACCCTGTTGTCTTGTCCGCTTGTTTATTTATCCCTTCCTTCTCTGTCTTGGCTCGTCCAGAGCAGCGGTACACGCTCACAAATCATGACATACCAACTTGCCCGAACTGCAACGCTTTTGAACGTGAATATACAGCAGAGATGTATCAAACACCACATATGCTGATATGATAGAGAGGAGGGAGAAAGGGGGGGGGGGGTACGTTTCCTTATTGTTTTAGGGCAATGGTAGTGATAATCTCTTTGTTATCGCTGTGGTAGGCCGCTATTGGTTCTGCCACCATTTTCGAGCTACGTTCTCGGACAACACCATAATCGAAACACGATCTGCTCTACATTTCTATGCAACTCAGGCCTCGAATGACGTCATACAGCCCTTTTGAAAGCAGCCGCAACCTAATCTTTACCGAGAACGCGAGGGAGGGTGTTCCCATTGTTCACACAGGCGCCTTATCATCCATCACGCGGTTTCGATACTCGTTTTCTGGTTTTCTTTTGTTGAAAGGAATACTGAACTCAACGCTGTATGCCCGACTGCAAGAGATAGATACACCGTTCGCCTTCAATTGTTAGCCTGGCGTTTTTGTGTTTACGCTAGGAAATTTTCCGACCAAGAGGTATACAGCTTGCCTGTAAAAGAAAAAAACGATTTATCTTTTTCCAGTGTACTCAAATAAGAACTCCCGAGATAAGGGGAAAAAGTGTATAGAATAACATTCGAAGTGTCTCGAGCATTTGGCCCACCGGGTTCCAATACGTTAACGCCTGCGTCTTACGCGCGAGCATACGTTCCAGGCAGTGTGTTTCGTAACGATCCATTCGACGCTCCATTTTGGCACCGACGATCCATTTAAAGACGTCTCCCAATTCTTATCTGTCGTCGCAGCGAACGACCGCCTGTTCCGGCTATAACTTCGGTGAAGCTAGACGGCCGACCGCACAAACTGCGAAGTCTGAAGAAAAAGAAAAGATTAAACAAAAATAAAGAAAGAAAAGAACGAAACAAGAGCTGGATCGTTACAAGAACGCGTGCCCGGTAGTCCGGAACCACTTCTACTCGTTCTTGCTCCAAAAGTGCCGCGATAAGCTCTGTGTGGCTCCACGTGGACACATCGCCCTAATTGTCAGTACGCCCCAACACGGAGCGCTTTTATTAGTGATAGAGCAAAACTTGGGGATGCGAAGCGATATTTAACGTTAATGTTCATGTGCGAATCGAATCGAATACTTTTCCAGTAATTCCGTGTTAAATATTGAAGGAAATGTACTGAAATACATGCGCAAGGAAAGGAACATTCCTTGCAGGACTAGTGTGCTCCAACCATGTGGTTCCCAGCAAAGAGAGAGAGAGAGAAAGAAAAAGAGCGTTCTTATACTTAACCTTAAGTGCACTTTTAAAAACACTAGGTGGTCAAAATTACTGCGGTCAACGCCACGGGAGGCGTCTCATAACCACAGCTGGTTTTGGCAAGTAAAAACCCGATCAGTTATTGCTATGCATGAGTTGATTCACTGTAGTAAGGCGGCAACTTGGGCGAGTTGGTATCGGTTCATCTCAAGGTAACAGCGCACAAAAAACACGAAGACTGACAGAAGAAGCGACGCACACAACAAGCGCTGACTCGCAACTGAATGGTTTATTGGTCATTACACACATATATAGGCTTCGTGCATGTGCACGTGTCATGGATTGTCGCCGCGTCATGTCCAAGTAGGATAAAATCATGACATTCACAAAAACGCCTGCCGCAGAAAATCTAATTCTTTGTTACACAAATCAATGGAAGCTTGGCTTACACAGTTTTCTTTTTCGTTAGCAATATGATACGCTTCTACTACTTCTCTGTTAATCTGATGGCAGTGCTTATAGATGATCTTGGTGTTTGTGAAACCAGGGGAGCACCCACATGACCTACAATGCATAGATAAATTAGAATGAGCCGTGGTGTACAGGATTCCGCTATCGTGTGGTAGAACATATATTGGACAGACGGGACGCTGTATTAACACTAGACTGAAGGAGCACAATGCTTCTTTGAAGAATGCGGCTCATTCTAATTTATCTATGCATTGTAGGTCATGTGGGTGCTCCCCTGGTTTCACAAACACCAAGATCATCTATAAGCACTGCCATCAGATTAACAGAGAAGTAGTAGAAGCGTATCATATTGCTAACGAAAAAGAAAACTGTGTAAGCCAAGCTTCCATTGATTTGTGTAACAAAGAATTAGATTTTCTGCGGCAGGCGTTTTTGTGAATGTCATGATTTTATCCTACTTGGACATGACGCGGCGACAATCCATGACACGTGCACATGCACGAAGCCTATATATGTGTGTAATGACCAATAAACCATTCAGTTGCGAGTCAGCGCTTGTTGTGTGCGTCGCTTCTTCTGTCAGTCTTCGTGTTTTTTGTGCGCTGTTACCTTGAGATGAGTTGATTCATTGATTTGTGTGGTTTAACGTCCCAAAACCAGCTGCGATTATGAGAGACGCCGTAGTGGAGGTCTCCGGAAATTTCGACCACCTGGGGTTCTTTAACGTGCACTGACATCGCACAGCACACGGGCCTCAACATTTCGCCTCCATCGAAATGCAGCCGCCGCGGCCGGGATTCGATCCCGCGACCTTCGGATCAGCAGCCGAGTACCATAGCCACCAGACCACCGTGGCGGGGCACTATGCATGAGTTAACTTCGCCGCAGTACTTAACAGGTAACTTTACCGCAGCACTGAGGTGTTATGCGGCAGAGCGTACAACTTGCGGGAATCGCCCAGTGTCACGGGCAATGCCCAATTTTGTCCCTTAATTAATGCCTTCGAACAGTCAAATTCGAATACTGCCTCTGACTAGTTAAAATAGCAAAAGTTAGGTGCGAACGGAGCCGAATATAGCAAAAAGATAGACTAGCTGTCTTGCCGATGCATAAAGTGCCGCCATCTTGGACCCAAACTATATGGCGCTTAAGCTATACATCTTGAATATCCAAGATGGCGGCGCCCACGAATTTAAAATAGAATACTTATATATATATATGAGACGTAGCACTTTAGTAATGTTTCATTTATTTGTCGACGTTTCGGTCAGAGCCTGACCTTTCTCAAGAGGAAGGTCAGGCTCTGACCGAAGCGTCGACAAATAAATGAAAAATTACTGAAGTGCTACGTCTCATATTTATATTCATGCGGCATCCGAAGCTATCTACTTCGCCAAACTATATATATATATATATATATATATATATATATATATATATATATATATATATACTTGTGAGAACGGCTGTTCAGTATTCGAGAAGTATTCGGCATTCGATCCGCTTCGGCCGCTGTTCGATTCGCACCCGATCAGGTGTCAGGAATATCGGCATTCCAACACCCAAAATAGCCAGCGCCTGTTGTATGGGGGAAAACATGGTAATTGAATAAGGTGAGCGATGTTTATCTTGCTACGTTACAGGACACGTTAGGAAAAGGCCAGGAAAGGCACTGTCTTTTAAAGAGGCAACTGCTCCAGCGCCGCCATGATCGCGCACGAACGTGTCTTTCCCCTTTTTTCCCCTCTTCTGATCCCGCTCCCGAATCTACCGAGCCGGCAGCAAGCACACCATTAACACAAAAAGAAAATAAACTACGAGTGTTCCCGATAAGGCTATAAATGGCGACAGTGGTCCTTGCCTCCCTAAGTGCTGTCGCACGTCATGTTAGTCAGTTCGCTACACACTACGACAACGGCAGACGAAAAACGGATCGGGCTCTTTCCTTTTATAGCAGACGACGACTTAAAAGCTCCCCGACGCCATTAGCTAGCGCAGTTTGCTCGGCTGACGTCACGGAAGGTCACCGGTCTAGTCCTTCCTCCCTCCCTTTTTCCTTCCATTCCCTCTTGGCCTTGGCCTGACCCCTTTTCCTCCGCTTCGCTCACCGCCATCACCTCTGCATCCCTATTTTTTTCCCCGCGTCCTGCGCATGCGCGCTGCTAAAGTACCTTCTCAGCTAGATTTCCAGTTGTAAGAGAAGCTCACATCTCTCCCTCCCACTCTCTCCCTCTCTCCAGCTTTCTTTGAAAGAGAACTCGCAATGGAAAACATTTGATTGCTATTTCTATCCCTCTATTCTTTCCCTTATACATCCCCTTTTTCCGGGATTTCTGGGTGTTTTAAGCTTGGTGGTACGTCAGTAAGTGGATTGTGAAAAACCCGACGATCCCGTGCCTCCGGGACGTCTGCAAGACTGCGGGGCTTCTGCTGCGAAGCGTAAATACGTGGGCCTCGAAACCCGGTGACGTCACGAGTTTCCGAGGAGCAACTGCTCCCGTCGACGGCAACGTGTTGGATACGTGATCGATACGGACGCTGTGCAGGGCGCCTTGGAGACCGAAGGAGCAGGGAGGAAATTCCCTTTTCACAAAAGAACGAAAGAGAGTGAAATAGGAGCGAGGATAACCAGTTGGAACGGCTGAAAATGGTGCGAAAAAAAAAGTTTAAAGGAAAGGGCAGTGAGGAAGGCTGGGAAAATGGGTTTAGAGCTATAACAGTTGGCTGCCTTCTCCGAACGCAGGAGCAGACGATGCAGCGGAGCAGACGACGCCAAGGGGGAGGGGGGGGGGGGGGGTGATGGGCGGGAGAAGCGAACGGTCGAAACGAAACAAAACGGAGCGCAGCACTCGTTCTGAAGCTGTCGAGCCTTTATTCTTTTTTCTTTTTTCGTGGAGTTTGTTTCGCTCATTCATTGTTTTACTTCATCGTCGCTCGCTCCTGGCGAAGTGGGAGGCCAGTTATAAATAGCACGACTCGAACAGCTTTCTCTCTCAACTCTTTCACTCTGCGTCTCTTCAGCGATGCCGGTTTTCTTTCCTGGAGACCATTGTGTCTGTAAGCCAATGGAAGTGGAGGCATTTTAGTCTGCTCGCAGTGTCGTATGCTGGCAGCACCGTCTGCTTCGTACCGTCTGTATCATCTGCGAATCGAGCGAGGAGCAGACGCCGTATTGCATACGATATTCGATTATTTTACCCTCCATTCCTTCCAGACTATAGACTCTGGCTTTCAACAGAGAGCTTTCTCTCTCTCTCTCTCTCTCTCTCTCTCTCTCTCTCTCTCTCTCTCTCTCTCTCTCCGCTTCAAGTGTACTTGAATCCAAACGTACTTCATGCGGACTCCGTGGCATCTTTCGAAAGTATCTACGCGTCTAATACAGAATGTTCTCTCCTGGAACTTACAAACGCCTCTGGAAAGCTTAATTCGTCTTCACCCACGAATTGATTCCAGGTACTTTATCCTGGACACTAAAATTTCGCCATCGTGTCAAATTTTGTAATGGCGGCAATTTGAGCCAATAAGAGGGAACGTAGCAGCCCTCTTGGCCAATCAGAGCTGACAAGATGGCGAATGGGACAATATGGCGGAATTTGACAGCGTCCAGCATAGTACCCCCAGGACTGCGACGCTTCAGAGGTCTCGTAATCGCCGTGTCGTCTTGATCGTCATATTTTTTTTGTCATTAGCTGATTGCGTATTAAGTATTCAGCGCCGAGTTAGCTATCGCTCTGTTGGGCAGTACTGAAATGTTTACACCGAGGAGCCTTGAACACGTTAGAACATAAGATTTGATTGACTCACTCCGATAGCCTTTCTTGGTGGTGAAATCCACGGCGACGATGTCCGTCGCGGCCATTGCCCATAACTACGTGCAAAAATATTCCTTTCCCGCGAGAAATCTAGTATTTGTACAAGTTACGTTGCAAGTGTGTACAGTCACACCGTAGTTCCACGCCGTGTGAATTTTCTAAGGGGTCGGCATGTTAAAGCTGCCTACCCTTTATAAAGTTGTCTACCGCATGCAATTAATCACCAACAGCGATGAGTGGTGTGGTTCCTGTGGAGCTCCTGACCACAGATAAGTAGAGCGTTTTAGCGTTAAAGCCCCCAAGCGCTAGGATCCTGGCGTTCCGGCATTCTTTTGTTGTCTCGCTACCCCCAAGCGGAATACAGAAGAACACAAGAACGCGCGCTCGCAGAGCCGCTAGGGTACCAAACACTAAAGCTATCTGGTAAGTTCAAGGAGTCACTTTGGGTGTCGCGAATGCAGGATATCATTAAAACAGCTAGCAGTCGGGTTAGTAGTAGCAGGAATTGTAGTCTACGTACGACTGTCTCTTGCACTTCTTTCTACTCGTCTTTCTCTCCCCACGCAGAGTAGCATGTCAGCGATGTTTCAACGCCCGCTAAATTATCTGCCTTTCAATAAAGAGCTCTCCCCCCCCCCTCTCTCTCTCATACAACACGGACAACTTCAGAAAAATACGCAGATGTAGTACAGCTTGCAACGCTGCGAAGAACAAAAAAATGGAGTAGCCGATGTGATACACGTCAACCTCTACACAGCACTCAAGTTGGAACAGAACAGACGCCCTCAACTTGCCGTTTCAAGTCATACGAGTGGTGTATGTTATACGAATAACCCTTCCCTTTTCTATTTTACTTCTTCGTGCTATGGTAGTCGTCTATTTCGAGCTTCGGGAACGCCATATTTTCGCTTATCGTCTGCTGCTTTATACTACAGGCAGGCGAGTTCTCCGTCGTCTGCTCCGACGCCCGCGTGGGTCGCGCAAATAGCAATATCGGGAGGAAAGTCTTCCAGGGAATATGGTCGCGCCCCTCGCTAGCCCGTTCGCAATATGTACATCCCACCGAGCGAACACCCCCGTAAGTATATTGCAATATGTATATATATACGGCTAGAGTTCGACGTTTTGTAGACGTCTCAGCACGACAAGTATCTCGCGCGTTGTGCGTGTGTGGGCGTGCGAGGATGAACGTATCGTGGGCGGACGCAAGGCAACATGTGGTGCGGCGGAAAGTTTTGGGAAAGGGGGAGGCTGCCGCTCGATTTTTCTCTGCGAGCTCCGGGTGGCGCTAGTGGGTCAAGGCCTCCCCATCTTTCCCCCTTTCTCCCTATAGGTTCTTAGGAATGGCCGACAGTCGCAGGCACGCCTCTTCCCTATCTCGCGAAGAACACACTACACAGAACAACCGACGTAGAAGCGGAGGTACGCCAGAACGTATCGGGGGGAAAATAAAACTTCCGTTGTTCGACAGACAAGCTTTCGTCAGCATTTGTTTAAATTTGATTCGCGGGAACACGCCATATCTATAGAACTCGTGCGTACGTCTGCTTATACTCGCAGAAACACGTCAGGTACAAATATAGCTCCGCGTCGTCAGCTTTTCTTTCTTTTCTTTCGCTATCTGCCTTCTGTCACGAAGGTCCTCGCGGATTCCAAGACAGGAGACGAGCCAAGGCTGATTCCCTGAGATTTTTGTCTTGGCTTGGCTGTTTCATTTTTGATCGATCTTCGCTATGTATAGAGCGCTGTCAACAAATAACCCGCACTCGTTCCTTGTCAACAACAACCTTATCTGATGATGCGAGTAACCTTATTTTAAAAGAGCCACGATGTCATTCGTGGGAGACAGTGTGTTTAATCAATGCCAGATGAATGAATGAATGAATGAATGAATGAATGAATGAATGAATGAATGAATGAGAACAGCTCAACGGAAGGAGCAGTCAGGTGAAACAGTTACGCTGGGTATGTCCTGTCTTCAAGGACATCTTCAGTGACTGAATTTTATCACGGCAGAAATTCTGTTCTCATTTGTTTGTAACCCTACTAAAATCTTTAACGATCTTAATGGCGGTGTTTGCCGTGTGGTGGTGACGACGAAATGATAACGACAACGACTACATATATTTAAAACAGTGCGCTTGATACTACCCCGAACTGCTGCGACATGAAGTGTCCGCAACGGTGGTACGAGTGGTACAGCTGTGGTTCCCGACTGCTGTTTCGAAGGGTGCAGGCTTGATTTCAACCCCGGGCCTCTAGCATTTTTCGATGGAGGCGAAAATGCTAGAGGCCTGTAAACTAGACGATGTCAGTGCGCTTAAAGGATCCCTAGATGTCCAAATTTTCGGAGCCCTCCAAAACAAGGAGAGAGTCAATCATATCGTGCTTTTGACACGCAGAACCACATCACATAATATCACACTACACTCGGCCGCAAGTCAAGAAAAAATGCGGATTTTCACCTCAAACTATCACCCCCTCCACCTTCCAGCTAATTATACCGCTGCGTCAACGTGACGTCATGGCCAACCAAATTCGCGCTGGAGTAGCGCTAGAAACCAAAAGCGTGTTCGTCCGCGCTTACGATCTCTTTTCCCAAAATGGCTGCGTCCGCTGTTCGCTTGTTTGTTTCACATAACGCAACGAAGATGTCAGTGCTTTGGTTTTGCACAACGAACGACGTGAACGCGTTGATTTTCTTTCGAAAGATTATTTCTTTCCTTTGCTGAAAAATGAAGCCGTTTTATGGAACTACTTGCTGGTGCGGACGCGCTCGGGAAAGCTTAGCCGAGCGATACTCGTAGCCGATAACGTCTACAGTTCTACAGTAACGTCACCCTGACGCCACGACACAACTGACTGGAGGAGATCCTTCAATAGAGAAAAGACCGCGTTTGTCTTAACCCGTCGCCGACTACAGCCGCATGGTTCAGACACTCTTTCATTTCTTCCTGCAATTTTTAGACGAATCTGTGCTTTTTAAAAACGCTACATACCGCAATCACGAGCCCCACTAACGAGACGTGGCTGAGTAGGGAGAATCCACATGTACTAAATTTGGAGCGATGAGCGCGTGACACAAACCAAAAGCAAGACGTGCCGAGTCGACTTGCATGCAACAGAGACGTGTAACTATATGGCTGGCATATGTATGTGGGCAACAGTGATAAAGCCGCTCCATTGTGCACGGCGTCTCCCAAAGTGCGACATCATTCCGCACAGGCTGGCCCGGAGCCAGCCGGCTATAACCAGCTCGGCCCATCAGAATGAAACATGACGTTCCCTGGTGGAAACGACTGGAATACGTAACTGCGTCCTGCATCGCAGTGGAATATCTTGCCGACGCGATCTTCAGGGGAACCGGAAAACAAGGCTTATCATCCGCGAACATCGCATCAACCAAGTGAGATAAGAGAAAGGGAGAGAAATAGAAGAAAAGAAAGGGCAAGGAGGTTAAGCAGATGAGCTTCCGGTTTGTTACCTTGGATTGAGGGCAAGGATTTACACAACACACCCCTAACACCCACCCTCCCCTCCCGCCCAGCTGACCCCCAGCTGGCAGCTGACCAATAACTTCGCATCCCCCCCCCCCCTGCGTTCTGGTCAACACCCCCCTCCGCCCCACCCAGAATCAAAATTCTGAATAACTCCCTGAGTGGGGGAAAGACAAAGGGCTGAGATAGAAGGCAATCGATACCTGCAAATATGTCATTATTACCCTTTATGTGCTGTGTAACCCCCCTCCCCCCTAAGTATTGTCTTATGGCGCTGAGGGTACTGTGATTAATAAGGAAATAAATAAATAAAATAATAAATGGAGAGAGAGAAAGAGAGACGAGAGCACTAATCACTCGCGCGCACTTAACGAAGAGGCAGTCGCAGAGAGCTGCCGGCTTCAAGTACGTTAACAATGCGTTGGTAACCTTCCGTGGCAGCTAAGCACATGGCCATGGTCGCAGAATCCCGGCTGTTGAAGACGGCCTTGAGCACCATCTGGAGTGGGTGTCTCCGGCTGTCGTAACGAGCGGAAATGTGCAGGACATCAACAGTGTGAAGATACACTGCGTCTATATGGAGTGTCGGCAGGGGTAAAAAAAGCAACGTATTACCCCGAAAAACGCCTCTAGCGGGATCGTATCATCGGGGTGTGTATACCTATCTACTGTCACGTGGTTATACAACACAGCTGAAGAATAAGCACAATGCGGATGTACCCCGGCCTTTCCTTTTTTTTCTTTTTTTTTTCAGGTCTTCGATTAATCCTTACGAACGGGGCTTCAAAGGACAGCAGAAAGAAGACTTTTTTCTGAAAACTATGGTAGCACTAGATAACGGGACACAAGGAGAACACGGAGAACACACACACAGCGCTACACTTCCAACAAATGATTGATATTCTGGGCACCCCGTGGTTCTCGTACACTTTTTTTTGCACACAGCTATTTTTTTTTCATATCACGCACGGAAACAAAAATTTCAACTCTTACGCAAGTATTGTAGCTCCTTTCTTGAGAGCGCAATCGACGGACTGCTGACTGTTTCCGTGCGTGGTATGAAAAAAAGCTGTGCGCAAAAAAAAAAAAGTGTATAAGAACCAGGTGGTGCCCAGAAATAAATCATTTGTTGGAAGTGTAGCGCTGTGTGTGTGCTCTCCGTGTTCTCGTTGTGTCCCATTACCTTGTGCTACCATAGTTTTCAGAGAGTGCCATACCAACAAGCCCGCCTCGCAACTTTACTCGAAAGAAGCTTGTCTACGTTATCAGCATGGTAACGAATTTCGAAGCACGCAGTCGTGTTAGGCTTAGCGGTTCGCCATTATTACACAAGGGGGCGACTTCCAGAGAGTTATCCATACGCCATTAATTTAACGACCTCGAGCGTTCATTAAAAACGACTGTGTTAATGCGCTCGCGTTGCGGCGCTAAACTAATGAGGTGGTATAAAGGCTGGCCGCGTGACCAGCAGCACGGTCTCCCAACGGGACCACGCCCTGCACGGGCGGCCGACGTCGTGATGTCGAGCAGTGCCACAGAGCCGCACAGATTTGTCCCTGCCGTGCGGCGATTTCGAAACACTGACCTAATTTACTCGCTCACCAGATCTGGTTCATTATGAGTGCTCGACCGAAAGCAGCGTGACTGGTGATTATATAAGTGAAAATCTAGCAATGAAGAGAAAAAGAAGAAACACAATCTGTTAATTAGATTCAGAAGCGCCGCCAACGTCTACGTGATAGCACACTTCGGGAATTCCGTACAGTGTAGGAAAAGCTAGGTAGAAGGAACATAGAGATGGGTGCCCCGCAACGATGGTTTAGTGGTCATGGTACTCGGCTGCTGATTCGAGGGTCGCGGGATCGAATCCCCGTCGTAGCGGGTTCATTTTGATGTAGGCGAAATGTTGAGGGTGCGTGTACTGTGCGGCGTCAATGCCCGTTAAAGAACCCCAGGTGGTCAAAATTTTCCGGAAGCCTTCCACTACGGCGTCCCTCGTAATCACAGCTGATTTTGGTAAGTAAAACCCCAGAAATCAATCATCGAAATGTAGACGGGTGAGGACCAAAGACCTTTGGGGGATGCCATTGGAGTTCCACGTAAAAGCTCGCGGGTGCGAGTCAAACCACTCTTTTCGACTGTGTCGCTATATCAGGTTTGTCCAAACCAGAACAGGAGTTTAGGACAGAGGCACGGGCTTTAAGTGGTACATATTTAAAGAAATCGCCTGAGGACAATGAAGAAAGGGCAATGTCACTAGGGCCGGCGTTTCGATTAATGGACTTCTCTCCATCATGGCAAGAACTTGCCCTCTTGTAAACCAATATGCATTTTGCAATGGAAAGGCGGGAAAACATGGACACAAGAGCAGAGGAGTTGACAACATGAACGCCGACTATCAACTGAAGAAAGGCACTGCGGACGATTTTAGGTTGGGCAAGCGGGACGCCGTGTTAATCAGAGATTAACCGAACATTGAAGATAAAGGGTGGTTAACCAGTGGATCGCCTTCTAATCTTTCCTTACACTGCCGCGATTGTAACTGCAAGCCCGAGTTAGATCAACGCACGATCTAGTACAGGCACGAGAATGATGAAGCGCGCCTAATGGTAGTTAATGGTCCTAATGGAAGCGCGCCATACCAGTTATAGTGGAAGTTCATGCGTGAGTCAGAGGTCGATTAGCTTACGCGAGGTACAAATAAAATGCCTTAACAGTTCTCTCTCAAGTAGACCGTCACGTGTACTCATTTGACAGGTGGCACTTCCATTCCTGAGCATGCACAGATAAGTTTTGAGTCTTTTCTTTTTCGTCTCGATGCTCTCCTTCATTTGATAGTCGGCGTTAATGTCTTTTATACTCTTGTAACCGTGTCTGCACGCTTTTGCGTAATGAACCCTTACCAGCTCGCTCAGCTTTCTGTCGTTCTAAACGAATATGCGTAATAGGTGAATTACTTTCGAAACTAAAACCCAAAGCTTTCTGCGAAGACTGCAGTACTTTCGCGTGTAATAGCGGCCTCGGCCAAAGTTAGACATACCGCTGTAATAACGTCAACTATTCACTTTTGTAACAACTTAATAAAACTACACGAGCACATAGATGACTGCAATGAATCAATGCCACGCTCCGACGAACTCTATCGAAACAATTTCGCCGCCATTGCTTCTTTGTCGTTGTACGTTGACGCAATTGGAAGGTGAGTTGCGTTATACACGAACCTTGGCTCTGGGCAAGTGCTCTGGACATGTCTATTTAAACTCAGCACCACCGGACTCCCACAACTTTTGCAAACGAATATATGTAGAGCGCAGAAGGGACGTACAAGGCGGCACAAACACAAAGTGGAGCGCTGTCCCTCTAATTGTATTCTTCGTTAACCACGTACCAACTAGGCCTGAATAGTCTCCTTCACTCGTGATGCTCGGGCTGCACGTTGAGAGGTTGTGCCGCGACGCTGACAAAGAAAATATGTGTGAAGCCAGAACTTGGCAGTATTGTGGGGTCCCCCGTGTGCTCGACGAACAACACACTACACCGCAGCGCAAACCAATAACATAGAGTACCTTTTACATAGTACTCACGCTAGCCCAATTATACAAATAACAGGTACGATATAGTAACGAAAGGGAAGGGGTCAAGGGCTCGTTCTTTATTTGTTAGAAACAACTTAATGAGCAAACAGATAATGAAGCCTAGGAAAGCATAGGGGAAGTTACTTGTGGTATTGTAATTGTGAAGAAAGTAGAAAGGAATTAAAGTGGACGAAAAGACAAACCTTGCCTTCGGTGGGAACCGAACCCACGACCTTCGGATGTCGCATCGGTAGAGCAACGGACGCGACATCCGAAGGTCGTGGGTTCGGTTCCCACTGAAGGCAAGGTTTGTCTTTTCGTCCACTTTAATTCCTTTCTACTTTCTTCACAATTACAATACCACAAGTAACTTCCCCTATGCTTTCCTAGGCTTCATTGTCTGTTTGCTGATTAGGTATGATATATAGTGTAACACATCGAGCGCAATCGATGGTGTTCGACTCACCGCAACAAGCCTCGCTAGTTAAAGGCCAACACTAGCGGTTTTCCGACGTCAGTGGATTCCAGTGAAATTTGTTGGGTACGTTCCTTGTCAGACTTCCGCTATTAGTGGAAAATTACGGGCTCTAGAGATGCGCAGGTTGCTTACAAATCCCCCTTTTTAGTGATCGCTTCAAACCTGGCTTCCTACAATTGTTGGCCACGTTGTGTGTTGAAGTCATCTTAGGCGAAGTGACGGGTACCATATCTTCGAGATTTGCGCGCACCGGCCAACCTGCGCGACCTTTCCGCCAGGGGAAGGGCGCATGCGCTGTCGCACAGAAGGCGCGCAATGACTCACCTGACGTCACTGCTCAGTTGGATTCGGTTTCGATTTTGCGGTTTTTGCTGCGCGTGATAGGAGAGTCTCGGGAACATGGAATCGCCATTATCTTGACACGGCAAAAAAAAAGTTGCCATAGGTGACCTTCAAATCTGGCAAACAGAGCCGTAATCGGGAAACGTGAAAGACGTCCGCGTGATCGTCCTAACAAATCCCGTCGCCGCTGTACGAGCGAGACGTCCCAAGCCAGAGTGCGAGCAGCCGTTCCTCGTGGCCCCGTCAAGCCTTACCGCCAGGTAGCACTACCGTGGGAACACCAGCGGTAGGCAAGCGCCTAAATGTTGCACATCCTAGCTATTGTGACCATCTTCTAGGCACCTAGGCACAGAGTCTCTAGGGATTTTGCCGATAGTGCGCCGTCCGACCGTGCGCGCCGTCACCACCGTCACTTGTTGACGGCCCGTTTAACGTGTCGCCGACGTTTCAGCCATGCCGTGCCATGTGCTGTCAGCTGTTGCGCCGATGGTTCTACAGTTCTGACTCGTCAGTCATCGACTGAGCCTCTGCGTCTACTGGTGACCACGCGCCGTGCAGCTTCAGTGGCGCCTTGGCAGTGTATATAGCGAGCTTTGTTTACCCATGCTTGCTTCGCCGTGGCCACCTTCGATAAATCGACGACTTGGTGATGACACGTGAGGAATAATCCCTGTTATTTCGAGCTTTGCGCTGTGATGCGCTCTGCTACATGTAATAGCCAGAATTCACAGTGTGCCAGTTATATATCGCATGTCGTGTCGAAAGCTATCGTTCAATCGCGAAAGCGTCGGGAGCGTGCTAGCAAGCTTGTTTACAGTCGTTAACAAAGGCGCCAATCAATGCAATTGCGTTCGGTACATTCGCGATTGTTCCGAGTGGAAAGTTCCATTTAGTTAACTGAGCCCTCGATGACCCAGTGGGGAAAGAGCCTGCGTGCTGTCCTCATTCTCCATGTGGGAGTTACGCTGCTCTAAATCTAGCTTATCGATGCGTGCTCACTGCTGCAAAAAAAAAAGCTCCTTCTCCCTCCCGACACTGATTGCGTATATTGTCATCGGCCATTGTACGTTTATTTATTGTTCAAATGATTCGTAACTCCTGTCATGTCGCCGTTCCGTTGTATGCGTTACTTTCCGAGGTATTCAATTTGTTCAATAAATCAGTCAGAAAGCTGAAGCATAGAGAAGTAACGCTCAAGACTGCTTGTTGTGTGCCACTTCTCTCCTCCGTGCTTTCTCCTTTCTGACTGGTTCATTTTTCAGCATTATGTACCACCTGACCAAGGTTTCAAGCTTACTGCCATTATTTAATTTGTATTTTGCTTTAATCTTTGGCAGGCATCGTGTGGTAATGTGCGCTGAAACAGAAATACTACTGGCATCTCAAGTTCCTGGAACACACATATAAACTTTTGGCCGGCATTAGTCGTACCAGGAGGCTTGGCTGTACGCAGGGGAATATTACAGTTCTAAATATTTCAGGCCTGACTTTGCCACTATGAGGGCTTCGTAAAAGGTTCAACGTCCCTGTAAAGAAACAATATTTCCCCATGCGTGATATGCTTACCTTTATTTGTGACACCTACAGCAGTAGAGTAAAGCATGCAAGGTTGACATTTGAGGGACGAAGGACATAAACTTGACGAGAACTAAATACTTATTGAATTCAGTTGCATGTTGTCTTTCTTGTCTGTGCCCCTTTTGTAAACGCAGTTTTCATCGCGAAGTTCTTGCTCTTTGTCCCACAAATCTTGCATCAACTAGCCCAACGCTTCATGCTTGTACATGCCAGAGTGGCCTGTCAAATTGGAATCCTTGGTGCAGAAGATTGCATTTTCAGCACACATACCATTGCATGCTTGTTTTTGGAGGCATTGTAAATTAGGCAGCAAATTCTTGGTTATTAGTGGTAAATGTAGCTCTGTGCTCTGTGTTTCTCTCTATTTCAGGATCTCCTATTTGAGAGACAAAATGGAAGGGCAGACCCAGCGGACAGCAGTTTTATTGCTTCAAGAAAGCGGCAATGTACAGCAGGCGCTGTTAATCGTTGACTTTAATTGCCACCCCTCTGGAAAATATCTGCTCCTGTGTATCAGTGGCAGCGATGACAGAAGAGTTAAAGCACCTTCAAAATAAGCCAGCACTGCAAGAGGGAAAGATGGCTGGGTTTGAGTGACATTTGTACCCAAGTTCATGGTGATGGCCGCTGTTAATTTCCTTCATTTATACTTCACACCGCGTATGGCTACAGCACAGCACTAGGTTAGCAAACACTGCCTGAAAATGTACCGTTCCACCTACTGATTCATCATTCACCAGCATTAACAAGAGACCCAAGACATTTTTTTTTCACATGTGGCAGTGCCCTGCCAAAGTGACAGAACGTGCGCTAAAGGGCATTTGCTCAAAACGACGCTGTAGTTCTTTTGTTGTGTGCAGGGGTATAACATAATTAGTACGATCTCGATGTATTCATTATACCTTGACCATTTTAAACCATGTGTGTCGTTGCCGTCCGAAGATGTCAATAAGAGTGTGATTTGTCTTGGCCATCCGTTCAGTCTTATTTGACGATTGCCTTCAAAAGTTTGTACTATAGTTGGATACAACCTAAAACAACAGCAGTTGGCAACAAGGGCTGACGGACCACGCGCGCCGGTGTTACTGCGCCAGCCAATCAAAGCAGACAAAATCGCCGTCGTGCCACCTTTTCAAAATGGCGCTGTGTTTACGCCTTCTGCACCTGCGGAGCGTCTATTGTTCTTGGGCCCTTTCATCGGTGCAAGCTAGGGAACCTACATGTGCGCGCTTCCGTCTTTTAGGGTGGTGATAGGTTTGTTCATGGTTGCCTACAACCGCCTTAGGCGGCCGCCAGACTTGACGGGCCGCCATTTTGGGTCCCAGTATTGCCTCGTTTGCATTGACGGTTGTGCGGGGGCTTCAACAAGAATGCGTTAGTTCGTTTATATAGCAAATTTGGTAAGCTGGAGGGTGGTTCTCTGAAGTTAGCCACCATTTTCTAGAACAGAAAGAACGTGTTCGTTGAAAACAACGACCACATTTTCGAGGGAGAGCATGCAGTGTCCACGTTTTTTTAACACGAAAGTGTTTTATGCTGGGGTCCACCAAGAAATGCGTGACGTATTTCCGTAACGGAAGTAATTTCTGAAAAACACGTATTGGAGATTGAAAAAGCGTCACCCGCTGGGATTCGAACCCACAGCCATCCACGGTGCGGCAGCAGTAACTGGAAGCGCTACCAACCATGCCGCACTAAGACCTGCAACAGAAAGGAAGAGACGGACTTTATATATTTACCAGACCGCTTTACATTTCGCATCTAATTGATGTTCGGTTAAAACAAACGTATTCAGCAAGCAAAGTTGCTCTTAAATTAACATCGCCTCCCTTTCACAGCACTCTTGGTTTTTAGCGGTCGTGCCGCCACCTAGGAAGGATGGAGCGAAGTCGCCAATGGTCGCGTTAATATGCGCAACGGCGGTTAGCGTTTCAGTAGTTTCGACGCCTCTATCGCCATGCAGGCTTCGGCGTCCTGCCGGCACTTGCTTCAGCCATGGCCGCTACATAATTTATCTTCTGCGACGTATATCAAAACCAGTTGTGTTGGGCGCGCTTCACTCCAAGAGAGCAAAGACGGCCGCCGACGAGCTAATGATGCCCCTTTCGCACCACGAAGTGTGCGTTCACAAAACTATCCTCTAACAAACCGTTAGATTTCGCTTGCAAGGTTTCACCGTTTGCGGACGCCCCTGGTTTCTGGTAGGTTTGCACAGCGCGCTCCGCCTTCCGTGCTTTGTCTCCGGAGAAATGTGTCGTTCGAGAGCTTTCGCTTGTGCGCAGCTGTCGAAGATCCCTGTGCACTGCCGAGGTGACGAAGATGTGTACATGCAAAGGGTTCACATGTCTAGAATACCCAACCCACCTCTCGTCCCTCGATTTGCCAGACTGTCGCTTATGTGCGAAGACAGGTTTCACTTTCGTGTTACACCGATTCCTATGTCAGAGGGATCAACCACATTTTGTGTGTGTGTGTGTGTGTTAAATTTGTCCCCCTGCGATCGAAAACAAATTAAAATAATGTGGGGGTAGAACGCACCACCCGAAGGTATATCGGGCTTACAGCCAATTGTAAAATAAAAAAGAAGGGAAATATTCCCGAAAGGTGAATTTCGAGGGAGAGCCAATTATCTAACAAAAAAGGTGGGGGAGGGTGTAGGAGGCCAAAGCAGTGAGGGGTCAATCTGCGCGTAATGAGGCGTGAAAGTTTAAGGTCATGCCAATTACGATAATGCCGGTTTGAATTTCTGGCAGAGAAGGCTCCCGGGTATATTTTAGTGCAGATATGCCAATGTAGATGTTTTAAATGCGTGAAACGCAACAAACATAATGCCCTATCGCGAAAATTGAGCTACTACCAATTGTATAAACTATGGGTTAGTCCAGGTGTTTTTGTGGTGGAGAGACAAGATGCTGCTGTCGGGGGTTGTCCTTCACAGTAAAGAACGTCTGCCCTTCATGTGGTGCTGGTGCCGAAGGGCAAGGCGATGAGAAGGCGGGCCGAAGGAGTCGGTCCTTGTGCAGCAGATGACTTGGGGACCAGGGACTATAGCATGTAGAACATGTTCAGTTGACGAAGGCGTGGTGGCAATGGGAAAATGACGATCCAAAGAGTTGGAGACAAGGAAAAATGCTTGAGGAGACGGGCTGTTATGGAGTGCCGGTTAAGTTCAGGTGAAGGTTGCCAGAATGGAGGGAAGGGAGTGCTCAGGCCTGCAAGTGGTTAAAGACTAGACAGGTAGCCAGGCCATCTTACAAAGCCACATAGCAGCAATGCAGTGAGCTACAGTGAGGTGATGTATGATATAATATGGTTGATGGTTGGTGCGGGCGTAATAGCCGTAGAGGTGCCCTCGCCATCATTAGGCTGAAGAACGGCTATGGCGTACAGCATCCAATACGATACCTCGTGTGAGTAAGATTTCTAAGGTGATGAGAAAAAACTAGGAGGCGTCTGCGGAATGGGAAGGTGAAGGAGTGACAACGGCGGATTCGCGCATTAGGGTCACCAATTGCATTAAGAATGCGCGGGCTGGTTTTAAATGAAGGTATCGGGGGAAGTGTGCGTAGGTAATAGTTGTGTTGTGGTGACGCAGGTGTCGAACTATATGTTGTGTTCGTGGGCACTCATTGAAGTAGTGTAAGTCTCCTGTACAAAGCTGGTTGCATGCGCAGCGGTCGGACATGGTAATGTTAAATCTTTTAAGATAATACTGAAAATGCCCGTGACCAGTCATTAAGTGTGTTAACTTTCTATTCGGGGGAAACCATTTTGGGATTTGGTAGACGCTTTTGATCCAGTGGAATAATGAAGTATTCGGTCCTTCTGTCTGCCAATGTGTATGCCAATGTGAAATCATAATTTTGTGTAATTCGGACCTTGTCGCGCGGACGGAAATTTTGGCCATCCTCGCAGACCCACTGTTCATAGCTGAGGATGCTAGGGTGTCGGCAAGTTCATTCCCCAAGATACCTTTATGTCCAGGAATATGAAATAATCGGAAGGAAAATCCTTGCACCTGAAGTTGATAAAGAATGTTCTTAATATCTAATACTCTTGGGTAGGTATCATTAAGAGAGGCAAGTTTAGTAAGCAATGAAAGGCAGTCAGTGTAAAGATGGAAGGGGGTTTGTGGGTTTGTGGGTTTGCGTCATGATATATTGTAAACATTCACACACAGCTATGAGTTCAGTTGTATAAGCGCTTGAGGCGTGGGTTATTCTGTATTTGTTAGCTTGCAAAATGCGCGTTCGGCTATCCATTATAATGTACGCAGATCCGGCCGAGTGCGATGTGTAGGAGCCATCTGTGTAAGCATGTAGAACGGGAAGGCGGAACGTGTCAGCTTGTGCTAAGGGATCAATTTTAGTGAACGAATACTTATGTTTTAAACTGGGGTGGCAGGTGCATGGAGCGGTGTCGTGCAAAATTTGGTCAGGATGGAATGTACGAGTGCCGTAATAAGTGACGATTTTCTGGGTGAAAAGGGAAAACTCTGCACCTAGTCGACTAAGTTCGAGATCTAAGGGGGGAGCATTGGCGACGATTTGGAGAGCAGAAGTTCGGGTGGTGTAAAACTAGCCTGTGATAGAAATTAAAATGGTGCGTTGCAGTGACAAGACGCGGTCTCTAAGGGATTGGGAAGGATGCGATGGCCGCCAAGCGGGTGATGCGTATGTTAACGCAGGGAGAATTACTTGTTTATATAAACGGCGAATTAATGTGCTATTGAGGGCATGTTGTGCACGAATGAAAGCAAGAAATCGAGCGGTGAAAACCTCTGCTTTTGTTTTAAGGTAATCAACATGTGTATGGAAGTTGAGCATAGGATCGAATACTACTCCGAGCAACTTGACGGATGATTTGTGTTTCAAGAAAACGCCATCCAACTTGACGGAAGGGCGACGCTTAGATGTGCCTTTATGACCATTATTGAAGAAAATAAAGTATGATTTGTCCGAATTGATGGTAAGTTTATATTGTTTAGCCCATTGTGTTACCGGTGCAAGGACGCGGTCAACGTTATTTTTGAAATCGAGTTGTGAAATACCCGGGAGCAAAATTATGGTGTCGTCCGCATATGCCTGGATGTGTGCCTGATGGGGAAGGTTGAGGTCGAGTAATGAATGGATAATGACATTCCAGAGTAGCGGGCTTATGGGAGAGCCCTGTGGACTGCCCACCGTCGGATAGGCTGTTTCTTTACCCGTATTAAAAGGAAACGTGATGACTCTGTTAGATAAGAATGATTTTAGGAGGTGATATAGGTTAGTTGGACAGCGGTGTTTCCTGAAAAAATTAAGCACTGCTACATGCCAAACACTGTCAAATGCTCCGGTGAAGTCAATTGATATTAGTAGGACAGGTAACTTGCGGGCCTTGTAATACTCTAACTTTTGCCGTAGTTGATAGAGGGCCAGTGCTGCACTGCGTGCTTTTGTAAATCCAAATTGGTTTTCATGTATGAGATCATTAGAATGCAGGAAGTAATACAAACGAGAATTGAGAAGTCGCTCTAGCACTTTACCTATAATAGAATTCATTACGATGGGGCGGTATGAATTAGGTTTATGGGGGGGGCCTTCCGGGTTTAAGAATGAATATTATCTTTCCCGTGCGCCATGCTGTTGGGAAATGACTGAGTCTAAGGGCTGTGTTAAAGATAAAATGAAAGAACTGGGGATGATACTGGTATAATAGTTTGACAAATGTGCCCGTCAGATTGTCTAAGCCTGGAGCCGCCTGTGTATTAATTAATGCAATAGCGTGGGCAATTTCATTGTTAGAGAAGGGAACGTCGACAGTATGCCAGGGGTACGAGGAGTTACAAATTCGACGCATATGTTGATGGATTGGGCTGTCAGTTGAGTCGTTATCTTGGGCAATTAAGGTGTCTAATAATAACCGGGCGGATTCCTTAACTGATTGTGTTGATGTACAATGTGGTAAGTCTAGAGGGGGTAAATGCGTTGTGTTGTGATGTTTGTTAAAATAGATTTTGTAAGGGTCCCCGTACAGGTGCTTTTTGGTTGCAGATGTGTATAAGTTCTTGTCAAAATCGTCCTTTGCCTTGCGGATATGAGCTTTGTACTGCTGAAAAGCGACGGCATATTCTTTATGGTAAAGATCGCGTAGGAAGGGAATCGATGCGCGCTGTTTCCTTCGTCGGAGAGCTCGGAGGCGTTTGCGTTCCGTGTCAAGTTCAGGGGTCCACCATGCATTGCCTGTTGCTTTACGTGGTTTTACTTTTCGAGCGTAGCGCTTTTCTAGAGTGTCGTATATGTCGTAAAACTTGGCAAGGATTAAATCTAGCGTCTCAGGGCGACTAACATGACATTGAATTACCTTATCAAACCAATCCATAGTTCGTAGTTCAGTCAAAATTTGAAGGCGAGCATGATTAGTAAGTTGTTTACGTTCTTGCAAGCGGAGGTCAGCAAAGGAAAATGAGATATAGTTGTGCTCTGATAAAGTTGATTTGTCCAGCACTTCCCAGGAATAACCATGGCGTACGATCGCTTGAGAAC
Organism: Hyalomma asiaticum; assembly: GCA_013339685.2. Lineage (NCBI taxonomy): Eukaryota > Metazoa > Arthropoda > Arachnida > Ixodida > Ixodidae > Hyalomma > Hyalomma asiaticum. Next base: position 26,188,707 of record CM023490.1, on the reverse strand, counting down.
CTATCGTGAGGTCAATCCAAGTTTCGGCATAAGCAGTTTGAAAAGTGGGTAGGGATGAAGGATTATTGATCACTGTCAGATTGTTTGATATTAGGAAACTGGCTAGCTGGGATCCTCGTAGGTCGGACGAGCCAGGTCCCCACATGGGGTGTTTAGCGTTAAAATCACCTGCAATAATGAACTGGCTGTCTGTGCATATTGATAAACATGTCTGAAGTTCGTCAAGCAGAAGGTCGAGGGGCCTGCGAGGAGGGGCATATATTGCAATTGATGTGAATGAGTGATCACGGTTTTGACATTTTACCATGACAATGTGTTCTGATAGGTGAATAGGAAAGAAGTCGTAGTTGTCTGTTTGTGTTAGCAGCATGACGCGTGGATTTATGGCAGAGTGAAAGTTTTTAATGGAGTGTGGTATGTTTTGTATGGTACCGCCGCGTATATGAGGATCGGACACAAATGCGAAGTCATAGTTTTCGGTGAGCATTGTATCTACAAGAAGTTTGGTTGCAGCACATGTGTGGTCTAGGTTAGCCTGGATGAATGTTAGATGTTTAGGGTAAGCCATCTCGGAGCAGGTATAAAGGAGATAAGTTAATACCTGTGGGCGTTTGAGCTAGCGTGTGCAGTGTAACCCGAGTGCAAGTGCTGGAGTGTTTGCGTGGCTGTGTGGTGTTAGGTAATGAATGGTGAAATGAATAATGGTATAACCACGCATTGCCTGACTGGTTCAGGACGCACATTATCGTGAGTGCGATCAGAGGAGGGGCGCAACAGTCCACAGTGTAGCGTTTGAGGCAGAATAGTAGATGGCAGGTCAAGAATAGTACGAGACGTGTGTGAATTTCTGAACGGATAGTTATGTACGAACCGTTGCGCCCCCCGTTTCGCGCTAGCACTCCTATTTTAGCCATAATCTGTCCACGCCCTAAGGCGGGCCACCCTTTCTTGTAGAATGGGGCAGGAAGAGTGTCCGACAGGATGCGTGCTTTGTCTTGCCTGTTTTTTGCACTCGTTGCATGCAGCCTGCGGATGCCCCGCCCGCACCGCACACCGCTCCCCGGCATGGTTTGCAGAACACCTTGTGCATGCGAGTTTATCCGGCTGGCCCGATACTGGGCAGGATCTGCGTGTGTGACCATAGCTGGCGCAGTAGGTGCACACCGGTATGTGGAGGTCCTCAGACACGCGTACAGTTGTCCATCCAATCATTATCCGTCCCCGTGCTGTCAGTGCTCGATACGCAGAATTATCAACCTCAAGTACATGGGTAAAGTTGCCGGATCGCTCACGGTAGGATGCGACGACACGGCATGCATCAGGGTTGAGGTTTATTCCGTCATTTGTTTGATTGATGCATTGAACCAATGTCGTGGCTGCAACGTCTGGGTCCACGCCTGTAAATTTAACCCTGGGCCTGCGTTTTTGCGGCACCCGAATGGAAATAGAGGTGCTTGTTAACGTGTTTTTCTCAATTGCCGTCTTGAAATTCTTGAGCGTTGCTTCATGATTCGTGAGAACTGTGAGGCCGTAATTTGTCTGGCGTAGAACTAACGGACCTATCTTTTCTTTCGTTGGATCAATGTTTGTTTTGATTAACTTGATTAAATCATTTGCCGGTAATGTGGAAGGGACGAGAGGAGTCAGAAACATAAGATGGGCATGTTCTTGCCGGATATGTGGCAAGGGCTGGGCGTCAAAACCTGAGGGATGAGCCTGTTGTGGTGGTGCTGCTGGGCACTCTGGCCCCCGCGAGGCCATTTGTTGACCGGGATGCTGCTGCCCACGAGCCAAAGCAGAAGGATAGGACGGCGCAGGACCAGCGTCGGCAGGAGGCATCAGGGTGGGCCTGTATGAGTGTGCGGCACTAAGCCTTGTAAGCTGGTGCCTGAGTTCGTCCACTCGTCCCGACTGCCTAGCTGCCACAGCTCGAATGTCTGCACATTCTTGAAGAATGTTACGTAGATGTGCGATGATTTTCGAACGTTGTTGGTTGGTTAGCTTGCAGGCTGGATCAAAAAGTAGGTCGGTTATATCCTTTTGGTGCGCAATGGCGCGATGAAAAGCAGCCTGGGTTACTTCGTCACCACTGTCGTCGGTGGAAAATGGCACGCCAGATGGCAGAGCAGTAGGCGGTGGCGGGGGGAAACCCGGAGGAGCCGCATCAGGAGCACCCTGTCTCTGTGTATCCGCATTTGCTAACTGGATATCTATTATGGTCCTGTCCCCCTCGGCGGAAAAGGCAGAACCGTCCGAGCGCGGGGAGCCTCCAGGAATTGGGGACGCGCGCTCGGACGGCAGACGAGCTTCGGCTGGGCCTTGCTCAGCCATTCCGCCGGAGCGGGTATGAGCCAGTCATGGCGGTCGCTGACTGGTAGCTCGGAATGAAGACGGGATTATTCCGAGAAAATCGGCTTAAATCCCGAAACTGTGCTCCAAGTCGAGTCACGGAGTGTTTAAATACAAGCCAATGAGAGGAGAAGGGCTGAGAGATGGAAAGAACTGACCTTTCGGATGAAACCTGGGGAGCGGTTACGAGCTGCCAACCAACACAAGCAGTGGACCCACTGTGTGTCGTGTGTGTGTGTGTGTGTGTGTGTGTGTGTGTGTGTGTGTGTGTGTGTGTGTGTGTGTGTTGGTGGTGGTGGGGTGTGTTTCAGAAGTTCGCCAATAGCAGCAGTTTCCTGATGGCAAGATGTAAAGCTCCATGTTTTGACGGCCAAGAGTCACTGATTAATCAGTATTAAATACAAATTAAGAAACGTGACGCAAGCGATTCTTGCGTTTCGACGAAACCCTCAGCCAAAGTGAGCTATTCGCAACTCCAGAAAAAGTGGTTCATCTGGCAACATTGCTCAGATAAACAAAGATGGCTTCTACATCCAGGGTGACGGCCGCGCTTACGCTTAGCGCTGTGCTAAAGTTTCTTGATTGCGGGGTCGAATCACCGTCAGAACTAACTAAAGCCAGTTATTTCGTATATAACGACAGCGCACGCTTAAAGGAAACGGACAACAGAAACTGATTTGATTGACTTGTAGGGTTTCACGTCCCGAAGCCAGCTGTGATTGTCAACAGATGCTATGATTATACAACAGGAAAGGCAGACTTGACACACCATAGCGCTGTTGGTGTGTCAGGTGCGCCTTTCTCTGTAATCCGTGTCTTTCAGCATGCCCTACTATCAAATACTAGTTGCAATACCGACAAGACCACACAGCTACCCTCATCATCAAGTAAGTTCGTTTTGTCGTTCAGTTCCCACGAAGAGGGCATAGCGTTTGACAAGCAATACACGTCGAAATGTGGGGCACGATGACGCATGCGCGGGGACGGTTTTGCTGACAAAGCAAAGCGCTTCTGCGAACCGCAGCGCCCCCTACAAAAACATACAACAAGAACGACGCGCGACGTCACAGAAGAAGCAACACGTACGCGGCGTTACCCTGTTCCACTGACTCGTCTTTCTTTGTCTTTCTTTCAGCGACACCACTGCCTCCTCTGGAGGACTATTTTTAATGGGTTCGACAGGATCCCAGAGGGAGGCGTAGACAAGTCGGTGGATGACTCACACGACAGCCGTGCAGGTCCCCTCTCTCTCACACAGCCTCTGTCGGCGTGAAGCAAAGAAATAGAATTTTCAAAAAGGGAAACAAACAAACAATGTCAACAGATTTGGCAAACGGTGGAGTTGAAGGCTCGAACCACTCCCCCACAGTCCGCAGCTAAGACAGTGCGGATAACCCAGCTGTAAGAAGCCGAGGAGTGCTTTGAGACGAACGTCAGCTACGCGCGAACCCGCCGCCGTCGCCGCCACACTTCCGACCTCCAGAAAAGCGTCTCCCCCCTCCCCCCGCAGCCTCTCCTCCCGACAGTCCGAATGTTCTTTTCTCGAGGGTGGTACACCCTCGTGATGGCTGTTTTTCTATGTCGGCGAGCGTCTAGGCGGCTAAAAATACTGCGAGAGCCCGCCAGCGGAGCCAACACCACGCAACAGGGGTTCAATTTTGGCGCGACAACCACCCCTCAACCCTACCCCGCATCTACCCCTCTCCTCTACCCGGCACCCCCTTCCAACGACTTCAGTCATTCCACGGCACTCTCCCTCATTTGTCGTCATATAGCTCCAGCCCGTTCTTTCTCTCTCTCTTCAAATCTATCTAGTACACTTGGCACATCTCTCCAGCTCTTCCTCCTTTCCCTCTAGCTAGCACGCATTACCCCCTTCTCTCTCCCACTTTCTCTACTTCCCTCATTTCATTACACACCTTTCTCTCATGTGTCGACGTGTTAGCGCCTCCCTCACTTTAGCCTTTCATCTAATTGACAAAGCGTACATCTATCTATCTCTTGCAATATAGCACGCATTCCCTCTTTCTCTCTCTCTCTCACGTGTCTTTCGGGCCTGTCTCCTCCGGCCCTGCTGTTGTGTCCTCAACGTAACTTCAAAAAAAAAAAAAAGAACAAAACCCTTTCTGCGGAGCAGCTGCTATACTGGCGTCGCCCAGAAAAGAAACAAACACCCGGCGGGGGGAAAAAATACGCAACGCGTGGTTTTGGTGCCAGTTTGGGGACCACGCGATGGCATGTCCGTCGGGCTTCGTCTTCTCTCTCTCTCTCTCTCTCTCTCTCTCTCGAGGAGCCGGGTTATTTCGTAAAAGAAGCGAACGAACGATTATGCATACGCCGAGTGTTTCTGTTGACACAGACTCTCTTTCGCTGTTATGGTTGGTGGCTGTGGTAGTCGTGCCACTGGAGCGATCGTCCGTTAACCGGCGGCTCGTCAGCATTCAGATGATACCTGGGGCCCTCCCGTACTCGCAAGAGTAGTTCTGACACTATAGTCTGTTTCAGGAGTTCCGTGCCAAGGCTACGAAGCCATCGAGCGCAGAATTCTTCCGAAGCGAGACGAAATGCCATTGTTCGGACACGCACACCCCGCTTCGTCTTCCTCCTCCCAGAGCTGCAGCTGCCACTTCAGCGCCCGCCATTGGCAGATGACAAGCCGCGGAAGGACACCTTTAACATGTGTTTGCCCTCCGGATTGGCCGAAGAGAGCTGTAGCTTCCACAGTGCTGCACGGAACTTCGGAAACAGACTATAGAAGCCTTCCTCAATTAAGCACTGCGACGTCTTCAGCCCTTTCAGGCGCCATGTACAGATGGGACCGCTGTGGTGGTCCATAGCGGTTATTGTCCTTGACTGCGTACCCATAAGACTAGAGTTCAAACCCGGCCACGGTGGTCCCGTTTCGATGGATTCTAAACTGTAGAATCTGCATGTCCGTAGAAACTGTAGAAACTGTAAAAATCTATAGAAGACAGTTCCTGAGTGGTTCAGTCACTTGGACTGGTGGGCCATTTCAAAGCAAGCTCCCGCAATGGATGCTGAGTAAACTCATCTTTGTCTGTTTATTATTATTATTATTATTATTATTATTATTATTATTATTATTATTATTATTATTATTATTATTATTATCGACTCTCTCAAAGTGTCTTCAAGCCCAGGAATTGATCTCATCAATGCTAAATTCTTAAAAAGTACCAAAGTATATTCTAGTGTTATCCTATCAAAGATATTCCAACAATCCGTTGATGAATCCACCCTGCCACCTGATTGGAAAATCGGAAAAGTGGTTCCTGTGCATAAATCTGGAAGTAAAAACTCTCCTTTTAACTACCGACCAATTTCACTAATCAGTATTCCGTGCAAAATCCTTGAACATGTCCTGTACACTAACATTGTAAAGTTTCTGGATTCGAACTCATTTTTTTCAAATGCTCAACATGGCTTCCGCAAATCTTTGTCTTGTGAAACACAGCTGGCTTCATTTACTCATAAACTACACACCATCCTTGATCGTCGTTCCACTGCTGACTGTATTTTTCTTGATTGTGCAAAAGCATTTGAGAAAGTTTGCCACAATCTACTTCTCGTGAAATTAAGCAAATTAAACATCGATAGCAAGCTACTTTCTTGGATTGAATATTTCCTGAACGGTCGCTCACAATATGTGTGCGCTAACACATTTAGTTCCCAATTGAGTCCCGTCCATTCTGGCGTACCGCAAGGTTCTGTACTTGGTCCCCTCCTTTTCCTCATTTATATTAATGACTTGCCTGATTGCGTTACATGTAACATTCATCTATTTGCCGACGATTGTGTATTATATCGAGAAATTACGGATCCAAATGACGTAACAATTCTTCAGAATGACCTCAACTCTATATCTAACTGGTGTAAAGCCTGGCTAATGGAACTGAACATTACTAAATGTAAAGTATTACGCGTTTCTCGTACATCTTCTTGCTCCACCACTTATTTGTTTGACAACTTCGCTCTGGAACCCGTAACGTCTTATCGCTACTTAGGTGTACACATAACTAGCTCTCTTACCTGGTCTGTTCACATTAACAAAATAATTAGTAATGCTAACCGTTCGTTAGGTTACCTCCGACGCAACTTTTCTTCTGCCCCTGTCCCATTGAAACTCCTCCTTTACAAAACTCTAAACTAAAATATGCCGCATCCATCTGGGACCCGTCCACTATTGTACTAACCTCGGCTCTTGAGCTAGTCCAAAATAATTCTGTCCGCTTTATCCTTGGAAACTACAGTCGTACCGCAAGTATCACTGCAATGAAAGACTCTAGAGCTTCCGTCACTCGCTTGTCGTCGCAAATTCTCCCGCATAAGTCTTTTTCACAAAATATACTACAGTCCCAGCCTGCACAACAACCTTATTCTCCCTCCATCATACATCTCCACTCGTTCTGATCATCCCCAAAAGGTGGGAATCATGCGATGCTCAACCAACACATGTAGTCAGTCATTTATTCCCCGAATCTCACAGGACTGGAACAATCTTCCAGGATCAATCACGTCCATCGTTCATCATTCTCATTTTCATAACGTTTTAAACTCAAGTGTACTGTTGTGAAACCAACCAATTATGTAATTACGTTTTTTTTGGCAAACTGCGTGATTCTTGTTTGTTTGCTAAAGACTTGTACTGTTACTTGTTTATTTATGTAATTATGCTTTTTTCGCAAACTCTGATTCTTGTTTGTTTAGTTACGACTAGTACTGTTACTTATTTTTTCAGCTAACATTGTACTTGCAGAAGAACGTTTGTACTTCATTTTTTAAATGTACCACTCCCCTCTATAATGCCTCTGGCCCTGAGGGTAATTCCAATAAATAAATAATAATAATAATTATTATTATTATTATTATTATTATTATTATTATTATTATTATTATTATTATTATTATTATTATTATTATTACGTCATCGTCGCCGTTTTCGGAGTTGTTAGGGCTGGATTCTCGAAGCTTTCCGCACATCCCACTGTTGTTGACAGCCTCCGGGATCGGTCCGCAGCTTTTGTTTACCGGGACGAGCTAAGTGCTGCGAAGCCGTACGCTGCTTCGCTCTGTAAAAGGATTTTCGGATCGGACCTCTGGGTTTCGGTTTTAGAAAGCTTCTTTCTTTTCCATTTTGTTACTCTGTAGCTGCAGGATATTAACTCAGCAAGGCGAGTCATCCGCTTCTCCTAGGCTTAAGTATTAATGGTCAAGCTAGAAGAGAGACGATTAGAGTATCTGTGGGAAGGGGAAAAAATGTTCCTAGGATTCTTTAGCTGTGGCTTTCGAGGCGTAAAACCGAAAGCCATGAACTATGGCGGTCGACCGTTGGGCCGTTGGGTTCGAACCTGGAACCTTCAGCAGTCCTACGTGTAATTTGGCATACATTCAATCGCGTGTGCTTCACACCTGCATACGAGATGCGAGCGTGCTATATTATTGATTAGTCATAGCCTATCAGTCATATTAGTAATAGATTCGGAAGCTGACATATGCCAATTTTAGTATGTACCGACTGAACAAGATGACCTGATTTGACGTCATGAGATTTTTTTTTTGTACCTATCGTGATCACGTGGGACGACAGTCGCTTTTTCCCGTTTTAAGAGATATATAAGTGTTCCACTTTGCTAAGACAAATTATAGCGTTCTCCCTAGGCGATGACCTCTCGCTTCCCCTTATCAAAAAAAAAAAAAAGAAAGAAACTCGTCACCATCAGAGCCGCTTGCCGTTGTAGGGCCGATTTTTTCTTTGCTGTATCCAGCGTTAAGATTGGGCGACCAGCCGCATCATTTCGAACTATATTCCAACGTGAGCAATGTTCTCGCAAGTGACACAGGCAGACACCCCGAAATTTTTGCAGCATGAGAAGACTGCGTAGTAATACGTCTATACTTCTAGACAGTGTGAGCTTCCGCCTTTCATCTCGACGTGCGATCCCTGAAAGAAGGAGGTTGGTTATAAAACTTGGAGATAATTACGTCACCTGGTGGATGACGCAATGGTCATGTGCGGAAATATTTGGTTACCAGGAGTGTCCTGAAGACTCAGAAGTCAAGTATTAAAAAAGCAGACGGACATTTGGTTAGCACCCGTGGTAACCACTCACTTCAGGAACCGCCAACCATTTCCTCTGATGGAACATCTGCAGATAGCAAAGGATGCGCTTTCGACTACTCCCAAGAGCCCGAAGATAGGCGTCACGGACGCCACGTTTTAGACGTCATTCTTATATTGTGGTCCAGACGGCTATATAGACTGCGAAACTTCGGCGCTTAGCCGTGCTCCACAAGGGTTGCAGAATTACACAGTTATGTGGGGTTTAACGTCCCAAAGCCAGATGCGATTATGAGAGACGCCGTAGTGGAGGACTCCGGAAATTTCGACCACCTGGGGTTCTTTAACGTGCACTGACATCGCACAGCACACGGGCCTCAACATTTCGTCTCCATCGAAATACAGCCGCCACAGCCGGGATTCGATCCCGCGACCCTCGGATCAGCAGCCGAGTACCATAGCCACTAGACCACCGTGGCGGGGTTGCAGAAAACAGTGTCCCGTTCGCTGAAGCCACCCTAGACAAGAGTGACAGACGACGACAGGAGCAGTTCCAGAAGATACGCAGAAGTCAAGCGCCCCGTAGCAGACTAACAGGAAATGGGAAAGTCCCGACCGCGGAATACATATTCAGGAGAAACATGGCTGTGGAAAGATAAGGAACAGGAGAGAAACTACAAACCACGTGTCAGACCTTGAATATACAGGGCAGGGGCGGGCCCACTCGGCCAAAGGACAAAGGGTCCTCCCATTTATCGAACGCCGCGGGCCAGCCGCGCAAAGGCGTGGGCTTCTGTCTCTCTCCTTGTGGAGGCAGAGAGGAAGGAGACACCCGCGACATTTTCCATCTTTTCTTCTCATATTTTTATTTTGACCGTCTCTGCCATCACCCACGCTCGAAAGACGACACAGGGTGGGACTGCGTGATGTCGCGCTAACACGGCCTGCCTTCCTCATTGCACGCCCTTTCGTTTTACCTGACCGGTGATGGTCCTAAGAGTAGAAAAAAGAGTAACAAGCCAAGCCAAGTCAAATGAAAAGATTAGTATTACGCCACGGGCTAACGGAACACTCAAGGGCAAAGCTTTTTCGGTCGTATTAGTATGTTACTAGTATGTTACTCGTTCAGAACACACACACACAGAGACAAAAACATTGGGGAGACGATTAAGCTCCGCCTCTAAGAGTGGAACGCAATAGCATTGTCGTACCCCGCTTGCATCGTCTCATTCGCATGGCAGGCTCTTGGAGTCGCACAACTGAGTGGGTGTCATGGCAGAACACTCCTTTATTAATTCACACACTGCTCCGTCTTGCATGGCCTCCCTCGGGGTCAAGGGTAAGAAATGACGTAGATGAGCCATCAGTACACGCCGATGAGGAAGGTTCTGCACTGTGCCCGGCATCAGATCGCGGTACCGAATCCATCAGACGAATGCGAAGAGCGAGCGCGCGTAGCGCTGACGTCAAACCGCCTTCTGCCGGCACCCGCGAGCAGTGTAGAATTTGCACGCGTATGCAAACGTCACCCGCACAGGCGTCGCGTTGGCGCCTTCTCTTTAATGTGCTGGGATTGTTCCAATCTCGTCATAGGTGTTAGTGAAATCGCAGTTTGGGCCGGGAGACAAATCGCGTCAAAAAATTTTTTTTTTTTTTTCACTGAACGTCCATTACTATAGCGAAGCCGTGGTGGTGGTGGGATCGGCCCAGCGCTGTAAGATTCTCTGTCGATGCGACTCGATAAGACGGACGAACTTTTGGTAAGCACACTCTTCCGGTTTTTTGTGCAACAAGGTCAGAACCTTGTTGCACAATAAACTCAATTCAAATTCATAGCCGTATACGGCTTGATGAAACGCATTATAGCTTTGGTTAACTTAGGGCACCTCTGAATCACTTGGATTAACATTTTGTTCGCTTAAGGGGCACTTGATTAACACCAATACACTTTAGGCCCACTTCATGCGCCTTTGAGTCCCTTCATTTTTCAATTGCCCTGCTTAATTCACATTTTATTTGTGTGTAAGCCACTGTCTCACGTCCCGCGCTACCCCGGGGATCGTCCCATATCCGCTGTAAAATTGTTTCGCACGTCGCTTTCTTGGCGGATGCCTTCCGAGCACAGCCACATACATAACCAAGCGTTTGACGAACACTAGTCTGACGAGGTACAAAAGATACGCTTGCCAAGGTAAAAATGAAAAAAAAAATACATTTCGGGCCCCGTACAGGTCCCTTGATTGTAATCAAGGGAACCGCACAATACCCGAAACGTCAATTCTTTTATTTTCAACCATCAAGGGGCCCGTACAGGACCCGACACGTCAATCTTCTTTTGTTATTTTTACCTTGGCGAGTGTATGTTTTTATTATCATAGCTACTACAGAATCTCTGTAAGAATGTGTGTTATGGAGCAGCCGTGGAACAACATGCTTGCTGTGAGCAGACGATTGCTAAGCCAGAAAAGGAGCGAAAAAGAGAATACAGGTGGCGATGCGGCCCTCCAGGTTCCCGCGCGAGCTCGCGGTGACGTCATCAATTTTGACGCCATCTACTCGGGCCCACGAACTTCTTCATCCACAAACAAAAAAATTGAAATTGTCTTCTAAGACTACAAAAGACTTTAAAGGGGCCTGCGAAGCTTTCTCAGCAATGTCAGAAAATGATGTGGATTATAGTCGCGGAGGATCATGGGAGCACGTGGGCAAAATATTATTGCACGGCGCCCACTAGAGAATTCGCAGTTTGCTTTCAAGCACAGCTGGAAAGCGCCCGCTCTTCTTTCAACCAATGGCGTCAGAGGGGGCACCGACTACGTCACCTGAGGCAGAAACAGCATTGGCTGAGTTCGCGATCGCGGCAGGATAATCAGAACTGAAGTAACTACAGCGCGCAGGACACAAGGACAAGAGAAGAGGACACGCTGCTTACTTCATAACTTACTTCAGTTATGTTTCACCAACAAGCCCAAATCTACACACTTCAAGATAATCAGCTATGCCTTAATTATTCCTTTACTCTAAAAATAAGGAACATGCATGTAGCTCTCTTGAATGGCTACGGATAAAGTCAAGCGAGGTAGCCCCTCCCCCCAGTGACGTCATTTGTTTAAAGAAGAGCGTGCTCTCTCCAGCTGCGTTTGAAACCCAAATTGCGAATTGTCTTGTGCGTGCAATGCAATCACATTTGGCCCACATGTTCACATAAGCATCCACGGACTGCTCGGCGTAGTTTTCTGACTGTGTTCGAAAAGTGTTGCGCGGTTCTAACGTAGCAAGTTCCAGGAAGCTCACGCCATTGTGGCCAAAATGGAAACAAAAAGAAAGACTTGACACCCGCGCAATCGCACTGACAGTCGATGCCGATATTGCGGCCCGAGAACTGAAGCTGACACTCTGACCTTTACTTTTTTTTCTTGTGATAACGAACCCATGCTGGCGAATCGGACAATAGCGTTGTCAATGGATACCTAAACTGACCAGTCAATTACGTTCGAGAAATGCAGCTGAGCTCGTACTGCCTTCTGGCCTGATGAGCTCTAAGGTCAGGCTACCAATATCTTTTATTCCCCAAGAAGCCAGACGAAGCAGAAGGAAGAGAAGAAAGAAGCAAAAAAAAAAAAATAGGCAGACGTGCCTTTCATTCCCTTGTCCCTAGTCACGTAACGGTCATTAGATTGGTATGGGCGCCAGGTCACAAAGGCATTATAACGAATGAAATGGCGGACAGCTTGGCGAGGGCATCTCTTAGTGGTCCAATTGTCTCACTACTTCCTGCATCAGCGCTCATAACTGAAGCAAGATTTAGAAGGAGAGCGATAAGGCAAGAATCTAGTAATACCTTATTGACTAATTTAAATGACTATCGACACCTCTTATTCCCTTGGTATAGAAATGTTTTTACCTGCAGAAAACTGGAAGCTATTTTTACGGCGTTACGTTGCCGCAATCCTAAATTAAATTTTTATATGCACCGAGCTGGCCTGGCCCCATCGCCTTTGTGTTCATATTGCGGCGAAGACGAATCTATCGACCATTATTTCTTAAAATGTACTCGGTTATCCTCATTAAGAAAACACACATTGAAAGATTCTCTTCATAGGATTGGGTTGGAATTCTCCGTCTCCAATATTTTTTCTTTGGGAGCCTCTCCATTAGGACATTGCCACAGGGATGTATGCTCTACTGTTAAAAATTCATAATTGATTCAGGCCGGTTCTGTTCATAAATTCGTACTCTTCATCGTTAATTCTATCCTGATTATTCGATTCTGATTGGCATTTCACACTAGTTATGACTTAACTCTTTCAACTTCTCACGTCTTGGACAATCCCCCAGGGTGGGTATGTGCCAGAACTGAGGACAACAACAACAACGTAGGAAAGTAAGATGGAATCAAGCAACAGGACGACAACGACAACGCGGAAGCAGGAGAGGCACCGATAGAGAAGAACAGAAAGACGAAGAAGAAGATGAGGAAGACAACGACAAAGGAGGGGAAGAAGACAATGATGAAAAGTAAGAGGACGATGACTACGCCGATGATGAAGAAGAGGGAGTGAAGACGACAACCAAGGATAGGAGAAAGAAGACGTCGAGGAAGAAAGTATAAGAAAGAGAAGCCAATGGAGGAGGGAGAAGAAGAGAGGGAAGAGAAGAACGGCAACATGCCGAAACGTCCAGCTCACACAGTGAGTGCGCTACGCGCGCTGCTTTGCGCAGGCTTTTCTTATCGGGTCAGCGCATGGCGACACGTGTTTCTCAAGAAGCACACCGGAACTCGCCCTCACGCAGCCAACCGGAAGTTGTTTTGGTGTAAACGGTATGGCAATTTTCATGAAACGCAAATAAATATTCGGGTATGAGCCCTGGTATGGCTATCAGTCAGCTCGTAGACAGACAGACAGACAGACAGACAGACAGACAGACAGACAGACAGACAGACAGATAGATAGATAGATAGATAGATAGATAGATAGATAGATAGATAGATAGATAGATAGATAGATAGATAGATAGATAGATAGATAGATAGATAGATAACGTGTGGCTCATATCCAATTTAAATGCGGGGGTGGGTGAAATCACACATTACCCAAGTCAACGAAAATCTCACCGAATTCTATGGTGTTGTCGCCCTTACAGGCGCCCGAGGGATTCTGCAGGCACTTAATCGAACCGTGAAGGTCGCCTAAAGTTTTTCTCTACCTTTTACTCGTTTGCTTGTCTGTTTTGAAGCCGTATACTCCGTTTGCCACGCCGTCGCGCTAATGTTCCCTGTCATCTCTGCCAGCCACAACGTCGCCTACGTCATCGACGTGTCATCGTCCGTGCTGCTTGCCAAAACAGAGCGGCACCGCGAAGAATGCATCGTCATCACTGTGCCGTTTGACGCCTCGGTGTCATCACTTCGTCATTGACAGATCACCACACTCGCGCACAACTTTCTGTGGCTATGAAGCTAGTGCTACGGAGCCGGAGCGCTTGTGTTCATGCGCCGCAGCATATAGTCCCGCATTTAAACTGACGCTTATGTGACACAATCGGAAGCTTCTAGCATTCCCGAAGGATAAAAGTAGGCAGATTGTTTATATTTGTGAAGTAGCGAACTCACACAAAACTTACTTGCGCAGTCGTAGTGCCTCTAAAATTGAATACAGTCGGCACCTAGTGGAAAACGTAGGCCATAATAGTTCAAATTCAATCACGTGTTCATCATAGCCTATGCGCATAAGTGCTACTGGAAAGCACTAAGGCGCCCGTGAATTGATTGTGGCTCGGTTAAAGACAGGACGCTAATTTCCGCAGCCCATGTCGGGAGCACGGCTAAGCGTCCGTGGTGGTGGGGGAAAGGGAGTGAAAGAGATAGAGAGGAGAGAAAGGCCGTAGCGGAGGGCTCCGGAAATTTTGACTACCAGAAGGTGACTACAAATATGCTTTGCACAGAAAGTGCGCTGTGGCGTTGCGAAGACAAATTGAGGCCAGTTCCACGTCGGAACAGCGAAGCAGTTCTTTTATCGTTAATCGTGACGTAACTGACAAGCGTGTAAAGCGAGTGATGTCATGATGTGTCGGTTTTGTTACTCTTACCACCCTTCATCATCACTGACCGCACGTGGTGCTTCACATGCTCTTCTTTCTATCTATCTATCTATCTATCTATCTATCTATCTATCTATCTATCTATCTATCTATCTATCTATCTATCTATCGATCCGTCTATCTATCTATCTATCTATCTATCTATCTATCTATCTATCCATTCATCTGACCATCTATCCATCTATCCATCTATATATCCATCTATCCATCCATCTATCCGTCCATCTATCCGTCCATCTGTCTGTCTATCCGTCCGTCTGTCTGTGTTAGCACGAAATCAGGTCCTTGTGGCAGTGTGCAACGCCTGTTGCATTTGCGTAGTGCGGTGTGTATAACCGCTTTGAATTCACGGTCGCCGCGGTTGTAGTGCTCGGCTGCCACCCCAAAAAGCGGTTCAGTCCCTAACGTGGCGGTCGCACTGAGGCGAAAATACCAGAGGCACGTGTACTTCGCTGAACACGAAGAACTCCTGCGACTACTAATGGACGTTCCCTCGAAACAACTCACCAGGCGGATAGCTACTGATATACAACCACCATACGATAACTGGTGAAGTGCACATTTTTTGTTGCTGGAAAGCATTAGTTTGAAGGTTCAAATGTTTAAGAAATTGAGATAAGAGAGCATTTCCTTGATCGCGTTGAACCTTTAACTTATTCGTCAGCATTACCAAGCATAAGCTGTCAGAAGAGAAGTATCGTAAATCACGAAAACTGAACAACCACCGCCATGGTGTGTAGCGATTCTTCAAAAGCACAGCCGTCTCCATTTCACGCGCAGTTCCGCAAGATGTGATGGATATGACAGTACGAAGCCCATGCCCGGCACTTCGATGAGGATGAAGGCGCGTTGCGCCAATGACATTTGGCGTTGGTTGACGCAACAACAGCCAGAATAGCTCGGTGGTGTAGCGGTTAAGGTACTCGGTTGCCACCCAAAAAAAAAAAAAAAACGCGGGTTCGATCCCAGTCGCGGCAGTCGCAATTTCGATGGAGGCGAAAATACCAGAGCCTCGTGTACTGTGCGATGTCCGTGCACGTTAAAGAACACCAGGTGGTCCAAATTTCCGGAGCCCCCCCCCCCACTACGGCTTTTCTCTTCATATCTCTTTCAGTCCCTTTCCCCTTCCCCCACGGACGCTTAGCCGTGCTTCCGACATGGGCTGCAGAGATTAACGTCCTTTCCTAAACCGAACCGCAATCATCATCATCTTAAATGCTATTCACAGTACTGTGCGGAGTCGATTAGTTCAAAGTGGCGTCTTCCTGGAGCTGTCCGGATTGAATAGGAAACTAAACCGAGCACGCTGGTGAACAAGCGCTGTTTCCAGGCTTAGTCCCGCAGGGCGCAGCATGTGTACGCGTACTCTGTTTCACTAGTTCCGAGCAGCAGAGCCAAAGCTGCGAGGCCATGGAGCGCAGGATTCTTGCGAAGCAAGACGAAATGCCATTGTCCGGACACGCAGCTGCGAGCCGCGCCTCCTGCCAATGATGATGATGATGACGTCCTTTACGTTGATGGGTCCACTCCATGGGGCTGGCCATGAATCGTTATCGGTAACTTATTGCGTATTATCTAGGGCTATCTTGCCAATAGGGGACCCACATCTTCCTCCTCCCAAGACTGCCACTCCAGAGCCCACCACTGGCAGATGCCATGATGCCGAAAGACGCCTCTAACACGTGTTCGGTCTCCTGATTGGCTTCCACAGTGCTGCACGGAATTACTGGAACCAGAGTATAGTCCGTGTGTAATCCAAACTGGAACAGAAGCTCACGGGGAGATGCAGGCTTGAATCGTCCGAAACGATGAAGAACACGGAACGCGGCTATAAAGCCACCGTTTCGACCCAAGACCACTTGTCGAAACGGTGGCCCTGGCAACGTTCCCATGTTCTTTAGCGTTATCGAAGATCTCTTCTTTAGCCCGTGTGTAGGCAGCGTAAGAAAAAGTTCAAGTCTGTTTTACGCCGCGAAAGACTGTAGGAACATAGAAGCTGTTATTTGTCTTTAAGCGTGGCGTAACTGGCGAGGGTGTCAAGCCACCGATGACGACCTATCAGTTCTGTTAGTCATACAATCGCACCTCGCCAAAACGTCATCTCCTTTATCAAATGGCTGTGCCTCGGTACTCCATCGTTATCTGCTAACCATGCCTAATCCTTCACCATGCACTTCTTTCTTTGCATTTCACGCTACGAAAGTGCAGCCACGGTAACAGGGATCAAGCCAGCAACTTCGAACTAAACCCTTCCCACAGTTTATCGCACATTGGGTTTCACATAACGACCACCGTGTAGAATGGCAAGTATGCATGTTACCCTTTCCCTCTTGCATAACGTCATCGCCTATGGCGAAAGGTTGACTAAGAACTGCCTCACTCTTAAAAAGAGCCAGGTGTCAACGGTGTGCCACATAATGGTTAATTTGGGAACGCAAGTTAGAATACGTACACAATTGCCGCAACCAGTCAGCGCAAAAAGAAACCAGGACAATACACTTGAGCCAACGGATTGCAATGTCAGGCATGAAAATAGCCCGCGACTATACGGTTTTACCACGACATACAACACACAGTTGGTACCACAAAGAAAAATGCAGTGTAGTACAGCTACGAGAACAAGCAGCTATAATCATACGGTTAGCTCGTGTCGTCTTCCTCGTCCGTGTCTTCTAGCGCTGTTTCGTTCAAAGTCACTACAGTTTCTGCCGCAACAAGTAACCATGCCACACAGTCGCCTCCAAAAGAAAGCAGACCACTAAAATTGCTGCAACATGCTTCTATACCTTATCTGTTGGGGAAAAAACGAAAACATTGTGCTGTTGCAGCATGTTACACGTAGATACACTGAACACTCGGTGCAGAAAGAAATTAAACCACTAAAGTCGGGCAGGCCTCGAAGGTGATTATAAATAAGGCTTCCCCGGTGGTTAGCGTCTTCCTAGTTTCTTTTTATCATGAACAGAACTTTTAAAACACATCATGTGGCATACATGTAGTGCTGCAAAGTCTACGCAGTAACGTGGGCGTTACTTGTCCCCTAAGTCAAAATGTACAATTGACTAAAAACCGAGTAGCCACCAATCAACTTTTCAACTACTGTAGCATACTTAGTGCAATGTATATGAAGCCTGCGATTGCGCAATGCCCATGCTCTTCGTACATGCAACGAATTCTGAAACTAGCACCTCTATCGATATGACTGCTGCAATACTAGCAGAAAAAGTGGACTCTCGTTAATCTTTGACAAAGCGTCACTTAAAGCGTTCGGTATCAAAACTAACTGGAACAAGATCGCATTTCGCCGCAGTACTTTGCTAACCCATTTGTTGAAGCTAATGTCATCCTCTAAATTCTTTCGGAATGAAAGATGCTTTCGAAAACACCGGCTCTACTTTGTATTTAGCAATATGTGTCCATGAAGTAGTTAGCATAAGAACAAATTTTCGAACTTCCCCTAATTAGTCGCTCTTGGTTGAGTTACCAGAGAAGTGATGTGCGCATCAGAGTGAACTGGTTCAAGGAGAATTGTGCTACATGCCCCGAGCAATTTTTTAAAATTATATTAAGTCAAAAGACGCAGTTTCTTTTTTTCGGAACGTGACACTGTCAGTCATAACGCCGCCTTTCTTGTTTCGTGCACTAACTTTCTTATTTTGATGTCACGTGATGCTTCTGGCAGGGAAGTCGTACCAGACATGCGACTCTCCTTGCGTCAGCGACATCGTCACAGATCAGCTCGAGTGACCGGCGTCATAGAAGTGGCTACATCTTCCATTCTGAAGCGTAACTGACGCATTCCTTTCACTTCAGTGTTTGTTATGCATTTCTCGGGTGTCAGGACATCGCGACATCCTTTTCAGTTCCCCCCGAGTCCGCGCATGCTCACGAGTGCGCATTCCAGCCACAACACGCCAAGCGGAACCCGGCTGCAGTCACATTCCAAGTCGCACGCACTACCTGCCAAGTTTGTCTTGGGGGTCAACACTGCGCGTCTGTCTCGACGCGCAGCCTGAAACGAAAGCACAGGCACAACACAGATAGTTGCGCGGTATGACACTCACCTGCCAGGCGCCGCCGTATCCAACCGCGCCGAAGGTGTCAGTGAAAAAAAAAAAAATCTCGAATCCAGCCGTTCTCGCCAGCAGCGGCGACGACTTGAGCGCAGTTTGACCTTTAGGCGCTAAAGCAGCGTCCCGCTAGCACCGCGGCGGGCGCTGTCGCTTTGAAGCGCAGAACCTCCGAGGAGCGAGTCCGGGCTTGTCCTCCCTCACCGGGCAGCGGCAGAAGCAGACGACGTTAAGCAGACGCCAGCGGCCCCGTTAACGCTGCGTTGAGGTCCTGTCGCGGACGCCACTTCTTCCGTCGTCGACACCATCGTGAAACTGTGCGCTCTGCGTCGAACTAAAGCGGCGGCCGCTGCCGATGCGAGCACAACATGGACGAAAGTGTCCTGCCGTTCTTCGACGGCGGCAGGAGAGCGTCTGCGGGCGGGGGACGATCCAGCGCTGGCGCGCGGCGCAGGCGAGCCAGCCAGCCAACCACTGGGCGGAGTGAAACCCGAAAATGCCACGGGGTTGACGACGAACGAAGCGATGGCTCGCGCGCGGCGGCTCGCAGGAGAGGGGGAGGCGTTGGAGGGAGAGGACACGGGAGGAGAAGAGATGCGAGCGGTGTTCGGGCCCGGAGTTTTTCGGGACCGAGACGGCAGCTAAAAACAAGCCGCCTCCTGGAGAAGGAAAGGATGCAACACGGGAAAGAGAGAGAAAGAGAGGAGGAGCCAGAAGAGGGAGAGAGGGGGAGACAGCAGTGACGTCAATGGAACGACGAAGGTCGTGACGCGGCGAGCGTGACGTCACGGGCGTGACGTTGGTGGCGCGTCACGCGGGAGCGTGTCGAGTTGTCGATGATCCCCTCCTTTCACAGTATCCCTCCGTTCCTCACTCTTCCTTCCCCCGATGGGGAGGAACCGATGAGAAATCCCGACGGGATAGAGAGCGATGCTGTAGTGACGACGGGCGATCAGTGGAGGATAGTGGTTACCGCTGGGAGGTTGCGACGCAACGGTGACAGACGGCGCAACGTGTTGCAAATGCGCGCGAGCTCTCGATCAGTGCTAACGTCCTCGCGTTAGCGTGCCCGTGCTTCCAAGTTGCTTTGCTTTGTTTGCCGTTTGAGTAAACAAGCCTTTGATTTGAAAGAGGACTAGTATGCCGTTATATATGGAAAGTGAGTCCTGCGGGAGGCGGAGTAACATTTATGAAAGGAAAAAAAATTAGCACTCACCCGTCTGTACCACAGGGCTACAAGTAAATCCATATGGAGTTCTCATAAATTAAAGCTTCTTATAGTTGACGAAAAATTCGACCTTTTTCGGGTATCGAACCCGAGACCAACGCCTGTCCGGGGTGTCGCCATGCCAATTGAGCTATGCAGTAGTATAGGAACAAGCTTTCATTTCTGAGAAATCCGTATGGATTTCATTGTAACTTTGTGCTACAAGCAGGTGGATGATAATTTTTTCCCTGGTGTGACAGTCCAAGTTTAATTAATTTGTAAGGAGATTGCGAAAGACTTGTTTCGCGCGCGTAAATATAAGAGTAACGCCTCCCGGCGTTCGGCTATATTTGGTGACATTACGAAAGCGTACTAATAAGAGAAGCGCCTACGTCAATTCGTTTCTGTTGTTGCTGTTTCATGTGAGCAAAGTCGTTTCCGGCTGACTTCGATTGTGAAGACGATTCGGTTTCACGCTGACATTCAAACGGTATGGCGAAATGCTCTTCGTTTTTCGCTGACGTCATTGCACGTTCACAGTGACATTAGCTTGACAGAATGACAGAAGAATGCGTAACTGTGGCGACTATCAGGGAAAACATAGTGTGTGTCCTTAGAGCGTTTTTTGTAGCCACTGTAATGTACCAGTGATACAAAAACGGGCATGTATAAGGACAACGTATCAGTGGTATACATATAATCTGATGATTGATGATTTCTAGGGCTTAACGTCCCAAAACCAGCTGCGATTATGAGAGACGCCGTAGGTCTCCGGGAATTTCGACCACCTGGGGTTCTTTAACGTGCACTGACATCGCACAGCACACGGGCTCAACATTTCGCCTCCATCGAAACGCAGCTGCCGCCGCCGCCGGGATTCGATCCCGCGACCCTCGGATCAGCAGCCGAGTGCCATAACCACTAGACCACCGTGGCGGGGCATATATAATCTCAGGGAGAACTGTTGCACCATCATGTGTTCAGTTACAAAAAAAAAAAAAAAAAACGCGCTTATTTGAAGTTCCTGTGAAAAAGCTGGAGAACAAAAAGATAAAAGATGCCGTAAAGGAAGTAGTTGCTGGGCTTCTGGGTTCGTACTCGTAAAGTGCAAAGCGTAAACCAGGCACGGGACACAGAAGAAATGACACATCACAGGACGAGCACTAACTCGCAAATATCTTTGTCGTGACACTTTCCTGCTTCTGTACATGTATGGTCGTTCGTTTGGGGTTAAAACCCTACTTCACCAGATTACTTACACCTGGAAAGTGTTTTAGGAAAGTCTGCTTAGATCCATGAAAGTTCTCTGCAAATTCCGGTGCCCCAGATCGACATATTTTTGTTGCGGTAGCGACCATATGGACGCTTTTTATGCTGCACGGGTCTTGCGGTGCACATGCGCTATATCTACCATGCGTCGGGACAACTATTTTACATCCTGTCCGCTTAAGTAAACCTCCGGTAACGTAAAGTTCATTTTATAGGCAGCGCGTACCACTGCGGATGCTCCATGGCTGTCAGTTGTCACTTTAATCATCTAAATATAACTAGGAAAGAAAACGAACTTCGGAATGCTTCAAAAAGAAAACCCAATTTCTCCTGTAATATCCCGTTGAAAGAGAACGCCTGATTTTTAGCCACCGAATTTGAAAACGAATATATATAACACCCGAAAACGGCAAGCCCTATAGTATACCAGCCAGCATGTGCAAGACAAAGATTCTCGTGAATTAGCGCTTCTCCTGTGATGGGTGTCTTTCTCCTGCCTAATTGGTGCTTCGTAGTTCACAAGCTAAACAAACCGAAAGGAAAGACAAGAAAAAGCTGAATGATTTTCAAGTGTCTAAAA
Source organism: Hyalomma asiaticum (assembly GCA_013339685.2). Lineage (NCBI taxonomy): Eukaryota > Metazoa > Arthropoda > Arachnida > Ixodida > Ixodidae > Hyalomma > Hyalomma asiaticum. Next base: position 26,167,051 of record CM023490.1, on the reverse strand, counting down.
ACGGAATAAGATGTTAAACATATTAAAATAAGAATGCGTCAGTCGGGCTGTCGTAACTCTCGATTCCGAAAAAAAAAACGCTTATCTCAGTCGCACATGCGCGACGTAGTATTAGACGACGACACACTTTTTTTCGCCTTGTTTTCTGAACATCATTCTGTACGTGCGCGTGGGTGTGTGTGTGTGTGTGTGTGTGTGTGTGTGTGTGTGTGTGTGTGTGTGTGTGTGTGTGTGTGTGTGTTTATACATTATCTCAAGCACGTGCTGCACGCGGTGGCATTTTTTCAAAAGAGGTTTGGGGGGTATACAAGGTTACACATGCTCGGACAAATGGACAAGTGAGCGAGCGAAACTTTTCACACCTACGGAAATAGATTTCTAAAAAAGTTCATGCCGCTATAGATCCGACAGTATAATACTCTGAACGTTGCTTCAGTGCGAACACAAGCGATTCCGTGCGGTAGCTGGTTCCACTGGATTGTGCGCAGGAAACGCGAGTGCTAGCACACGCTTGTTCTACGAATGATTGCGCTCATCCTTTAAAGAGTGCTCACCTCTGTGAGATATGAAATGAGGGTGCGAAAGGCTTCTACACAATTTTAGCTTTTATCGTTTGTTATATGCTTCGTTTCACATCTCTCTTTTTCTCTCTCTCTTTCTGTCACCGTGGCGTTACATTCGCACATTCGCGATTTTTCTTCTGTATACTCAACAACTTTCACATATCACAGCAGAGCCGTCGCTGGCACGTTACTTTTGACATTTCGTGTGTCGTTGCCCTCAGCAAAAGCTGGGCCGATACTGGGAATGTGCGGTGCCGGATTTAGCCTTCGACCCCTTTCCCGATAGAATGGTCGAATGCGCATGACTAACCTGACAATGAGCCGACTTGATAGCGACCTGTAAGTGCGTTGCGTTAACGGCTCACAGTTAGGTGCAGCACTTTATAGCAACGCAGGCATTCAATATGCATCCAAGAACTAGAGGCTTATTTAGTTAGTTAGTTAGTAAGTAAGTAAGTGGGTAAGTTAGTTAGTTAGTTAGTTAGTTAGTTAGTTAGTTAGTTAGTTAGTTAGTTAGTTAGTTAGTTAGTTAGTTAGTTAGTTTCAAATGCTGTCAATCCCTCAAAGGGATTATTACAGGAGTGCGAATAAGCGAAAAAAAACGAAATTCACAAAAGGAGTGGTGCCAACCACACAACATGTACTCAAAGCTAAAGATGTAGACAAACATAATTGCATCAGTTTTACAAGGCTAATAACTTAGCAAGAAGACCACAGGCGCAATGACGAAAAAAAAAATGTAAATCAGTAACACAGAATGCGCGCGTCTCAGATAGTCGCTCCCATCAGTTCAGTGAACAATTCTATCTTTGGTTGAACAAGAAGTAGTTCATCTAAAAAATTCCGATCTCTTATCGTTTGTGCGGAAAAAAAAAAGAGAAGCGAAATACGTTGTTAGTACAATAAAATACCTCTAAATTGAGTTTATGTTTATGATGCGTTTGTCTGGATTAATTATACCTGACGAATGACCTGAGAAGAGCAAACAGGAGAAAGAATTACAACACGCGTTCGACTTAGTATAGGGAAGGACAGGTCCTTGCTTGTATCGGGTTTGATGTGGAGTGTGGCGTATAATAAGAATCCACTTATTTTACAGCTCACAAGCACAGGGTGCCCCAAGTTATAAAAGCTGTCACTGACAGCTTGACAAGGCCCGAGGCTCGTACGGAGGGCAACAGGCAATAGCTTTCGCAGCATTCTAATAACCGTAAATTTTAAAAAAAAATCGTAAATTGCAATAGCTGGTCGTTTAACAAGAAAGAAACAGAACAAATTAAGAACGGGGATCATGGAATCATAAGGGAACCGCATCAGAATCATAGCAGTGAAAAATACTCTCAGGCAAAGGTTCAGAAGGTTCGCGTTTAATCAGATAATCACGCGCTTCTGATTCTTCCCGTTCTTCTTTATCCCGGAAAGGAATGAGACAACACTTTCGCTCTCAAGACGCCTGTACGCCAGAAAATAGCTGATGTTGCAAATGCATTACTGTCCTTTTTTTTATGTACATTTGATGCGTTTATGTTAGTTTGCGTTGTGACATACAGTTGCGCTGTCGACTTATTTCGTACGTTCTTCTTCCTGTTACTCCGGGATGTTAAACGCGAGATAACGCAATGTGCGGTATGTGTTTGTATACACCCTTTTATTTCTTTTCCACTGACTGCTATGCTGTCCTCAAGGACGTTCAGGGTCTTTCAAGCCGTTTTCAACAGCGTTTCCCTTGAAGGACTCCCAACAAATGTAACGGCTTGTTGTAAATAAAGCTCTGATTCTGATTCTGACTCTGAAACGCACTGAGCTGAGCACTGAAGTTAATGTCAGTTTTTAAAGTGTCGTAAAATGTTGGTATGCGATAGTGAAGCCAATAGACCTACCGTAATTTGTGCCGATGGGTACCCGCTTTGCGTATTACGAATGCTGCATTCACGAATTACTGCGCTGCGTGAAATAACGAAAGAATGGGAATAAATCGAGGGCTCGTTTCTTTCTGAGACACAACCTGACGGATAAAACAGACAATGATGCCAAGGAGGCGTACGGAGGCTGGCTGTAGTTATTAACTGTATTTTAGTAATTATGACGTAAATGAAAGGGAATTAATGCGGACAGAAAAGAAAACATCTGTCGTCGGTAGAGACCGCACTTATGATCGCCCGATTGCATACATGTTTATAAGTTGTCCTTAACGCCCTACTCACACGCAAACATCGCAGTTCCTCCAACAGGTGTACATAACAGCCACAACGACAGCATCGACAAGTCGAACGACTTGTCGATGCTGCCGTTGTGGCTGTTAGTTATGTGCACGTTTTTGTTTGATGACCATGAAGGAACAAAGAAAGTAGAAGGCTGTGTCACGTAACTCCGCTAGTCTCGGAAAGCCAACTTCGTCTGGCACCTTGTGCGCGGCGCCTATCGGGTAGGATTAGGTCACCATGAGTGCCGGGCAGTTTGAGGTTGTTTGGTACGGGGTGACCTTTAGTGGCGCTTGACCGTACATGAATCTACCGCTCGCCTACCACGTGACTATGGCTTAGTTCCCGTGATTCTCTGCCTTAAGTTTTTCTTTTTTTTTTTTTAGTAAGGGTAGGCTTCGATATTGTCACAGTGACACCTTCTCCAAGCTCCTTTCTTTTTTCCTTCCTCCATTTTGATACGAGAGGGAAAGGGGTTGGGTGGCGCATGCGCAAAAAACCAGATCCGTGCCCACCAAGAAGTCAGTGCAGGCACAGCGGCAGATTGCAATAAAAAGAGCTGCGTTGTTAAGTGGAATGTGCCTAGATGTCGTCGCCATCTGTACGGTTCACGATGTACTTTTTTTTTTTCGATGGCATGCTTAAGTGGATACTAAAGCCCTTAAATCTAACCATACGAAGCGCTATTGGGAGGCATTATTAACGTCAATTTTCCCGGTGGTCAATTATAAAAACAACAAATGAGGTTTCAATTCTTATTTCGCGAACTTCGCGCCGTAAGACCCTGGTTCCTTCAGTATATACTGTTGAAGGACTCTGATTAACCCCAGCGCCGTTCTCGAAACTTGTCTTGAACAGTGCTTGCCTCCTTTAGAATGTAACGAAGTTGTTTTCTCTAAATTTCGGATGAAAACCTAAACAAACACCTGTATAGGCCCCACAACAGATGTCGCCAAAATATATGTCGTCGTGTGGCGAGCTGCGCGGTGCGAGAACTGCACAGAGGTGTCAACACCTATCTACATATTTTGCGTCTTTTTCTCGCTTTACATGCGTCTTCTGAAATCAAGTGTTACGTTCCTCGCAATTAAGGTGGTTTAGTAGTTCACTACTACAGGTGACATCTTCCTTTCTTTTCCCTGCCCTTCCAATGCCTCTGCCAAGTGGACGTCTTCCCCACGCGCACTTCTTTAATGCAGAGAAGCACGCTTTAAAGAACTCCAAACAAGGGCAAATTCTAGTGGCGTAATAAGATTTGTGCGACGATCCGCCTGTCACTCGTATTACTGTCGCAGAGCAAACACCTGATCGGTATGATCGGTATTAATGTACCCGAAATAGATAGCGTCCGAAGCTTAATGACGTAGATCAGGCTTCCGCCTTACGCAACGAGCAGAACAAGAGCCTCAAGATCCGTGTAGACTCGATATGTAGGGTGCCACCGTCTAGACGCTCATCCTGGACACGACCGTGAACTCGGAAAAATCGCCTGCCGAGTTTGATCTGAGGTCGGTGGCCTCTTCGCAGCTGCGGAAAGAGGCTGGATAGTAGGGTCGGCCGCGGTTGTTACATTGGTGCAGCAATAGTAGCGGGTTCGGTTCCCAATGCCGCCGCCTACCCGCCGGTTTTCCTCATATATTAAGAGAGTCACCCCAGCCTGGCGTTAATGTGGGCAAAACTCACGCCATGTTTCACTCCCTTCGTATTGGACACTCACGAAATCGCTTCGTATTAGACACTCACGAAATGTCTGCATGGCAGACAGGGCAAGCGCTCACTCGACATCGACGCTAATTACACAAAGGAGCAAAAAAATAATAATAATAATGAAAACACAAAGCGTGACCGCGCAGCTGAGCAGATATCGAAATTCGTCGAGGTACATTTCCGCAGCGGTACGCTTGACAAGTAAATTTAGTCCGCTATCTAACTTTGACAGGTCTTAGTCTAGCACCAGTGTCATTAGCTATAATCATTCATATTCATCAGCCTGTCTACTCCCACTGCAGGGCAACGGCCTCTCCCATAGATCTCCAATTATCCCGGTCCTGTGCTAACTATGCCGAATTTATCCCCGCAAACTTCTTAGTCTCATCTGTCCACCTAACTTTCTGCCGTCCCCTGCCGTTCCTTGCCTTCTCTAGGAATCCACTCTGTTACCCTTAATGACCCACGGTTGTCTTTTCTTCGCATTACATGGGCCGCCCACGTCCGTTTCTTCTTCTTGATTTCTATTAATATGTCATTAACACGCATTTGTTCCCTAACCCACTCCGCTCTTCTTGTTCCTTGACGTTACACCTACCATTTTCCGTTCCGTTGCTCGCTGCGTCGTCCTCAATTTAAGCTAAACCCTCTTAGCCCCCAAGTTTCTGCCACGTAGGTGAGTACCGGTAAGATGCAGCTGTTATACACTTTTGTTTTCAAAAACAATGGTAAGCTACTATTCATTATCTGAGAATGCATGCCGAATGCACTCCACCCCACTCTTATGCTCCTAATTATCTCAGCCCCATTGTTCGGATCAGTGGTCACTACCTGGCCTATGTAGACATATTCACTTACCACTTCCAATGCCTCGCCATCAAACTCAAACCGCTGTGCTCGCCCAAGGCTATTGAACATTACTTTAGTTTCCTGCATATTAATTTTCAGGCCCACCGCTCTACTTTGCCTGTTTAGGTCACTAATCATGCTTTGTAATTCGTCTCCCGAGTTACTTAGCAAATTAAGCAATGTCATCAGCAAATCTGAGGTGTAATAGTTAGGGTACGAAAAAAAAATGAGAAAGGAATATCGCGACTGTTTCAATAGTACCTCGAAGTTGCCTGCGATGTTTTATCATAACGTCAGACTTAGCAGTGTCTGCAGACAGTAATTCCGAGGTGTACATTCCGAGTAGTCAGAGGCACATTGCTCAGTTGTGCAACGCTCAAAATTGCACTGAATGGATGCACGCATGCTCCCAGCTAAAATGTGTCAGCTGCGTTTACGTAACGACATGATCAAATGTAATGCGCTGTTCCATCGGCAGGCGTCAAATTGACAACGGTGGTTGGTGTAGTTTCCGATTTCTTCGGATATGATCTCGAAAGCGCTTGTTGATTGCAGCAAACCTCGACAACGATAGCAGAAACCAGCAACATTTGGTAGGTGCCACGGTCGTCTAGTGGCTATGCCACTCGGCTGCTGATCCAAAGGTCGCGGGATCGAATTCCCACAGCGGCGGCTGCATTTCGATGGAGGCGAAATGTTGAGGCCCGTGTGCTGTGCGACGTCAGTGCACGTTAAAGAACCCCAGGTGGCCGAAATTTCCGGAGACCTCCACTATACGGCGTATCTAATAACCGTGTCGTGATTTCGGTGCGTAAATGCTGAGAAGTTATCATTATTATCCACCTTTTGAATGCAGTCAAAACTAAAAGCATAGCCTTCGAGATCCGCTTTCGTAACTCGGAAGAGGTGATCAATGGTGAGGAGTTTTAGTATGGGCTATGGCAAAATGTGACGCTGAACAATTGATGCCATACACTACAACCCCGGTGAATATCAAAACACGTCATCTATAATATATTGCCAGCTAAAAAATGTAGCGGCTCGCTCGTTCAGATAACAAGAGCATAGCCTTTGAGATCCGTTAAATGTGCAAATTTAAAACAACACAGCGTTACGCTGTGTTTGTTTTCTTTTGTATTGTCGTGTTTGTGTCTTTCGTTACGTCTTCACGATATTGTTTCTTACTATTACACATCAAACTAGTTTTTGGCAAGCTCCGAACCGAAACCAAAATTGAAACCGAAAATGTACTGATTCATGTCGCAGGCAATCCAATCTCTAGCCAATCCATTCGCATCGTCGGCTGTTTCATTCGCGCCAAAAAGCATCCAGCGATTGTAGCGATTGTCAAATTCGCGCGCTATCCGCAAAAAGCAATCCCTCGTCGAAACGATGGGTCTCCTTACCGACTGCGAGGAGCTGTTCGGCACCTCCGACCTGTACAAGCTGCTCGGTGTCCCCAGAGATGCCTCTGAAGCGGCCATCAAGAAGGCGTACAGGCGCCTCTCCCTACTAGTCCACCCCGACCGCGCCGACGATGCTCAGAAGGAGACGGCTACGCGAAAGTTCCAGGTCCTCTCCAAGGTACACCTTGTACTGGCCGACGGTGACAAGCGAGCCGCCTACGACGACACCGGCTGCGTCGACGAAGACGACGACCTGGATGGCGACCGCGACTGGACCTCCTACTGGCGCGCCCTGTTCCCCAAGATCACCGTGGCCGACGTCGAAAAGTACGTGCCCCCCACCCCCTCCTTACCTAAATACTATGTATATATTAACAACAAAGCACTGGAATTTCAGTGTGCGCAGTAAAACCTGGAGTTCGTAGGTGTTCATAGCGACATTCGTAGCGCGCACAGTAAACCTAAACTCTCTTCGTGTTTCTGTTCACTGTGCGCGCTACGAATTTGGTGTGCGCGTTAGCTAGATAAACACCTTGCTCAGTCTATTCCCTTCCGAGTAATGCCTTCTTGGTCGATACGTTAAATGACAGACGCCATATTTTATGTATTTTACTTTTATTAATGCTCTTAGGATCGTCGCAAATTCATCCAGTTTGCGGAGCCGGGCTCCAATACATTGCCTCGTTGTTGCATTGCTTCAATACTGACTGCATTAATATCGACTGTCACCCTGGCATGTTTTCTGCGGAAACACCTTCTTTAGGTCGAACGTTCAACACAAAACTGCGCAACATAGATCTGGGCCTTAGTAACCTCGTTATTTGCGCTTTCTCAGTCGTGTGACGTCACATGCTTCACGTTAGTATGCGAGTGTGGATGTGCTAAAGGTGTCCGTATTGCATGCTTCCAAACTGTACTCAATTAAGTTGTGAATAGCCCCCATAGCTTCACTCATTATGGTATACCCTGCCAGTTCAGTTTTGTCCGAGCTTCAGTTTTCAACTCTGCTTTGTGCAATCATTTATTAACAGGTACCTCGCCAAGTACCGGGGCTCCACCGAGGAACTGGCCGACCTCAAAGCCTGCTACGAGCGCTTCGAGGGCGACTTTGACGCCATCAGCGAACACCTCATCGGCTTCGAAGTCGAAGACGAAGACCGATACCGCGACATCTTGAACGGGCTCATCAAGGACGGCGAGGTGAAGGCTTACCACAAATTCACCAAGGAAAACAAGAAGTCTCGCAGCGCACGCAAGAACCGATACCTCAGCGAAGCCGAGGAGGCCAACAGCATGAAGATGGAGCTCGGCTTGGACGGTAGCGACGAATCGCTGGCGAACGCCATCGCCAAGAGGCAGCGGTCGAGGGAGGCAGACTTTGGAAACCTGATTGCGAACCTCGAAGCCAAGTACTGCAAGCCCAAGAAGAAGAAGGTGACCAAGTGATGAGCTCTTCCTTTTTGCTCCACGTGTTGTTGAGACTTGTGACGAGTGCGCAAAGTTTGTGCCCGAGCTGACGACCGACCTTGCCGACGTTATGACATACTCAGTCATTTGGTTGTACTTTTGCCTATTACCTACGCTTTAAACGACCTGTACATCTTGTGACGCCACAAGGACAGAGTTGTGTCCTCGGCCGAAGACATTTACTGTATATAAATTCACCCTTACCTTTGCTTACCTGTCGATGTTCTAGTCTGTTGTGTGGGACCGGCTCATATTGTAATGGAGACCTGGATTTCCGGTGGTTAACGACATTCCCTCAGGTGCTGTGTGCACAGCTGTGCATGCCAAAGTACTAGTAACTCAAAACCAAAGTTACTGACAAAGATAGTTAAAATGTGTCACGTGCACCATGGAGCATTTCTAGATGCAAAGAACAACTTGACAAAGAACGGGCCAATTCTCTAGCTGCTGTTTTCTGTGGTGGGTTTTCCCACTGGTTCAGGAGTCCAGTAACTGTGGCTGACATTCTTGCCTGGTGGACCAGTTCGAGATGGTCAGTTGAGCTGGAGCCAGACAACACCATTTCACGCTGCTTGTGTGGCAGGTGTCGTAATAAATGCAAGCTGTGTTGCAAGCGCCACAATATCCTGACGTTCACATGTGACTAAAGATGCATAGGTATGCGGTCTTAATTTTTTTTATTACCGTAGAATGCGAGAAGATGGCAATTCCTTGCTGCCATGAAATCGTGAAACACAGTCGCACATGTGGCTTACTTTATTGTATACAGTGATAACTTATGCAAGTGCTGCACTTAGAAACTCCAAATATTTCGGAAAAGTTCAGGCAGAACAAAATGTACAATGACTCCTAACTTGTGCGCCCCCCCACCCCTTTTCATTCACACAGCCCACGCATATATTGCCTTCCACTGCAGCAAATTGCACTGAGCACAACACTGTGTCGGTTTAACATCACAGCTCACGTCACAGAAAATCTGTGTGGCATCCAAGAAATAGTCTTAGAACTACCACCTGACCATGCAAATCTCGGTCAAGTAGGATAGGGTGCTGTCATGGTGTCAACATCAATGTACTACAGTAGAACATCGTTATAACGAAACTGGATATAACAAACTCTCGGATATAACGAAGCAATTGCCATTCCCCTTGAAATTCCTATAGATGAAATTGATGTTGGTTATAACGAAGTAATTACCACTCCCCGTCAACTTCGTTATAATGAGGTTTTACTGTATATAAAATAATAGGCCACAGCAAGTAGCAATAGTAATGCAGTGTTCTCACACAAAAGTGCCTGCAGCTTCTTGCTTCATCGAAGGAAGCAACTTTTCTATTCCAGCCACGCAGGAAATGCTCGCAAAAGCGTATCAGCCTCCTCTTTGGTTGTCTTTGCAGTCGAACCTTTCATACGGAAGGCCGTCGACAACACCACACGTATGGACAATGACTCCACTTCTACAGTGATCATTCTAGTCCATTTATCTGACTTGTCCATTCGCCAGAGAGGTAGGCGTACAAGTGGATGTAACGGCCGTGAAATTTCTGCAGCACCCTTGATGAGGTCAGGCTGTTATATACTGCAGGGAGTATATAACAAAAGGCCGCTGTGCCTAACCGGCTCTACATAGGAGTCTGCAACGAAATTCGCAGTTTCATGCCAGATGCGACGGCAGCTACATTTTTTATAATCCCAACATTCCCAAAATTTTCTATATCATGCTTTACGCTAGTGCTGGGAATGATGCTGGCAGGAACGACATGGATCCAAAAAGTAAACGTTGGAAAAAACCAGCAGGCAAATGCATGTCACATTTTCACTGCCACAGTGCAGCAATAATCCTTAGGCACATGTAAACAAATATTTGCTCAGCTCCTGATGCCATACTGCATTCAGAATTTTGAATGCCTTGAAAGCATGAACAACCAATTCATGTTTATGTTTTTAAAATGATTTTTTTTTTTTTTTCATTAATATGTGCCATGTTCAAAAACTTCAGGACCTGATATTTAAAAGGATCATGAAAAGAATATAGAGATGCCTGGTTGCAATTTTCACTGCTTCAATATGCATTCGACAATCAGATTCCGAAATAGTACTTTAGCAAAATATTCAGTGCACATTTAATAACGCTCGTTTGAAACCCCAGCGTTCATGTGTTCCGGAAACGACTCTGCGACACAGTTGGCCGGCATGGTACTATTCGGTGACGTTGCAGTAAGATACCTTTAAGTGCAAAGGTATAGTGAGCTTGCGTTTGCTCTAAAAGAATCAATTTACCTGAAAGCTAGAAAGAAGGAAGATAGTTAGAAACCGTGCGGTGCTGCCATTCGGAAGGAAAGCTGCAGCACGGTTTGTTTTCCCATGGCCCTCCGAGGACGCACCAATCTCGGAGGTCTGGTGGCTACTAACATGATGTCAACTGCAGAGTTGAGGGGAACGTGTGCAGTGAAACCGAAACCGTTTTTTATCGGTCTAAATCAACCCACACGATACAACGGAACAATGCATATTGTTGATTGGAGGGTCAGGATCCCGAATACGCAGTTTGTACAAAGTGTTCATAAAACGTATCACGACCCCTTTAAAGGGTGGCCCCCACATAAGAATACACGATATTCTTTGTCAGGGAGCATTTGAACTAGGTCATCTACCTCCATTTAAAACAATGATCGTGCGTAACATCCGTATGACCACTTACCTGTGTTGCAAGGAGTGACATCACGCAGAACAAGTTGTACATTCTTAAGTTAACGCAGCTAGTATTACGGAACACTGCATACACGACACATTAACCATAAGCATAACTACCGGCTACAACAACAAGGCAAGTTCTGCTGGAGTGGTGCAATCGGTGCTCAAACATGCCTCAGTTATTTAGCAAAACCAAAGAACTGGGTTGAAGTGATGACACAGACACATATGACAAGAAGTGCTCTGTGTCTTCTGTGTGCATTTTTCACTCGAATCTGTTCTCTGCATTACTTTACGCAATAACCACGGCCGAGCTCCGACTAAGTTCACTCGTTGCCGCCAGCAAAGTCCATCAAATGGCACACTCCGCTCTGTTGTCGCACCTCCTCAGACACTGATAGTCCTAAAGACGTTGAAACCGTTCTGCGCTGTGCTCAGAATGAGCCCGGGCATTTGCGGATGCCAGTGGGCTTCCTTGATGTCCTTCTGCCCCTGGTGGATGAAGAGCAACTGCGGAGGCAGACCCTGCAACGCCTCGTCGTTGTTCTCTTCGTCCCCGGCAGCGCCCTCGGCGTCGCGGTCCCGCTCGACGGCCAGGTCCCACAGGGTGAGCTGGTCGTCGCTGCCGCTGGCGCAGAAGACCGTGCTGTCTGTCGGATGCCACTCTACAGATGTGATTGGGGCGAGGTGGTGCTTGAAGGTGGCGACGGGGCGTCCGTTCTGCAACAGGCCGACGGTACGAGATTGCTCGGGGTTAGATGTGCAACACATCTATGACGACATGCACAATGCTTCACCAGACGTGCTTACGCTAACATCTGAGCAGCAGGTGGCTTGACCAATGGCAAAGCCAGCTTCTAAAGAAATTACTATCTTAGAAATTGGGCAATGACAGTAGCGAGCGTTACACTAAAATATCGTGCCAACTAAGCATTTAGCAATAACAGTGTGGAGGCAACTGCCAAAATTATGTTGTAGAAATTTTACTTCAGATATTAATGTTGCTGTATCTAAATGTGAGAGTCAAACAGCATATATTTATTTTATTTACTTCACTAGACTGTAGGCCAATATGGCCCAGGCAGGAGCGGAGATGCAATATGATGGGAAAGCAGAATGGCAAAGACACAATTTGCAACAATCCTCACAGAGCAAATCATTACAGCAACCAGTCTTGCCTAGACAATATATTTAACAAGACCGATGTACCACTTTAATGGCTTCACCAAAGTTTACGATTAGGAAGACATTTCCAGTCCAAAACAGCACAAAAAGAAGCTGTTTGAATGCTTTGCTTTTGGTGAACTATATTGTTGCAGGGAATGTTTGTGAGAGTGGCACATTGTTCACCTTCTTATGGCCCACAAGGCACTAAAAGCACTTTTGCGGTTTTCGAAGATGACTGGTTTGCGCGAACGCCTTTGACAGTTGGACTTGTCCTACAACGTCTTTTTCATTATTCCCCTTCCTTCTCTCTCCCCCATCTTTCTATTCCCCCTTCCCATTCCCCCAGTGTAGGGTAGCCAACCGGACTCCCTTCTGGTTAACCTCCCTGCCTTTCTGTTTTCCCCTTCCTTCCTTCCTTCCTTCCTTCAGATACGGTACCGATAGCGGGGCCCGCCCTAGCCGCATCGCCAGCTGTTCCCTGCTCGTTGGAATCTTCTAAATTTGCCAAAATATCACCCTCGGGCAAACACCCCGGTTGGGGCTCTTCAGAAGAGCTTCCCCCCGAAGGGGACCGCGCCCCCTCGGGCGAGATGTCATGAATCGGCCGACTAACAGCCATGGCAGGGCAGCCCCGCACCTGCCATAGGCACCGGCCAGGCCAGAGACAGTGAGGCTCGAAATTTAAATAACTGGCCTTTTCTCCAGAATCCTCCGCAATTGGGAGAGTCTAAGGGCATTTACTGTCCTCCCTCAACGAAAAATTCGCGGCAAGAATGCGAAAAAACTGACCTTTTGAGGAAAACTGCCTGGAGCCAAAGCAAGCAGCAGCCAGGCACTTGCACGCGCGCCCGTGCAAGTGCCTGGCTTCCTATGGCCTTCAGATATGAGGGTGCATATATATACATAAACATTCCCTACAAAATATTATGTGAAAATTTGAGTCTGCTTATTTTTTCTCCATACAGCACCGCACTGCTAAAGATGAACACGGTGCCAACGCAATGCTTTCTCAAAGCTGCTTTATGAGGCATTAGCGGATTGAATGAACACCTAAGGAAGGAAGTGGGACTATTTGGCACCACTGCTTTCACTGCAACACAGTTTCTAGCGCACGTAAAAAGAAGTCTACAGGCAAACTGTACCCCACGTTTCTGGTTGTAACACGAATAAGCTATAATCGGGTACAAGTCAAGAAAAATGCGGCTTCTGCCTGTCAAAGGACCTCCCTCCAGCCAATGGCGCCGCTCTGTCAACGTGACGTCGCAGCAGACCACCTTCACGCCGCGCTCATGAGAGAAACTGGAGTGTGGCACAGGAGATGCTGCTTTTTTCTTGACCTGTACCGGCGTACAGACTGACATACACAGTAGAACCTCGTTATAACGAACCCAGATACAGTAGAACCTCGTTATAACGAACCCGGATATAACGAACTATCAGATATAACGAAGCAATCTCAATTCCCCTTGAAATACGTGTAGATGAAATTGATATTGGTTATAAAAGAACTAATGATTATAATGAAGTAATTAATGCTCCCCCTTCAACTACGTTATAACGAGGTTTTACTGTATAACTAAGCAATCGCAATTCCCCTTGAAGTTCCTATAGACGAAATTGATATTGGTTATAACAAACTAATGGTTATAATGAAGTAATTACCGCTTGCCCTTCAACTTCGTTATAACGAGGTTTTACTGTCTCTGGTGAAATAGGGCACAGACCTGAAAGGTCCTCAGGTCCCAGACCTTAATGGCGCCGTCATCACCACCAGACAACAGGAAAGGCTCTCGTCGATTCCAGCTGATGACGTTGACGTCAGCTTCGTGCGCGTCGGCGGCCGTGAGCATGCACGCTTTGTGCGGCGCTGCTCGAACATCCCACACCCTGATGGACTTGTCGACCGAACAAGATGCCATGACCTGAAACAAACATTGATCGAAAGACTGACTGCTGTGATAGCATGCTAGCACAGTGTTGCAGCCTTGCCATTGCTCCAACCGGCTGCCATGAGTGAGAATGCATGAAGTTTACCATGTTCTTGGAATCTGTTGCAGCTGGGCCTCAAAGATTACCAAGACACAGCGTGCAAGACTGAATAGGAAGAAAGAATTTGGCAGGCCTCCAACTAAGACCAAAGAAATGATAGCCGAATCAATACCCAACCCTTCACTAGAACTGAATTGAACTAGTTGCTGTGTGCTTATCTTGTAGTTGGTGCAGCAATCATGAGAAAAGGACAGCCCTACGTTGCACTTCTTCATCTTCATCCTCACCTCGTACCACTGCACCAACCAAAAGACCAAACCCTTTCTAATGTGAAGAGGAAGAAGCACTACTATCGGCAGTCGCATTGGTAACGCTTTGCTCGCTCGGCGCGTGCTTCTGGTTGCTGGTGTCTTCTGGCTGCATCGCCGCTTTGTACGGTCGCTGCGTCTTGGTAGCGACGCGATGCGAATAAATCACGTCACACTAAGCACAGTGACATATAAGCACAGTGGTGTCGGGATGTTGATATCCCCTGATAAGCTTTTGTCACGTGGCACTCGCGTTTCCTCAAAGCTACTCCAAGGTGGCTTTCCTGTGGGGCACAAGCCATGACATCATTGCTATAATGAGGCTATAATGAGGTTCGTTATAATGAAGTTTTACTGTACCTACTTCATGTTCAGCAAAAAAAAATGAGGCTATGCAAAGACTTTTTATGGCCTACTTCTTGCCACCATGACATAAAAAAGCGGTATGCTTCACTAAGTCAGGCAGTGTGAGTAGAGAGCACTGTGTAAACTCCACTCATGTGTAGTGATCACACATTTTCAATGGAAACACCATGTGAAAGCTGTTTAATGCCGTATCAAAACTGGGTCTATCAAGACCCTCTTTTACCATCTAATGTCCAGTCCTTTGTGGGTTTAAAGGTTAACTAGGATGATTTTTCATGGTCAATGAATCTCAATGAAATTCACTGGGCAAATTCTTCGGCACATTTACGTCACTCATGCAAATTTACAGGGTTGGGAGAAGCACAGATCACTTACAAGTCAACATTTACTGATTACCTTAAAACTGCCCACCTGGCTTCTCACAATTATTTGATGTACAGTAGAACCTCGTTATAACCAACCCGGATATAACGAAATATCGGATATAACGAAGCAATCGCAATTCCCCTTGGAATTCCTATACATGAAATTGATATTGGTTATAACAAACTAATCGTTATAACAAAGTAATTAACGCTCCCCTTCAATTTCGTTATAACGAGGTTTTACTGTATTTTATGTTGACGTCATCATAGGCAAAGCGATGGAAGAGCACAGGCACCAGAGCGCGGCCTTCAAGATTTGCGTGCTCCGTAAGCAAGCAAGTGCAAATCTCAAGTGCCATGCCCATTTCAAAGTGCTTCGCCACCTTATCACACACGCGGAAGGGCACATGCGTTGTTATACCATGCAAAAGGCAGACTGACTCGCTCATCTTTGCATTTGTGACCATTTATGCTACAGTAAAACCTCGTTAATTTGGATCTTAAGGGCGTGAAAAAACTGTCCGAATTATCCGAATGTCGAATTAACGAATGCATAACAAGAACGTACATTTTCAATTCCTTTATCGCATACCTTTATTTTGAGAAGTAGTCCGTGATGGTTGTTTTTTTTTTTTTTTTGTGGACAGCTGGGCGGCAAGGACTAGTTTAGGGGCATGTGACAAACCCTCTAGCGCAAGAGTATTGCCTGGGACATCATAACAAAACTCCTCTAGAACGACGAGAGCACCTGGGGCTGCTTTTGCAGTACGACGCACCGGGCGTAGTTCACCACACGGGTCTTCATGGGACGCCTACTCAGTCTCACCGAGGGCAGCACTGACGATCTCATCATCGTTCAGGTGATCGGCGACGACAACGCAGTCATCAACTGTAACGTAATCTGTAATGCCAAGGAACGCCATATCGTCCTTTGCTGCGTACTTCGCGCGTTTCGCCGGTTCCGACATCGCGGCAGGGTGATATCACACCACCACTATTGCCCGACCACCACCTCGCGCACCCGACACTTTCGATACGCCGATATGTCACAACGCACTGAAGAGGGGGAAAAAAAGCACAACCGATGCCTGCAGGTCCGCACGCTATCCGTATGAGGCCATGTTTCTTTGTTATCCATTCTCCGCCGATGACAGGACAATGCGCGCTCCAAAACACCACCTTGCATCCCCTTTCGTAAGTTTTCGAAAAAAAAGATGCGGTTTTCCTTGGCCTCTGCGATCGGCATCGACAGCGCACCGTTGCTGCCGGAGCCATCTCGGAGACCAAAAGTTTGCACATGTGGCAAAGAGAATGCAATGCAATAAATATTATGGCCTCCGAGATGCAGTTTCAGTTTCGCTGTCTTTGGCTTGCCTCCAGACCGAATTAACCAGTATCGGATATAACGAAGCAATCGCAATTCCCCTTGGAATTCCTATACATGAAATTGATATTGGTTATAACAAACTAATCGTTATAACAAAGTAATTACGGCTCCCCCTTCAACTGCGTTATGACAAGATTTTACTGTGTTAACCACACTCTAGTGAAATCACTTGTTACTGGTCTGCTGCAAACATTCAAGCCGCATCTCTGCTAACTGCTACTGAGCAAACAGAGACTCAATAACAGCCCAAACAACAGAAACATGCAGTTTTGCAGAAAAACAGCAGAATAATATGTGCTAAGGATGTTACATATATGGCTGGAAGAACACAGAAATCGGAATACATTACTCACAACAAGAAATTACGAAAAGGTAAAGCATTCTACATGAATAAATAACATAAACACGTAGTATACTACGTTTGTTATATGGAAGGGAAACGTCACGCTAAACCTATATCAGCGCTATGAATAAAATAATGTCACAGCTATTTAGACCAAGAACTTGTAAACATAATCCTGGCGCCTTCATGCGTACAAATTACTTCACGCGTTTCGTCTATAGCTGCACACACTTCGCATTGATGCTGTTTCTATATGTGTGCTCCTGCGTAAGTGGAAACTACCCAAACAGTTCAGGGAACCTAATGCGCCTAAAACCATGGATGTCCACAACATGAAACCTCTACAGTGCATCACCCTAGCAACTGAGCTACTGACGGGAATCCAAAGCTAGAGAAAAAAATTGAAGAGCTGTTCCACTCGACGCAAAGGCTGCAGGAAGTGTGGACCTGTGATTCGAAGGTGTCTCCCTTGGGTTTATGCTGTGTTTACCTGCTATTTCCTTACCGCCATTTGAGAACGTGAGAGACACTGTGCTATCACTGTCACTGGCTGCAGGCAAGGGCAGTGTGTTGAAGGCAAGCGCTGATCCACTTTTCCTTCTGTGCAACCCGCAGCCATTTCTTTATTAATTTCTTTCTTTCTTTCATTTAATTCCTTCCTTCTTACGTGCCAGCTGCCTTCAGTGGCTTCCACAGTGGATGTTGATGGCAATCGTCCGGTCTCTACACACTGCACGGCACAAAAATCGCCTTTACTTTTTTTTTCTATTCTACCTACTTGCTAGGGCCTTTCTTAGGTGTAGGGCAAAAATATACATCATAAAACTATAAGAATATAGGTCAAAAACTGAAAATCTCTCCCACTGGCATTGCCAGCAACACCTTCACAACAGCATAATTAACCAGACTCTAACGAAATCACTTGTTACTGGTCTGTTGCAAACATTCAAGCAGCATTTCCGCTAACTGCTACTGAGCAAACAGAGAATCGATAACAGCCCAAACAACAGAAACATGCAGTTTTGCAGAAAAACAGCAGAATAATATGCACTAAGGATGTTACATATATGGCTGGAAGAACACAGAAATCGGAATACATTACTCACAACAAGAAATTACGAAAAGGTAAAGCATTCTACATGAATAAATAACATAAACACGTAGTATACTACGTTTGTTATATGGAAGGGAAACGTCACGCTAAACCTATGTCACCACTACGAATAAAATACTGTCACCGCTATTTAGACCAAGAACTTGTAAACATAATCCTATCACCTTCATGCGTACAAATTACTTCACGCGTTTCGTCTATAGCTGCGCACACTTCGCATTGATGCTGTTTCTATATGTGTGCTCCTGCGTAAGTGGAAACTACCCAAACAGTTCAGGGAACCTAATGCGCCTAAAACCATGGATGTCCACAACATGAAACCTCTACAGTGCATCACCCTAGCAACTGAGCTACTGACGGGAATCCAAAGCTAGAGAAAAAAATTGAAGAGCTGTTCCACTCGACGCAAAGGCTGCAGGAAGTGTGGACCTGTGATTCGAAGGTGTCTCCCTTGGGTTTATGCTGTGTTTACCTGCTATTTCCTTACCGCCATTTGAGAACGTGAGAGACACTGTGCTATCACTGTCACTGGCTGCAGGCAAGGGCAGTGTGTTGAAGGCAAGCGCTGATCCACTTTTCCTTCTGTGCAACCCGCAGCCATTTCTTTATTAATTTCTTTCTTTCTTTCATTTAATTCCTTCCTTCTTTATTTCTTCCTTCCTTTCTATCATGTCCTTCACATAATTACTATCATGTAACAATGTGAGCAGTGTGTAAAGGGGAAGAGCTGCTCCCTTCTGCGTCACGACCACAGACATAAAACAAGACAAACCCTTAAAGTGGTCCACGCTGAAAACATCTCTCCAGTGAACACTCTAGAGTTCACTATACAGTAGAACCTCATTATAACGAACCTGGATATAACGAACTATTGGATATAACGAAACAATCGCAATTCCCCTTGAAATTTTCTAAATGAACTGGATATTGGATATAGCGAACTAATGGTTATAACGAAGTAATTATGGCTCCCCCTTCAACTTCGTTGTAATGAGGTTTTACTGTATATCCATTTCGGCAGGAAGCAATGATCTGTTGGCATAACCAAACTGGGACTGTCAATACAGGTAGTAGAGACCCATCACAGAAAGAAAAACAAAAATCACTGACATTTAAGAATGTGAACATGCCCCAAAGCGGCACTTTAATGCCTACTGCAGTACATAATGTGTTTGTTCACTTATGACAGTACATGCCCCTTTTTTTTTTACCACTGTTATAGCACGTGTAAGTACAAGGAGGAAAAAATAAGCAATGTCCTGTCCAGTTTCCTAAAAAAGTATCCTGTCCTATACCTCCTTCATTGCTTATCATGTTTAATTAAGTGTTGCTTTGTTTTAGTTCTGATGTTTTTATGCCACAAAGCCACAATAACATTATGAGAGACATTGTAATGAAGGGCTCGGGAAATTTTGACGACCTGGATTTCCTTAACATGCACCGACATCGCACAGTACACAGGCCTCAACATTTCACCTCCACTGAAATGCAGCCGCTGCAGCTGGGATTTGAGCCAGCGACCTTCGGATCAGCAGCCAAGTGCCGTAGCATTAGGCCACCGCGGCGCGGCGTGTTGAAGTGTACTGGAACACTGCTAACAAGTATGGACCAACAAATATCCCGCAGAAAATTTTACTGAAACGAATGCTCCGTGACAGACAATATTAGTGTCCCTACTGTGCCATACCACACATCAAATGTGGCAGTGCAGCTGCCATCGATGAGAGTTACTTCACTGTCTGGTCCCACAGCACTTTTGCTGGACATGATTTCAACATCCGTGGCATCCTTCATCATGCATTAGCGTCGGAGGCCCATCCTGCCACTGATTTGGCACATAATCTCGTGAAAAAAGCCATTCCACCCACCTGGCTTGGTCGGTGACCAGTCAACGGCATAGCCCTCGGCCAAGGTGACCTCCGAAGTTGAAGATCGGTTTGGGAGCCTCGTGGTTGCGCACGTACGACGACATGGCCGAGGGATGGTCAAGCACGTGCAACGGCCGGGCAAGGTCCCACAGGTAGACGCGGCGGTTTTCCGACCACGACGCTGCCAGAGTCTTGTCGCCGACTGTGGCGACCTGTGACAATGCCACTAATCATTAATCGCTTTCAGAGTTTTGTGTGCGAGACTGCGATGTGATGACGAGACATGCCATGGTCAAGGGCTCCAGATAAACGTGTGATTACAGCATAAACTTCACGCTTTATCACAACATGAATACACCACGCCTACTTGCCTGAATCATTACGCTACTCTAGGTCAATTTAGAGCACCAGAAAATGGGCAACCTGCAGGCCACATACAGCCTACGGACCTTACACTAGTAGCCCAGCCCAGACATGAGTGTCTTCGTCCAATACAGTAGAACCCCGCTGTTACGTTCCCGGCTGCTGCGTTTTCCTGGCTGTTACGTCGTTTTGGGTCAGTCCCAGCATAGCTCCCATAGGATTCAATGCATTAGGAACCCCGCTGTTATGTCGCAGTGTGGGAACATTCCCGTTTGTTACGTTGCGAATCGACACTCCAAGCGGCGACTGCTGACGGCAATATTGACTTTTCATGTAGCTTGACTTGGCTTGACTATGTAGCTGCACAATGGGCGACGCCCATTACATTTCCGGCTTCAGCCAGCAAAATTATGGCACAGATGTGCAAACTGTTTGTGACGGAATCGCGTACAGTGGTTACGTTTCCATCGATGTTGTCGTTGTCACCTCCGAGGTTTCCTCTGTCGACGAAATCGTAGCCGAGTGTGCCGATGCGTGCACTGAAAGCGCTAGCACTGAAATAAAATTGTCTGCCGATCACCACTTCTTTCATTTTTCCATTTTTCCCGTTTCTCGGCTCTTACGTTTATTTTCTACGGTCCCGTGAAAAACGTATCAGCGGGGTTCTACTGTACTTATTTAATGTTCCTCATAATAACTTTCAATTAACAACGGACAATTCTGATGCCAAACCCACTTCGGAAATGACCAACATATATGATGTGTCAACGTCTGTCTTTCAAATGGCAACATTACCTGACATATTGTTCAAGCTCCCTCACTTCCTTGATATAACCTTCTTAACTGTGCCAGCCTTCTCGAGACTAAATTTTGTGACTATGGCCTGCTGGCTGAGGCGAGTTTGAGACCAACAGCCCAAACAGACCTCAAATCTCAGAACCTCCTTCAAATCTTTTTACATCAAGCAACAGCACAACATTAAAGCAGCACTGCACCAGCTAAAACAAATGAGAATGGAAGAAAACTTTCACAGCACAATGGTTGCTAGACCTCTTCTTAAGTCTAACAAAAGGGTATACAGTGTAAACTCCAGCATTTGCAAGTAGTGCTCCAATTACTAAGAGTTTACTAAACCTTTTTTTCAAGTATTAACACATACCAAACACAGACAAAGAAGGAGCAAGACACGACAGTATTGCTGTGTCCCGTCTACCTCCTTCTTTGTGTGTGTTTGGTTTGTGCTGATACTACTTAAAAAGATGCTTTACTAACTAACCCACCAGTTTGTCCTTTACCAGACCGTCATCTAGGGACGGGATGCAACGACCCTGATATATTTTGACGTAGCAGTGCGTTACAGGTACTAAGGTGGCTGAGGTTATTCCAGAACATCTGCTAGTTTCTTTTGTTGCCCAAGTAGCATTCATTAGAGCACAAAACTGAGAATCATTATTCTTTTTTTTTTTATTTCAATACACATATTCTCCAATGAGCATTTACCACTGCACCAGCAGCATCTCTAGAGTTACTCAACTATGCAAACTAAACAGATGGAGTTCCTGAGCAAGATCGAAGCACGCACCCTGACACGGTTGACACAACCATTGTGTGGGATCAGAGCTGTTTCCAGCTCTGGCTTGGAGTCTTCGTCCTCACTGTCCGAGCTGTCCTCATCGTCACCGGCATCCTTTTGCGATGCCTCCTTGTTTCGACTCAGGTTACTGCATGGTGATGCACCAAGTCAGTGCTGAATTCACGAACATCACAAAAAAGCAATCCTTGTAAAATATTGAAGTGAAAGCATCGTGACAGGAATTTTAAACGTTTTTATATTACTGCACTAAAAAGAAGCACCGATGTCGGGAACCCTTAAAAGGAGAGAGTGGCGCCTCGGAGCACAACCAATATATTTTTAATATGGAGACTTTGAAAACCCACTTTCGGCTTCGATTTCGTGGGGGCAGTTTCACAGTGACATGCCAACACACTTGGACGCAAGTCCAAATCACGTGGGCACAGCGGCTCGTGATGGAGTCGCAGCAACTCTTGGCAGCTACATAGTGCACGTAAACAATAATTTCATTGCCGCCCAACGATTCCGGCAGCAATTTCCAGACAACCTTGTTCACACGCCATCGCATTGTCCATTGCGATCGGGCTGGCCTCCACTACACTCAAATAGCTGTAGTGGTGCATCCACTACACCTGTTTACATTTCCATCCAAACACATTTCACATCACCAGAGGCCTCTGCACCTTTCAAGCTGCCAGTTAAGTACAAAAGCGAATACACCTCGACTGTCCATTAAAAACTGTTATTGCAATGAAAAAAGAGCAATGGCCAAACATAACCGTTAGCAATTAGGTCTTGTCTCTGTCACACTATGACGTAATGACCTCTGCTAAAGTGCAACGTGAAGCGCCTACAATGATGCGCAATCGAGACAATCAAAACCTCGTTACCTCATCTTCATCACCATGAGGTGATTCAAGTGTGACCGCTCGGCCTGGGTGCCGGAGGTGAGGTAGCAGGTGAGAGGGAAACGGTCTGCCCGGTCATCACCCAAGTTGTCCTTGATGATGTCAAAGCTCAGACATGGAGCAACTGCAAAGAAATTACGCTGTAATTTAAGTCAATATGGTGTAATTATTCTGATGGTAATAATAATTCAGACATAATCCCTGAAACTGTATAGAAATGGTTGCCCTTCCAACAACACCCCCTCCCCCCATTTTTTTTTTCTGCTGATAATAAGAAAGAGTTGATGCAGTGTAATGCCAAAAATGTGAATGTCGCATCATATTTCACATCACCATCGCTGTAAGGCCATGTGACAGTGTTGCATTCACAGTGTGAAGCTTCTCCATCAACAATTTTCCAGAAAGCACGTTTTTCCAGGGAGTAGACACAAGCGTGTGCCATGAATTACCTCACTTTTCTCTGCTCTATGTCAGTGCAATGCACCAGCATTTACATGTACCGTACGTGTTGACTTGTCCATCTTCATCTCTACACCCTCCTTGCACACTGCAGTGCCCCCCCCTTACCTTCCTAGAGCATTACCAATGTGTATGTGGCTGTAAAAGTTCAGTGCTTACATGTGAACACAGCTTTTTATCTCAACATGGCAGTTTAATATCATAGTGACATTTTCCATTAATACGTGACTAAGCAACATGTGCATGCTACATGGCTTTACAAAAGGGAAGTTTGACATCCACCTGTCTGTAGCTTATAACTACAAGAAAACCTATACGGATTCTCACAAAATAAAGCTTCCTGGTTAACTAAAAATTAATCCTGGTCCGGTGTTTGATCCCAGGACTAATGTCTGTGCGGGACGGTCGCTCCACCAAGTGAGCAAACTAAAAAAAAGGTAGCAAATGGCAGTGTGAGGGCAAATTGATCGACAACATGACGTACAGGACAGTGAACTAACAAATCAGTGTTGCGAAATTCCCTTTTACTGCACTTTGCAGCATTGCGCAGAAATAAGTGGCCATGCTACATGGCTATGCTGAATATCAAAGTGGCTGTGAAATGGTGCTGTTCAAGCCGAGCCAAGGACACCCTGAAGTGTCACATCATGTTCTTTAGGCTCGTGGAACACACCTGATAACTCGGGACAATTAAAGTGTTTACGTCAAAAGGTCCATTTTAAGTAAACAGAGAAGTAAGGCATTTCTGTTGTCACTCATATGCACTTCTCCTTTCACAGTCCTTGACTATTTACAAATATCTAAGAATGATAATGACAACTATGATTGGAGGAGCAAGTCTAGAATGCACACGTGACCGGCAGCGCTGGTGGCGACACCTAACGACAAAAAAAAAAAAGAAAGTTTGACCGGAGTGCATAACACAATCGTGGCAGTGGCCGGGCCGGCGGCGGCTGCTACATATCCTACGATGGAGCGGTGGCTGTCTCCCTTTCCTTTCGCAGAGGACAACACTGAAGCTATGATCAAAGCACAAGTTTGCTGATGTACTGCGTTAAAACTAACCGCTAAGAGACGTCGCAACCATCGCTGTTTTTTTCCGCACTTGCTTCCGATGATCTGTTATTCAGGCGCGCCAGTTTCATTCGCCACACAGTTTCATTCGCTTTCATTCACAGTTTCAACGACAGTTTCATTCGCTTGCTCTGACGTGACTGGTCCTATTCGTTTCTTTTGCAGAAGCAAACACAATTCGACCAATCATGCAAATCAAGAGAACGGGCTTGCATTACGATCTGTCACAAACATAGTGTACCGGTATGTCGCCTAAAATTAGCAGCCACAGAGGGAAGGAACAAATTGCTCTCATCACGGAGTGTCGCTAGACTTCATCCAAGCGCCTCGGCTACTGTTAAAACGAAGATGGCGTAAATACTGCACCAACTTGTGGTGGCATGGTGTATCGGTTGCTGTTAAAACGAGGAACGGACTAAACATTGCACCGACTTGTGGTGGCCTGGTGGTAGACGACGTAGGCCGACTGATCGCACTCCAGTTCCTCGCCGTCTTCGTTGGTCGCAGTGGTGCCGGGCACGTAGACGCGACGTTCTGCCGCGCCGGCACCTGTTGCAGCGGCGTTACCCCCGTCCGACATGTCGTCGTCATCCTCGACGTCTCCGTCGTCCATGTCCTCGAAGTCGGAGTCGGAGTTTGGTGCGTCCCCGGCCTCGTCCGCCATCGTGGATCGCTGGCCGCAGCTTCCTTATTTCCCTAAATTGTGCTTACGCTTCGGGATTTGTGTACGCGAAATACAGCGGCGCACATGGGAATCCAATGATGTCGGCGCCCATGAGTGATGCTAGTGTCGATTGGAATGACGAAAGCGCTTAAGGCTTTAAAAAATGTTTTAAACATGGCCGTCCGTGACGTCATATTTGATTCTTGAGGCCATTGCAATGAATAAAAGCATAGCCTATGAGATAGGCATTTATGAGTATTTTACTGGGTATGTTAAAGTAAGAGCTTTAAGCAGTGCTGACATCGTACATCTCAGCTGTAGCTTCAATGTAACAAAAATTTATTTTAAAGCTGTGACTTTTCTTAAGCCCATGTAAACACGTTAGCGTCCACTGGCCGTGCCGTAGATGCAGAGTACAAAAGCATTGCCTCTGTGATTGGCGTTGTGACTGCGCTCGCATGCTTCCAAATGAGTTTTCATTAAACCGAGTTTCCTGTGTTATGTTGAAGCTCGAATTATTTGTGTAG
>CM023490.1:26121689-26136689 GCA_013339685.2 Hyalomma asiaticum | reverse complement strand
TTATTTTTCCTTCACGCGCATCTGTGGCAAAACAGACATCTTCAACTCATCTGCCCTCCCACGCGTCATCCGCATGTGGAACAACCTTCCAGACGAGATAGTGGCTGAAACCGACAAAGATAAATTTCGACACCACCTGAACACGCATTTTTACAATTAATTGTTCACTTTATTCATGTCCAGTTCCGTGTTTTGGCGCTTAAGTATTCGTACTTCCCTGTCTCATTTCTTTTTCATTTTTCGTGAATTTCAATACATTTGAATACTAATATGCACTTCATCGTTTACGCGTAAATTAGAGCAATGTTTTTGATTTTGTCACTTTTATATCTCTATGCCTTTCCGGAATTTGTGTTATCTTTATGTAGCTTGTCGATGTATAGCCACTATTTCGCATGTTGTGCATTTAGTTCCCGTTGTATTTTTTATCGTTATAGCTGTTTTGCATTGTGTAATCATCGTAATTTTTTGTTATTTTATTATTGTTTGTATTTATTTCTTGTATAGCCTTGTATATAACCTTTGATGTTCCCCATACACAATGCCCAGAAATGGGCCTGTAAGGCATTTTGAATAAATAAATAAATATGATTTTGGAGAGAACACGTGTTCACTGTACCTTTACACTCTAAAATATATTTAGCTGACTTCACTGAAATTTCGCCGTATAGTACCAATGCCGGCCTGCAGTGTCGCATAGTCGTTTCGGGAGCGAAGGAACGCTAGGAACGGGAGTTACTAAATGTACACGAAATAGTTAGGCCGGAATATTCCGGAATCGGCATGTCAAGTGCGTAATGAAGCATTGAAAATTGCAACCGGGCGTCTCCATATTCTTTTCACGACCCCTTTAATTGCCGGCGTTTTCAAACAAGGAAAAAGATTTCCACGACTTGATCGTTGTCGACAAGCATATAACATAAAACAAGTGAAAATAAAGCAAAAAAAATTCATGGAATACACGCGCAACGACACTGCCGACGGCTGCCTTGACTAGTTTGTAAAATTAAATATAGCTCACTTACGCATTTAGTATCGGGCACGGCTGTTCAGTGTCACAAAAAAGAAACAAAAGCATAGGAACAAAAAATTACACCATCTCCCGCTAAAGGGGACCATGAGGCGATGCGAAGCAGCACGGGGGTGCACACCGCGTTTGCATCGGCTTGACTAGGTGTTTCCGTTAATGAAGTAACTGCTTATCATGTGTTGCACTATCCAAGAGTTCTTGCAGATGTCCACGTTGAAGTCTCCCACCATGACGAATGGGTCGTTCTTGTACACGTTGTCGTATTCCACCATTGCTCTTTGCAGGTACAATTCTACGTTCCTTTTGCAGAGGTTGGGTTCCAAGTACACTGTCATGATCACGACAGCGTAACGGACACGGAGCTCCGGGCCAGGGAAGCCCAGCGCAAACGGCAACGTCGGCGGGAAACTGCTACGGATGAAACGCGGGCTCCGAAACGCAACGGCAGCGTCGGCAAGCAAACCCCGCCGTACGTAACGCCGACGTCACGTGGAGAGAGGGAGTGGAGAGGACGTTGTGGAGAGGGTCACGTGTAGAGAGGGAGTGGAGAGGAGGTGTGTAGAGAGGGTTTGCTCATGCGCAGTAAGGGTGGTCACGCCGCACACCACCACCACCGGATTGAACTCCGCCATAAGCTGCTTTGCATCTAAAAGCGAAACCACCAAGTGTGCACACCATAATAACTGACGGCGGCATCTGCCACGATCCACGCTTCCTCGGGCGGCAACTTTTCGGCGTATAACCTGTACGCCTGGCGTTGTATCTTTCGAAAGTGTACGGAACGTAAAACAGAAGAAGTGAATCAGTAATAGGCATACATCAAAACGGTTCACAATGGTCGTACGACAGGACGTTGGCGAAGAAAACCATAACCAAAGCAACAGAACGAACAGAGCAGCTCACCAGCACTTTCTATGCAATTGACTGCTGTCAAATGTCTACTGTCTATTCTATAGAAATGTCTATTCTATGCAAACGTCTACTGTCAAATTGAAACGCGTACGCGCGCTTTCTTCAATGTGGGCACTTTCGGCTTAATTTGCAAGTAATTTTCTTCACAGTTAACTAGAGCATGCAAATGCACAAACAGGACAAAGGGAACAAGTCAGTAACATATTCACCAAAAGACTGTGTTTAATTAATTTTGTATAAGCCGCGTGACAAAACACCGGTGACTTCGGTATACGTCAGTCACATATATGTTTGTGTGTAGAGCAGTTCTCAAATGTGCGCATTTTCGAACGCATGTTTGTAAATGATCAGCGAAGATTAGGATGTCACAGCTTAAGTATACGTATAGCTTCCATCTTTGACAGCTACTCGGCAGCGCCACGTTTAACCGATTAAACTTAATCTCATCGCCGAGTTGAATGACGTAAATATCGCAGAATCGAAATAAGGTTGGGCCGGAAACAATAGATGGTATCTGGGGTTTCGCGTCCCAAAACCACTATATGATTATGAGAGACGCCGTAGTGGAGGACACCGGAACGTTGGACTACCCGGTGTTCTCTAACGTGCGCTGACAACAATACACGGACCTCAACATTTCGCCTCCATCTAAATGTAGCCGCCACCGCTGGGATTCCATCCCGCGACCCTCGGATCAGCAGCCGAGTGCCATAACCACTAGATCATCGTGGCGGGGCTACGGAATGGGCACTATGGTCTGTTTCAGTAGTTCCGTGCAGCACTGTGGAAGCTACAGGCCCCTTCAACCAATAAGGCAGGCAGGCAGGCAGGCACAGAACTTTATTTTGTCCTGAGGAACTGCAGTTGGA
Organism: Hyalomma asiaticum; assembly: GCA_013339685.2. Taxonomy (NCBI): domain Eukaryota; kingdom Metazoa; phylum Arthropoda; class Arachnida; order Ixodida; family Ixodidae; genus Hyalomma; species Hyalomma asiaticum. The sequence goes on along the minus strand of CM023490.1, from coordinate 26,133,878 downwards.
CGTCCCCTTTTAGGGGGATCCTGTAGCAGTTGCGGGCCGCTCCCACGCAGGGACAGGAAGACCGTGGCCCTCCGCCCTCTCGCAGGCTCTCTGGACAGCCCGAAGTTGAACCGAAAGGTCGCCGCTTCTCAGGGCTTCCTCCCAGTCCTCTTCTTTGCTGAACTCTGTGTCACGTAACGCAGGACATTGCCAGAGCATGTGAGCTAGTGAGCAGTAAGCCTCTCCGCAGTTCGGACAATGCGGTTCAACATTGGGCGAGAAGTTACTAAACCTGCCTCGCGAAGGGAAAGACCCCGTTTGGAGCATCCTGAAGGCCGAAGACTGCGGACGAGTGAGTTTAGGGTGAGGAAGTGGAAAGACCCTCCGAGAGAGATGATAATGAGTCACGATCTCGTGAAAAGTGAGGAGCGGGTCCCTGTACCTGCCGGCATCCCCGCCCGCGAATTCGCCGGGACCGCCGCGGTGAGTGAAACCTCGCGCACGGTCATGGGCAAACTCATTGGCGTTGGGGACATCGGGGTGTACGTTGGCCCCCATGTGGGCCGGGAACCATGTTATGGTGTGAAACCCGGCAGCCCCCTCGCTGCCGAGGATAGCTGCTGCCTCCCGCGAGATCGAGCCCGAGGCGAAAGCTCTGGCAGCGGACCGCGAGTCCGTGAAGACATTTGGACGCGATACGTCCTTCATTGCTACAGCAATGGCAATTTGCTCAGCAATCGTTGCCGAAACGTTTCTAACCGACGCAGCACATAGGAGCTTGCCACTATGGTCGACTGAGACCACTGCAAAGCGATCAGAACGCCCGTACTGTGCTGCATCGACAAACGTAGCGAGGTCCGGGCTGTCTGCAACTGACTTCAATAAGGAACGGGCCCGAGCTATGCGGCGTCCTACATTGTACTGCGGGTGGACATTCCTGGGAAGTGGAGCTACGGCAAATGTACCTCTGATAGAAGACGGTAGAGTCACTTTACGTTCGCGAATCTGTGTAAGACCGCAGCCAATGGACTCCAGGATACGTCTACCCGCCTGCGAGGACGACAGGCGCACTACCTGAGCCATTTTCTGCGCCTCGATCACCTCCGAGAGGGAGTTATGCATGCCCAGTTGTATGAGCTTTTCGGTGCTCGTGCTGAGAGGCAACCCTAGAACTCGCTTTATGCTCGTGCGCATTAGTGCGTCGATTTTTGCCTCTTCCCTTTTGGACCAGTGCAGCGCCGAAGCGACGTAATTAATGTGGCTCATGAGAAACGCATGGTAGAGCCGAAGGAGATTGCTCTCGCTCAGCCCGCCCCTGCGGTTCGAGACCCTGAGTATGAGCCTAAGCATGTTCTCCGTCTTGGAAGTGATGCGAGCTATAATCTGCGAGTTGCGCCCCTTCGACTCCAGCAACAGTCCGAGCACCCTGATGCAGTCTACCCTGGGGATTCTCTGCCCGTCACGTGTGTATAGAGATATTGGAATCTGCTCTAGAGGAGTGAGGTTCCTCATCCCTTGTCGGGTGGGTCGGTAAAGTAACAACTCGGACTTGGCAGGCGACAGGCTCAATCCCGAACCGACTAGAAAGCCCTCCGTGACGTTGAGTGCCTGTTGAAGTGCCTGCTCTACCTCGGCATCGGACCCTCCCATGCACCACACAGTGATATCGTCCGCGTAGAGAGCATGGTTAATCCCGCGAACCGTGGCGAGTCGCTCGGAGAGGCCCTTCATGGCAATATTGAAGAGCAGAGGAGAGATGACGGCCCCCTGTGGAGTGCCTCTCGCTCCCAAGGTAAATTCCGCGGATTTTAGTTGGCCGATCTTAATGGAAGCCCTGCGTTCCCTGAGAAAGGAGCTAACGTATGCGTGGAAACGTTGTCCCAGACACATATCCGAGACTGCCTCAAGCACAAACTTGTGAGAGATGCTGTCAAAAGCTTTGGCCAGGTCTAGAGCTAGTATGCCTCTAGTATCTCTGGTGTAGTTGTCGATAATTTGTCTCTTAATGAGGAGCATGACGTCCTGTGCAGATAGGGCAGGCCTAAATCCCACCATGTTTTGCGGAAATAGCTCTTGAATTTCGATGTACCGGGACACCCTATTGTGGATCGCATGTTCAGCCACCTTTCCCACGCAGGACGTAAGCGAGATCGGCCGCATGTTCTCCGGTGCTAAAGGTTTCCCTGGCTTTTGAATAAGCACCACGGAGGCAGTCTTCCAGGATTCGGGGACAAGCCCCGTCTCCCAGATTTTGTTGACTTCCTCTGTTAGCTTCTGGATGGATTTACTATCCAAGTTACGTAGGAGCCTATTTGAGATTCCATCCGGGCCCGGTGCAGAGCGTCCGTTGAGCTCCTGGAGAACCTCCCAAATTTCTGGTTCAGTGAAAGGTGCGTCCAGCTCCGCCACCGTTCCCCCCCGGTAACGAGGATAGTCCGCGTCACCGGAAGGACCCAGCGGAAGATAGGTATCCGCTAACCCTTGCAGAAGGGCTGTTTCAGACACACCTTTCGCCTTTTCACTATGTACAATTCTGTCAATAGCGAATCTCTGGTTACCTTTGGATTGCGACTGATCAAGTAGTTGTTTAAGGAGGTTCCATTTGCCCCCCACTCTCATCTGTCCATCAACCGAAGAACATACTTCGTCCCACTGCTGTTTGGATAGTTCAATAGAATAAGCTTCGATCTCGCGATTGAGTTCCGCAATTTTCTTTCGGAGTCTGCGATTGAGCCTCTGCGTCCGCCACCGGGCTAGGATGGAATTTTTGGCCTCTAAGAGGTGCGCGAGGTGAGAATCCATCCGATCAACTTTCAGGTCCGTTTTGACAACCTTGGTTGCAGCATTAACATCCTCCTTGAGCCTTGCAAGAAGGCTCTCTAAGCTGCCGTATTCAGCTTGGTCCTCCCTTCGCAATTTTCGAAAGGCATCCCAGTCCGTTACCTTAAATTCCCTGAGGGGAGCCGCATTGACACCTAGGGTAATAGCCACCACGAAGTGGTCGCTGCCTAGATTCTCTTGCAGATTTTGCCACCCTGCTGTACGAACGTTCTTGACGAACGCCAAGTCCGGAGTCGAGTCTCGGGCTACCGACGTGCCCGTTCTTGTCGGGAACCGCGGATCCGTAATCAGTTCCAATGAGCAGTCCGATACCGCCTGTAGGAGATTATTGCCCTTGGGTGTTCGCCTAAGGTAGCCCCAAGCGTCGTGCGGAGCGTTAAAGTCTCCCGCTACCACGATGGGGGCCCCCTTAGCCAGAGTCACCGCTTTTGTCATGATCGAAGCGAACGCTTGCCGGATGTCCGACGGCGAGCTGTAGACATTCAGAATAAATACGCTGTTTCTGAGCCAGCTGTTCGGGATGAGTTCTACCAGAATTACCTCCGCCCTGTTTTTGCCCAGCTGTAGTTTGTGTTCCTGAAAGGAGCATTTTCTTGCGACCAAGGTTGCCAAACCCCGCTTTCCCTCCTCGCGCACCGAGACAACTCGATAGCCCGGGAAGGTTAGCGCTAATAAGGCGCTAACCAATAAGGAGGGCAAACACGAGTTGAACATATCCGTCCGCGCCATGCCATCTGCCAACTTTGGACGCTGCAGTGGCAGGAGCAGCCTCGGAAAGAGGAGGATGAGGAGAGAGTAACATTCCTATTGGGAGGAGTGGCTCGCAGGTGCGTGCCCGAACAATGATATTTCGTTTCGCCTCGGAAGAATTCTGCGCTCGATGGCCTCGTGGCCTTGGCTCTGCTGCACGTAATTAGTGAAACATACTACAGGAAGAAGAAAATGAGGAGAAGGCGAATGTTGCACCTGCACAGCAGTATGGTAGGCTACCAACGCCACTGTTCCACTGACACAGGTGGCTTCAGTTACCTGACATTCCAGTGGGAATTCAGTCTTAGATCACTTCAGTGCTTATAAGGAGGGCCGGAAGAAACGAGCTGGGTGATCACAGGAGAAGCGGAAACGCGGGGTCATGCTTCCAGCAGTTTCAAAGCAGCTTGGGCTGTCGGCGCCTGGTAACCTAATCAAACCTAACCTAACCTAACCGTGTGCGTGTACGGTATCCAAAAGAGACCTAAGCTTCCCAACGAGTTCCTCCTCTATCTCGGGCAATTCCGTCGGAAGGCAGTGCTGTATCTGTCTCTACCAAGGTTCGCCAAGTCCCTTGTATAGACGCTGTGGGTTTGGCCTTGGATGTGGCTCCGGCAGGGAAAACGCGCAAAGTAATACGCGGTTCCCGTACTCACTCGCCCTGACGTTGCAGATTCTGCTGGCGTCTTCTGGGGCCTGTATAGTACCGGCAAAAATTAAGTATACAATTTTCTCTAACGGGGCAAGAGAGGTAGCGTTCCAAGTTTCAGGAAATTTCCTAGCGCTAGTGCGTCCAGAACACGAAAGCAGAAACTTTGAAATCGATGACGTCACGCTGACGTTTACGTGTGGGGAGATTCATGCGCACAATTGGAACGATAGCTTCATTTCCCGTCTAATCAGGAAAAATGTGAACGTGAAATGAACAACGTTGCGGTTTCCAGGGAGCCATTTAACAGTCTAACTCTGTTTCACTTAAGTGCCCCTTTAAAGTTAATTAGCATGTAAAGATTTCTTAAGATGCCTTCCCAGCTTCATGAATGTGCTCATTGATGTCTCTGCACAGCAGAATCTTAAAATAGTGTAGATAACAGTCCTAGCAAATGACGCTCATGAATTGAAAAAGAAATCGTCACCAGTTACATGTCGCCATTCCCGCGAGATTTGATTCTTGTGAAATCGACGCGATATGTCATTAGGAAGTCTTGCAATGTGCGTTCCCTGTATGTAGCCAGCGATTGCGCGGTGGTGAACCTCGAAGGGACCGCTAAAAACACCCCCACATTGGGACACCGTGGACTGCGAAGTCGAAGATGTTGTAGTCGTCGCTAAATCTGTAATCGACACGACGGCTCATCAAGAGGTCCTGTAGATAACGTGTTCACTGTGTCCGGAGAACGTTCAGCGGTGGCAGGCGCAGATGAGTCCCTCACTGAAACACCGCCACTTAACGACACCGTTGAGCGTGAGGTCGACGCTGACGTCGCCGTATATTTGTAATCGACGCGACACAATAAGGTTCTATAAAAGACGTGTTCACTATATCTGGAGAACGTTTAGCGGCGAATGGCCCACACGAGTTCCTCAATGCAACGTCACCACTTCACGACACTGCGGAGCATGAAATAGACGTTGAGGTTGCCGTATATAGTCGTCGCTAAACATGCAATGTTTAGCGACGATGCAATGTCTCATCAGGAGGTGCTAGAAGACGTGTTCACTGTATCCGGCCAACGTTCCACTGTGGTGGGCCCCAATGAGTCCCTCGATGAGTCATCGCCACTGTGCGACACCGAGGAGCACCAGGCCGACGTTGACACCGCCATAGTCGTCGGCACGCTTGGAACCGACACGACACCTCTCGTCAAGAAGTACCAGAAGGCGTGTTTAGCTGTATGCGATGAACGATGTGCATTAGTGGGCCCTAGACCCTCACTGAAACACCAGGACATCGCGGAACCGACGTTCTTGAGGTCGTCATCTGTCGTCTTGACATCTCTAATCGACATGACGTCTCGTCAAGAGGTACCAGAAGGCGTGTTAGCTGTAGGCGTTGAACGCTCTGCACTAGCGGGCCCCGATGAGTCCCGCACCGAAGCACTTCGCCCCACCGCGGAGAGCGGAGTCGACGTTGACGTCGTCGAGGTCGTCGCCCCATCTGTCCGTTCTTTTTGTTCCCGACCGAGTGCGTCCGCCACGGACTTCCAAGCCGACGACCGCGCTTCGGCGTTCCACACCTGAACGACCATGAGCGAGCCGCTGACCACCGACTGCCACTTGTTCGAGTCGAACGAGTAGAATCGGTTTAGCGACTCATGACCCACGCCGGCCACGGCCGCCAGCTCACCCGTGACGTAGGCGTCGTCGATGGGGATGTAGGGCACGGCGAAAGTGGCATTGTACAGGGGTCCCAGCGCTGCCGCGTCCATGAACACCGCGCTCCCCGAACAGTACCTGGGGAACACATTCTTCGGGTACATCTTCTCGGACATGTACCATGGCAGCGCTGTTTGCCTGATGACCGGCATGCCGTCCCAGACGCAACAGTACAGCTTGGGACGCGCCGGCGATGGCGATGGCTTACCGCCGTCGAGCTTCTTCATGAGCGACGGAAGGTGTACCACGATGTCGTCGTCCATTTTGAGGACGTACCGCACCCGCGGACAGTTCTCCAGCGTCCACTTGATGCCGTACACGAACTTGTACGTCAGGTTGCGGTACGTGTCCATGTAAGGCAACACGACCAGGTCGCCGTTCGCCTCGGCCTCGGAGGCCACGCTCCTGGTGACCTTGTCGACGGAAGACATGCCGACGAAGAAGACGGTCGTCCAGTTGTACCGGGCGCCGTACGTCGAGTTGGCGACGACCTCCCTCAGGACACGCCGGTGGTCCGAGTGTGTCGCGGCCGTGTGGACAAAGAAAAGGTAGTCCAGGTCTCGCCGGCAGTCTGACACGACCTTGTACGCGGTTGGTAAGGTGGTCACGTTCTCTAGAGGGAACGGTACCTTGTCGAAGCCTCTCTGCAGCTGGTCTGACGGAGTCCACGTATGACCGAGTTCGTCGGTTGGCGCTGTCTCCGTTACGCTCGTGGGGGCCATTTTTGGTGACGTCACTGTTGTTTTCGCCGCTCTCGTAGCCACAACTGTTGACGACGTCACTGCTGTTAGTCCAGATGGTTCTGATGACGACGCCACCGGAATTTTTGTTGAGCTTCCTTCTGGTGTTGCTCTTCCATGTTGCTCATTTCCTGCAGACACTTTGGAAGGACCGCCACTCTTCGAGCTGGTAGACCTAATTGGATCCAAATTTCGCCGCGGATTTTGACGACTGTTTTGTTCGTTGTTGTAGGAGCTTTCGGGCATGGCCACTGTGGCGTCGCCTGGTGTCGAGTAGGGCAACGACGGTGACGTTCCGATGGGATTGTAACCCACGGTCCAGAAGGTGGCGTAGACGACCGTGCCGATGGCCAGGACTGGCAGCCATCGCTTGGCGTTGGACGTGAAGTTCGTCAGGCAGGCGTCTGTAATAAAGACATAGGTGGTGGAAACAGCGAATTAATAAGGGTGACACATGAAAATGTTATTTCAACTATAGTTTAACGAAGGAAGTAGTTGCAAAGTGCACGTCAGGGCGCCTGCCTCATATTTAACTCAATCTCCGTCAGTTATCGCACGCGCCGGGTGATGTTCTGCGATGACATATACGGACAATCAACTACAGGCAGTCTACGCAGACCATTCAAACGGTGTATGGAAATGATAAATGATTACAGGAACATTCAGATCTGCACTTCCCGAATTGAAACAGTTTGTGGTGTCGAGCATCTATGCGACTATAACAATGTTACGGACGAAAAGGTGTAAGGTAACTTTTCCCGTTCAGGTACTTAAATAGCTGTTAAGGACTAAGCGGTTTACACGCCGCGGTAACGAAACATTTGCTACATATTTCTTGAAAAGTGTAACGGGACAACGCCCTTGGTGACGTAAGCAACAATCCTCACTACACATGCAGGTGCTACGTCCATTCCGTGCTGCTCCTCGCTGACGTCACGGATGTGCCTCGTACATTCTCCCTCCCCATTCTTCAGCTTTATAGAAAAACACTCACCCTTACCTACGGTTGCTCTTCCTTCAGTTGCAACCAGAGACGCAAAAGCCAGAGAACCAGTTAAAGAAGCTTGGTCAAGTGCTATCATGAGATTGAACGTGAACATTTGACAGAAATCTGTATGGTTTGGGCAGGATAATGATAGTTAAGATAAGGTGATACCAACCACGATAGCAAAAAATTTTGACGTTTCGAGGCCAGCTTGGCCACTTCTTCAGGGGTGACACCATGCAACCACAAACGCAAAGAATTCTGACGTTTCGAGGTCAGCTTGGCCCATTTCTTCAGGGATCCTTGAATAAGGGGCCAAGCTGGCCTCGAAACGTCAGAATATTTTGCGTTTGTGGTTGATGTCACCTTATCTCAACTATCATTGTCATGATCTTCGCTGTCATAAGCATATAAGACCACTGCCAATTCCAGATCAATCCACCCATTTAATTACATTATGGCTGGCAATTATCGACCCGTGCAGCATCCAAAACTGTCTGAAGCACGCATACGTAATGCACGGTTGTCAGATATCGGTTAGCTCGAGTTGTACGCTGCCTCCAAGACCGATACATTTTTCTCAGCTTGACAGACTCAACATTAATTTCTGGTGTTCTGCATCCCGTAAGCACGACGTGATTATGAGAGACGCCTTGGTGGAGGACTCTTGAAATTTCGACCACCTGGAGTCCTTTAACGCACACCCACACCGCACAGTAAACAGGCCTCTAGCAGTTCACCTCCATCTTGAATGCATCCGCCGCGGCCGGGATTCGATCCCGCGACCTTCAGGTCAGCAGTTGAGTACCATAGCCACTATAGACCACCGGGGCGGGTCAGCTTGACGGCCAAAAGTCCCGGAAAAGCACACGAAGCTATACACGCGGTTTGACATATAATCGACTCTATATACAGCGACAACTGCATATTGAGACTTCTGCTGCGCAAATATCTTTTAGATGCGAAGCAGCTTATGGTCGGGGTGGGGGAGGGGGGGGGGGCTATGTCACTTTCTTCCTCCATCCCTCCCTCCATCCATCCGCCGTGCGGCGTCCACACCCGCACTGCGCACGCGCATCCTCCTCCCCCTCCTCTCCTTGTCTCATCTCTCCTCTCAGCATTCCTTCTCTCCTCTACGACGCTCCTCTCCTCTCCGGATTGCGCAACGAATGGCAACACCTGCGGCTCGCGCGCGATAATGCGAAGCAGCTTAGGTTAGAGGCGCGAAGGTAGATCACCGCGTTCTCTCTCTTCTCTTATACATTCTCATTCGTCCTCTTAATAAAATTACAATCTCCCGCTCAAGCTAACCATCTCCCCGCTGCTTCGCATCCGCACATAGTTCCCTTTAGCGGGAGATGGTGTAATTTTTTTTCTTGCCACGTTCAACTATAGCACACCATGAGTTATCGGTTAATCGTACCTTTTATCTTCTTGGATATCCTCAAGCGGAGACCTGAGCTCGTTGGAGCGAGCTTTTTCTTAGAGACCCGTGGGACTCCAGTAAGCATCGCTTCCACGCGTTGCCACACTTGAGAGCTGCACTACAAGAACGACTTCACTGCTGTGTTTTCGTCGCACTTATATTCGCAGGAGCCCAATTTGTTCGCCAAAAAAGTTCATAGGTTACGCTGCATAAGCCACCACATACGCACGAGATGTTTTTCGCGAAGCGCCGGCCTGAGCGCACTTTATTTCGAACGTTGTCTTCTATGTTTTTACACAGATAAGTTCTTTTTTAGAGGGAGACATTTAATGAGGCGGATACCGCTTGAACGACAGCTGAAGGATCTCGTGATTGATCACGCAGATGCAGGGGGAATAAAACAACGTTGTTCGTCGTCAGTGGCGACCTGACTTGACGCCTGCGTTTCTTTTAAATATCGCGTTAACAACGTTAACAGTGTAAGCGCTACTCGAACGCTGCTCATTAAGGCGGCTAGGCAAAACAGTTGTGAGTTATTACGAAATCGCTTTATACTAGCAGTGCATTCTCCCATGAACGACTCAGCGTAAAAAGAAAGAAAGAAAGAAAGAAAGAAAGTGGCGAGATGAGGTCTGTAACCACGCCCCGATTCCCTCAAGTATAGCGAATCTAGGGAACCGGGTGCAGGCAAGCGTGGTGGATTCAGTTCAGCCGGCATAGAAGCAGATCAACAACTATCCCTCCTGGAAATCTTTAGTGCGGCTTTTTATCGGCTGGCCGCCCTAAACTTAGCCACCTATTAAACTTAGATACGCCTCCTGCCGTCTGCAACCTATAATCATCGGGGCTTCAATCTCAAGTTAGCTCAACTTGCTTGAGATAGCCTTAAAGAAAACTGACTCCCGCAAACGTCAACGTTGAAGCTCCGCTGACGTCGCAGTTGTGCCAGAGCTCTGCGTGACATCTCGTTTCGGATCGTCGAGGGTCATCTCATGATTGCCTTATTCATCTTTTTTTCTACCTAGGGACGTCATTTACAAGAACTTTCGGCTATTGCAATGGACTGGAAGACAGTGCTGCCTGCAGCGTGTTCAATGCGGCAGCGAGGAAACGGTTGTGCACGTCCTCTGCGATTGCCCTATAGGTACTGTTCCCAGCGACAGTCTCTCGCCGCAGAATTGTCACGCCTTGGTGGTCTACCGCTGTCTGAACAAACCGTATTGGAATGCCGGAACGATAGAGTCTCGCAGGAGAAAGCCACGAAGGCTGTGCTCAGGCTTTTGCGAGCAACGGGCCTCGTGAAACGTCTCTGACACCGCCGTGTTTGTGTGTGTTCGCGATTCGACGTCTCTCTTTCTCCCTTTATTCTTTTCTTCCATTCCTTTCTGTCTCCCTTCACCCCTTCCCCAGTGCAGGGTAGCAAACTGGATATTTTTCCTTCCGGTTAACCTCCCTGTCTTCCGCCCATCATCTCTCTCTCTTTTCAACCTGTCACGTCTACCACTATAAGTTGGATTCTTGTCATCTGTTAGCTTTGAATTACTGCTTGACTTAATTTCTTCACTTGTTTGTTGCCTTTGATATATTTGCTTCTTGTCGACATTTCAATTCACATTTGTGCACGTTTGTTAGTCGTTTGTAACTGTTGTACTGCTTGAGTTCATTTTGCCGCATTATCCGCTGATTAAAAAGTTTGTTGCTTTGCTTTCGAAACCCGTCTCTGATCCTTTCACCGCGTCTGGTTGCGTCCGGAACAACCTAACTTGCTCTCATTCCCTTCGCCAACATCGGTGATGCTATAGAGTGGCAGCTTGTAACGCCGAGTGACATTCGAAATCCACGGAGATAGATATATACCAAATACCGCTTCACGTCAAAGAAGTTGTCGAAAAACGTCAAAAAAGTGGTTGATCTGGAGTTGACACTAGTTATAACTGAACAAAGACACAACGCTAAAACAACTCCATTACTTCGTAATAGACAGCGACTTGAAGCAACATATTTGAAAGGCGTAAGACAATGAACTTGTTCGCAATCCGACTTGGTGTATGGAACTTGCCAACGTATTTGTTCATTCATTCATTCATTCATTCAGCTCTTTCAGACAACAACGTCTCGGATGCCAGGGCAAAAGCAGATGTTGGACGAACATTTTCATTCATTCATTCATTCATTCATTCATTCATTCATTCATTCATTCATTCATTCATTCATTCAGCTTTCAGACAACAATGTCTCGGATGCAAGGGCAAAAGGCAGATGTTGGAATGTGTATAGATGTGTTTTGACAAGGGTACAAACAAATCACGATGCGTTCTCCTATGCATGCAGAAAAGCGACCTTGAGTTTTATGAGTACTTGCTCGATATAGTCGATGTAATTCTCGCTGCTAACTACTTCTCACGTACTAACTCTTTATATTTACTCGATTGCATGTGTTCGGGCGCTCCTATAATCGTTCAATTTTCTCTATTTGACAGCTATCGAAGAGGCACTGAACACGTGAGAGAAAAAGTCTGCACACAGCACTAAATAATCTATTTAATTCTTTTCCATAATCATGATCCTGTCTACGCCCACTGCAGGGCAAAGGCATCTCCCATAGATCTCCAATTATCCCTGTCCTGTGCTCGAGTAGCATCTGTACGGAAAGTGGCCGATCGTCAAGGTGGCGTAGCGTCTCAGCAAGTGTTTTCCTTTCCTCGACGAATCGCGGACAGTGGCACAGCAGATGGTCCAGGGTTTCGTCGGTGTCGCACATCTCGCATCTTGCACTGTCGATCGCTCCAATTAATGCGGAGTATGCCTCATCGCCCTCATCGCTCGTCGGCTCACAAGGCACTTAAAGCACTTTTGCGCTTTTTGAAGATGACTGGTTTGCGCGAACGCCTTTGACAGTTGGACTTGTCCTACAACGTCTTTTTCATTATTCCCCTTCTTTCTCTCTCTCCCATCTTTCTATTCCCCCTTCCCATTCCCCCAGTGTAGGGTAGCCAACCGGACGCCTTTCTGGTTAACCTCCCTGCCTTTCTGTTTTCCCATTCCTTCCTTCCTGTCCTGTGCTAACTGGGCCCAATTTATCCCCGCAAACT